>JALBWW010000076.1:0-600000 GCA_023212625.1 Styphnolobium japonicum
GAATGGGTTCTGTTAATATAAGAAGAAAAACCATATGAGGAAGGGAGGGAGGGAGGGAAGAAGAAAAATATTAAAGACAAAGTCAATGATGGCAAGGGAAGATAGAGGAAGGAGGGAGTCAAATCAAAGAGCGTGAAAAATAAATGAGTGAAATTATGAGAGTGGGAAATCGTGTTTGAGAGAAAGAGAGTGATAAGTCATTGGTAAATTAAATATTAAGATTGGGAAGTTGAGTGAGTTAATAATAAAATATTATTTTTAAATTTAAATTTTAACTAAAAGAAAATTATTATTTTAAATCAAAATTTTAATACACATATTTATTAATGTAATATTTTAAAACGAAAATTTATTTATTTAAACTAAGATATATCAATAATTTAGTATATATAATCTTATGAATTAAAATTATATGGTATTTTTTATAATTTATGTTATTATGATTAGTAATATATATTATATGTAATTATAATTATAATTATTACGTCATTCAGTTCGATTATCGATTTGATCGATTAAACCAAACAAATCATGACCTAAAAATCTCACCTATTTGATCTTCGGTCTAATTTTTAAAACATTACATTTAACTTTTTCTAAGGTAGCACTTTAGCACCCCAGTTGAAACGTTTTCCTTCTATTTGGATCTCTTTCGTGTCAAATGTTTTTCATCTTGATTGTTATGCTCTTATCCTATCAATTTGGGAATTATGTAATTTTTAATTTACTTTTGGGTCATGATTCGATTAGTTTAACCGGTCAAACAGAAGTAACATAATAATTATAATTATAATTATATACATATTTATTTATATAAATATAAGTAACTATAATAACATAAATTATAAAAATTAACTTCATATGATAATATTTATTATTGTATTAAATTAAAATAAATTTATTTTAAGAGTAACAGATATTTTAAGAAAAAAATTAAGGTTTAATCCTTATTTTAAAAAATTATTATTATTATTTCTTTTAAAAATATTCATAACTATGAAAAAAATAATTTTTTTTAAAAAATTGGTTGATCCAACTACATTCGGTCATTTTCCGTAATATAGATCTTAAAACGTTACGTGAAATCGATATAAAATATATCTAAATTGGACAGGTGAGTAAAAAATTAAGACTTTTAAGAGATAGATATGAAAAAAAAATTATACTAAACTAATAAAAAATCTGGACAAAAAATAATTTAAAAATATAAACAATTAATAAAAAATTCAAGAAAAGTAAAAAAATATTGAAGAACTCGTCAATTTTCAAAAATCAGCTCTGATTCAAACAGTTAACTAGTTCAATACAATTTTGATCATTTTTAACAATTCAATACCCTAACTAAAATTTTAAGTAAAATCAAACTATAAACACATTTAATTTCTAATCAGAGTAATTTAATTTTTAAAACATTGATATAGCATTCTTCAAATAAAAATGAGATAATTTTGTGAGCCACCATTTCATTGGCTGAAAAGAGAACTCACCTGAACTAAAAGCAACGAGGGCCCACGTCAGCGTCTCTTGATTTACCATATTGCCTCCACAGGACCCGCATTTTGCAAGTCACACGCCGCGTGTCCCTTTTACAAAGGTAACACAAATAGCAGAGCATAACACAAACAAATAGCAAAGCAAAGCATAGGCTAAGGCACTGCCATTCCGTTGGGTTCCTTCTTTTCATTTCCTTCTCTCTTTTCTCTTCTCTTCTGTGGGGCTCTAAATTCTGCAAGAACCCAAAACCCTATGTTTCCCCAATCCTCCATTTTCATTTTCACATGAGGAGGTACTCTTTGGTTTTTCCGCATTTCCTCGGCTTCATCTATCATCACTGTCTCAACTTTGAAGCTTCAGAAAAGTTTGCAACTTGTTTGCTTTCCGGAAAAAATTATATATTCCTTTATTTTATTTTAGAGTTTTCAGTTTTACATTGTCTCCTTACTTCAGTGTCGAAATTCTGGAATCTGTTTTTTTTTTCTTTTCTTAATAAGAAGAAGGCTGGAATAATGCACATTTATTACTCTTCTAATGCCTGTGGGCGATATCGGGAGTTGTTATTGGAGCTTAATGGGTAAAATAATTAGAGTGAGTTGTTAAATATATATTGAGATATTAATTTTATTATAAATATTTAAATAATTTAATTTTAATTTATTATTATTATAAAATTATATTATTATTTAATGATGTTTTAGTACATTATTAAAATAATTAAATTTTTTAGATAATTATTATAATAGTTACTTTTTTAATAATGTAATAATACATGATTGAATAAAAGTGTAAAAATATATTATATAAAAATTAATAATAGATTAAAATTAAACTCATATTTAAAAATATATTAGATATAATTAGTGACAAATAAATATTTTATAACTACGCATCTCATATGATATGGCGATTATAATTGTTATTTGTTAATGCTTCGTTAATTAATGGTCGTAAGTGTGGTTGGTGTACAGTAATTGTAAGTCATTAATTAATGTTTCTTTTTTTTTTTCCGTTTAAAAAATTATTTGCTCCAGAGGAGCTCATGATTCACATGGACTCAAAAATTTGGCCATGATCCAAAATGTTTGGGTTGGGTTTGGATCCCTTTTTTAGATTCAATGTATTTTTTGGGCTAGATTCAGGTAACTTTTCGAGCCACCTCAACCCATTCCAATATTAAATAAATTATATTTTTTTAATATTTTCTACTATATACTATTCTGATATTTTTCTAAATGTTAGACTTTGATTAAGTATTGTGACTATAATTTTAGTAATTATATCATTCACATATTATGTAATTATAAATTAGATTGGATTTTATCATAAACAAAAAGTAGTAGATACAAGTAAATTTATACAAATAGATAGAATATAATCAAAACATTACAAAAAAATATATTTCATGTATCTTAATTGGGTTGACCTGATCCCAGTCCAGGCCTTAATATGATCAAATTCAGGCCATAAAAATTAGCCCGATCAAAATTTTAGGCTGGAACCGAGTTCATCTTCAATCCGGCCCATGAATACCCTAATTTACTCTTATATATGATTGCTATTGTGATATTGGAAGCATTCATGCACAGTTCTTTTTTTGTAATAATATTATTGAAGTTGTTAGTTTTGCTTTGTTCTTTAACCTTTGATAATTGCTTGGGGTGGGGTGGGGTGGGGTGGGGGAGGGGATGTATCAGTACTTCTTTATTGAATACATTAAGTTATTTGATTCCATAGTTGATGCTTTTTTCATCTATTTGCCGTTGTCATTTTCGTTTTCAGGATATAGTTTCAATTCATGGCTTGGGATCTATGGAGTTCATCAAATGATCAAGGTTTCCCATTCCTCTTATATCACCACTATGTGATTAACTTCCGTATGAGCAATGGTTTTATATGAAGTAATAATTAACTGGGTTGCATAAAATTCCTCTTCTTCTTTTTTTTTTTTGTTTAAATAAGTTTTTGGTCTTTATAGTTTACATTCATTTTGATTTTAGTTATTTTACTTTTTCTCTTTGTAAATTAGTCTTTTTACTTATAATCATTTGTAAAATAGTCCCTACTGTTAGTTCCGGTTATAACGCCATCAATTTATGGTCCCTATATTTTTCTATTTTTTTTTAATTTAATCTCTATATTTTTCTATGTTTCAGTACTTCTTTATTGAAGACATTAAGTTATTTGATTCCATAGTTGATGCTTTTTCCATCTATTTGTTATTGTCATTTTCGTTTTCAGGATATAGTTTCGATTCATGGCTTGGGATCTATGGAGTTCATCAAATGATCAAGGTTTCCCATTCCTCTTATATCACCACTATGTGATTAACTTCCGTATGAGCAATGTTTTTATATGAAGTAATAATTAAATGGGTTGCATAAAATTCCTCTTCTTTTTTTTTTTTGTTTAAATAAACTTTTGGTCCTTATAGTTTACACTCATTTTGAGTTTAGTCCCTTTACTTTTTCTCTATGTAAATTAGCCCTTATACTTATAATCGTTTGTAAAATAGTCTCTACTGTTAGTTTCAATTATGATGCTATCAGTTTATAGTCCTTATATATTTTTATTTTTTTTAATTCGGTCCCTATAAGTTTTTAACTTAGTCCCCTTTCTCCTGTTTTTAATTTAGTCCCTATAAACTAATAAAGTCATAACGATTTTAACGATAGAGACCATTTTAGAAATGATTGTAAGTATGAAGACTAATTTACAAAAAAAAAAAAGTATAAGGACTATAATCAAAATGAGTATAAACTATAGAGATTAAAAGTTTATTTAAATCTTTTTTTTCTCAATTACATTTTGCATGTAAATTAGTGGTCTCAGTTTTCTATGACGGTAATTACTCCAAGCATCCTGGGTGCCAATGTGAGTTCTACTTTGGCTGTGGGCGTGGTATTCTTTTATATCCTTACCCTGCATTTGTTTGGTTCTCCTTTGAGTGTCTCTATGGTACTAACCCCTGTATTTAGTCTAGCTTTGTTTTGCATTTGTAGATTGGATAGAGGAAGATGCCTTGAATGAGAAATCCTGTGGTCAGGTTTTAAGAATTTTGATAACAAAGGCAGATACTGAAATTGAGAAACTTGAAAAGGACCTCTTATCCCTTCGGAATGAATTGGCCTGGTCTGAGCATGAAAATTGGCCTGAAATATGCTGTAGCACTTTGACTTTAAAAATCAACTGCCTTGATGTCGCAATGAGTGCTTTGAAGAGTGATCATGCTGATGATATTGAGATGCAGCTACTATTATGTAATAAACCCGCTGAGACACTTCATGAAATAGTAAAGGTTTTACAAAGAGATCACTGTCAAGATACATATGGCCAGGTTTGACTCTTGAAATTCCTTCCTCTCCCCAAGTTTATGAAATGTAATTTTTTGTTTTCGAAAATGAAAAGAGGATGATACAAGAATTAACTTTACCATGCAAACTATGTATATGCCAACCATTTTAGGGCTTGCTGTCTTCTTGTTATGCTACTCTAATCAGATTTTGATTCTTATGACCTTTTTTATTCCTTTTTTGCAAAATGATGTGTGCTCCATGATTTTGTGTTGCTTTGAAAAGAAAAAGGCTTTATCCCCCTCCCCCCCCCCCCCCCAAATAAATAAGAGGCTTAGTTCCACTGTTAGTCCCCTAGATTGCTTGTCAGAGCAATTTAGTCCCAATAGTTTCAATAATAAAAAATTTAGTCCCAATAATAGTTTCTATCATCAAAGCAATTTAGTCCCAATAGTTTCAACCATCAGAGCAATTTAGTCCCTAACTCCCTATTGTTTCAATCATTGGAGCAATTCAGTCTGTATAGATAATATTTGGTGTTTTCTCCTCTATATGAATAAGCTTCTGGATGTTATTGTATTAAACTTTAGCCAAGATGATACAGAAAATCTAATTGGTCTTCTAGAGTCTGATCAAATATATGAGCAATTTTTGTTCAAATCATTATTAAAATGGAGGAAACTGATGAATCCAGTATCACCTCCTAAGGAAAATGCATTTCTTAACTTCATTTGGGAGCTCAAAGAGAAACAGGTAGAAGAAAAATTGTACATAGTTGACTCTCAAGAAGCACAAAACACTGGCATATATACCTTAAATTTGTATTATTAGATACACATCACTGCTGTACATGATGATGATGGGATGTTTGAATTCCAGGAAAAGCCAATACGTTATTTAGGTTTGTGTATAAAATGATTGCTAATTTGCTATAATGCGCTACAAAGTTTATAATACTACTGTAGTTTGTAGTTTTTTTTTAAATTTTTTTATGGTACCTATGGATCTTCTCTGTTTTCCTAGTGCAATTGATTATTGCAGTATTACCTATTTACCATATCCCTTGTTTGGCATTTAGCACATATACTTCCTCCTATCTCTCCTTGGTGACTCCTATGTATCTTACGGTAGTATTGATTTGACGCACAACATTTAACTATTTGACACTTGATTTCCCACATAACTGATAATTTTATTTTTTTTCAATTTGTAGCAGCCTGTAGATGTGAACATCTTGAATTCAAGCATGAATGTTACTGAACATGCACTAGACAAAGAGGCTAGCAATATTGATTTGAATATACTTATAAAGGAGGAAGGAAAATAACTCTGGAATTTCAGAAAATTCTAGAATCTCAAAACTCCTTTTGGAGCTTCACAAAAAGAGATAAGATGATCCTGAAAAGATTGAGGTTGAGAAAGTTCTGTTGCTATATGTTTTTAGTTTAATAAGCACTTATTTTCTCTTTCCACACATTTCAATGTAATAATAGGGGACATATCAAGCGATAAGAGTGATTTATTATGAGATGAGAGGAATGAATTATGACCGTTAGATCTCACATGAGTGGTCAAGATTAAAATTCAAGTCATGTAACTTATTAAAATAGTCACATGACTTTTTTAAATGATCACGTGATAGTCATGTGACATATAAGTGGTCTTTCAATCTTAACCATTCATGTGAGATCTAACGGTCATGATTCATTATTCTCATCTCTCATAATAAACCATTCCTCTTACTTGATATATCCCTTATATATATATATATATATATATATATATATATATATATATATTGATTTCTTAACATGTCTACTTGCTGCACAAGCAAATGCTTTAAATCATATATTTGCACTGTAATTATCTGTCTCTATCTATCCCACATACAACCATGATTCAGGCACTGAACATGAGATATATGGAGACACATAGTGGACATTTGTCAATAATAATAGAGGGTCTGTAAACTTGTAAGCATTTACAAATAATCATACTTAGAGCTGCACATGATTCTATGCTTGCTCAAATCTCCTGCTAGTTATTATATACAGTTCTAAGTCCAAGCATCCTAAATTGATTTGTGGCCACTCAACACACTTGAGTTTAACAAATAGCAGACTGCAAAAAATGTCAATGGTTTAAGCCCAGATTCCCTGAAACTTGCAGCTGGCCACCAAAAGGAGGAGAAAACATTGGTTGTCCATTATTCAGATGCAACTCGAGGAAGAAACTAAAGAACATGTTTTCACTACTGAAGAGAGAATGTTTATTGAAATTGTTTGTTTGGGTCTAGAGAAGAGATGTATTCTTGTAGCACAAAGGTTCAGACAGCAATCACTCTCTGCCTTTCTACGTCTACTCCAGCCCTTGCCCTGTATCTTCCTTCTGTCTCTTGTAACTTGTCATAGTTTTTCCATGTGAAAACGTTTAGGATTTTTTGTTTCTTGGACTTGGAACTTGATAGGAACCTTGTCAATTGATAAGGAAAATGGAGGCTAGCTCCTTACAACAGAGAATGGACTCTCTGAAAATTAACAAAACAGAAACAAAAAAGTAAATTCAGACAGTGCAAGCTCTTCGAGAGGCTTGCTCTCTCCCTCCCAATTCCTATCCCAATTCTTGCCTACCTCAACTCTCCCTTCCCTGTACATTTGTTCTCACTGCCCCCCAACCTAATTCCCCCCTCTCACTCATCTCCCACTGCCACGTAGGCATTCTGTTATGTTGCAGGTTATTAGCATGAATATTCCCCATCTTGTTCTCATTGCACCCATGAGCTGATCCACTACCTCCCCTTTCTACCCTTCCTCACGTACACCTTAGTACTAGGGGGTCTATCAGAACTGTTTGACCTGTAGCAGTTTATAGCTCTGCCATCATAAATGAAGTGGAGTCTAAGGTCCCTTACTAGATGCTTGCACTGCAAGTGATAAGGAGGCTTCATGCACTTTGAATAGTAAAATAAGATTTGTGAAACAGGTAAAAGAAATATTTCAAACTGTAAATTGGGAGAGTGTTTGGTCTTTCTGTTTGGATAGTGCTGAACACTACAGTTGAGAAGCTATACATATTCCTTAGTATCTTAAAGTTGGTTTAAAAAGATATATATTGATAAACGTTGACCACATCATGTTTTCCATTTCTTATGTTTAGAAAATTATTATAGAGAGACACAATTTGATCCAAGATCTGATATAAGAATTGTTGCTTTTAGTGTCAATTTCACTTTCTTGTTTTTCATAATGTAAAAGATAGCTCGTGATAACAAATAGTTATTTTTTGTTGCACTACGTTATCTCTATCTTTTATCAACTATCAAATGCTGATATCAAGCATCCCTTTTGGATTTCAAAGAAGACAATCCTATACTGGTTCCTTACAGTATGAACCTGTGTTCAGTATTGAAACTAAAGAAAAGAGAGTAGATCCCGGTAAAAAGGCCAAGGTAGTAGTAGGTCTCTAACTTTGTATTTAGCTTCCAATGCCAATCTGTGTGGTTTTATTTTTATTTTGCTTTTCCTATGGAGGTCTAAGCTTGCCAACCATGTTTATGCATGATAAATTTGAGGAGAAGCCCAATGTCCCATACCTATTGTAGACAGGGTCATTTTATCTGCTTCGGTTACATTTCAGATTAAATGTTGCACTTAATGCCTTGAGTCTCTGGGACTGGATTTTCTTTGTCAAACTTGTCTCACCCAGTGGACTTGCTATGGATCCTGACACTTCATTGGTTATTTTTTTAAAAGGAATTGCTTGCAAAATCTCTTCTCAGAAGTCCTGATTTGGGGGCTTTCAGATGTACACCTGGCCATTTTGATAGGATAAAATTATTGGGAACATCAAATTTGAAAGTTACTGGAAATGAAGAAATCATAAGAAGCTAACTCATTCCTACAGATACAGATCAAATCTTAAATTCGTTTTCCTCCAAATGCAAGGGAAATATTCCAAGAGTAGCCAAGGTGCAAGAAGCCCTCTTGTTACTCTTTTAAGCAATTTAACTTATTGGATTAGTAGCAATTACCTTTTCTTAGTTTTATTTTCAACAAGGTATTTAGTGCATTTTTTCTTAAATTGTGCAGCAAGAAAATGCAATTGTCAAAGACAAAGACGTTAGTACAGATGCTTTTAGAGTTGCAACTGGCATCAAGGGGAGGAAAGTGTCTTGATTCCAAATTAGGTGCTTTAAAACAAGGGAAAAGCGTAAATTCTGATTTAAATAAAAGCTGTGATTTTGCTAAAAAAACTGCACGAAGAGCCTGCAAGAAAGAATCCAAGGTTACTCCAGCTGAAGATTTGGACTCTATGAATTTACCTCTACAAGTTGTTTATCCTCAAGAATTGTATCGTGTTGATACTGAACCATCCTTTAAAGGAAATAAAGGTAAAAAATTTCGACAAATGTACATTCAAAATGTTTGTCTTATTCATGCTGAAAATTCTGCATTGATTTCACTGTTAGAGATGCAAACCAAGAGTTCACTTTATACTGAGTCACAGCTGACAGATGAAGAGAAAGCAGAAGGCCTTAAATCCAAAATTGTTGCTAGCCACAGCAAGTCCAATATGAGTTTCCCTTTGAAGCTAAAAACTCAGGGAAAGAAGAAACCTGAAGTAGAGGCATTTTTTGCCAGAGAACCACATGACAGTCCTAAAGAAGTTATTCCAAATGCATCCTTAATTGTAACATCCAAGAGGTTTAATTGTAACATCCAAGAGGTAGAAGAAATCTAGAGCCAGCACTGATGGTGCCAGTTTAAATGAAATTAAGTCCATGAACAGGAAGATTACTAAAAGAATAGTGCAGCCTGGTCAGCATGAAACTGAAGAGCTTGCTATTGTTCTTTATGACAGTAAATTTTCTGGGTTACAAAAGACGAGAAGAGTTTCGAAGTTGCCAATCACTGTGGAAATGCAAAATTCAACTGTTAACTTGGACATACCAAATTCAGATATGATTGCAGTGGACAATGGGAGCCAGGTAGATCTTTAGATTAGCAAGTCGTATTCCTTGGTTGACTCCCATGATGAGACCTCAGCTTTGCTGTCTATTAGCTTGAAGAACGTGAAATTGAGTAATTTGAGGGCCATTGCAAAGCAGCACAATGTGATAAAGTACTGTAAGCGTGCAAAAGGAGATTTGGTTGAACAATTAGTTGATCGACTCAGTAGCTGTTGAACTTATTATTGGGTTTACTGTCCGTAATTGGTAACCCATTTCTGCCATGCTTTTTTTAGGTATCTTTTTTAGTCTTGTCCTAATCTTCCATGGATTTTGATATAGGATTCTAACTTAGCTGTGAATAATCCATAGGCAAACAAAAATAGATTTTGTGACAGGATATTGTACAGGCTATAGATATAATACAAGTACATTGTAAATGAAAAGAAGTATAGGTTTTTCTTCCTTGCAGCTGGTTAGTCTTTGGCTTCATAGGAGACTTCAAATTTGTGTCACATTCATATACATGCTTCTGAGCTCCATTTTGATAATATAATTTTAAATATGGGAAACAGATGGTTGTCTAATGTCACTGGCTGTGTAAAATTGTGGATGCTTCATGAGGAAGCCATGAGACACTTTTAACTTGGGTAGTTTTGTGTTGTTGATCACTAACATTTGACGAATCTTGTATTTGGAAATGGCACTTGTCCCAGTTCAACATCTGGGAACATTGTGGACTGCTAGATGGTAAGCCTTCTGCAACGAGATATGTGACCCAGATCATTGAGAATTTCTTAGGTGTTACGGAGAAAGCTTACATTCTTACTCCAAGCACTGAGAAATTTGACATCATTTTCACATACTTGATCTCACTGCTACGGAGCAAGAGATTTCTCTTACAGCTCGAGCTCCTTCACGTTACTAGTGTGCACTGCACAGTTAGTCAGAGGCTAAACAAATAATTCCTACAAAAATTGGGGATTTCCACATAATGTGTTCCATTACGTTACACATTGGCTCTTCAATTCTCCTGATTTTCTAATTATCAAGTAAGATTCAGTGCCCTGTTGGGATATTTTAATTGGAAGAAATATGTAACGTGAAAGGTAAAAAGGTTTGAGTTTAATTTTGATATATCGTCAGTGTAAAGTTTTTTACACTATCATTTAATCATATGTTACCAACTCATTAAACGAGTTTGACTATCACAACAATTACCTAAAAAGTCTAACTCTTTTAATGATGTGTTAATATATAATTGAATAACAGTGTAAAATTTTTTTACACTGACAATAAATTGAAATTAAATCCAAAAAATTTTAAAAAGTAAGTTAACTCAGTGAAAAAGTAAGAAGAGCAAAGTCGAGTCGAGCAAGGTCATTGCAAGTACCATACTCAACGTCACTATTAATGAAGGACTATTTTTCCTAACGTGCACGAAACGATAAGGATATGGTTAGTCTGTTGCCTACTTTGCTGAAATAGTTTTTTGGAGCGCTAACTACTACTTTTCAAGCATATATAAGAGATTTAACTCCAATGATCGTGCTAACACTTAAGAAGCAATAGAACAGTGCTATATTATTTTTTCACCCAGAGATGTGGTCTCAAGAGTCTATGAAAATATTTGTTGTTAAGGCCTACCAAATTTATTAAAATCTTACAACAACTTACCGTAGGTAGTGCAAGTAAGGGTCAATTCACAGAGAGCGAGTGAAATTGAACTACGTAACTAAGTACTAAATTAAGCTCCAAAATAAAAAAGGGGGTTTAATTTGGAACAAATGAATTAAAAAGAAATATAATCGAAAAATAACAATAGCAAATACTTTCAACAACAAAGTAATCAATTGATGAAATATGGTTAAGGGAGTGATTACAGCACTAGAATTAAAGATATGCAATTCAATCTACTTGGTACTCTAAGAGACTATTGATAATTAGCAAAATGTGAGAATAACCTATGTTTTCCTTAAATTTTAGCTAATTGAGCAACTGCTATAATCAAACACTAACCTTTGATTAAAATCTGTAACAACCGTTCATAAACTCAATCAAAGATTGCATTATGCAGAGAAAATCATTTACTCCAAGTATCAATTACACATCGGGATTAATTGACTTAGGTTATGCCTTTACCCAAAAAAAATACTATAGCAACCGCTCATAGCAAATTCACAATTATATGATACTATTTCAATTAGTCAACCAGTCTAATTAAGCAAGTAATCATGCAAATCAATAAGCACAAAAGGACAAACAATTATCAAATAGAATCACAAATTACCAAATTTAATAATTAAATTTACATATCAAGTCTAGAATTTCATCATCCCTTAACCAAAAAGGAGTTTAGCCACACATCGCAATTACAGGCATGCACTTAACCAAATACATCTTGTTCAAAACAAACCAAAATCTAGAAAATAAAAGGGAAGAAAGAAAAGAGAAGCTTCTCTGGATTAGATGTAAAAGAACCACTTCCAAATCGCTTCCAAATAGCTTCGATCCTCTCCCTTGGACTCTCTAGACTTTTGCCTTGTGTTTTTTGTTGTTGAAAGATGTCTCTTTCAAGCTCCCAAAACCTCCCTTTATAACTCTCTATTATGGAATTCAAAAAGGCAAACGTTTTGAAATTTTCTAATGGCGTTGCACGGCCGTGCAAGCTTGCATAGGTAAGCCGTGGAACAAACTATAACACACGGTTCCACCTGTTTTGCATCAGGAGGTCATGGCACGGCCGTGCAGAATTGCACAAACAGACCGTACAACACACTGCCTTGACACTCATCCTCTTCTTTTTCTTTTTATTTCAAACAGCCTCTTGCACAGTCAGGATGTGTAAGATTGCACAGCTGTACAAGACAATATCAGCCTCTTTACTTCTTGAATCTCTGAAAAGAAAAGGCACAACATTAATTTTGGGCTATTAAATCATCATTATTCATGAAAATTATATTAAGGGGAATTATTGGATCCTAAATGCAAAATTATTCTAAATGGTACGCAATTATCATGGTTTATTACAATTTATTATCAATAAAAGTACATAATAAATGTGTATAAAGCCACACATCACCTAGCTCGACTTACTACTACTAAGCAATATCTTAGTGTTGGTTGCTCAAAGTTCTGTAATACTTTGTTATCCACTTTCTAAGTGTTTTTTAGAGTATCCCATACAAAAACTCTTATTCGTGTACTTGACCCATCAATGATCATAAGTGTGAGCTAGTGTAAGAATCATTTCGTGTTGTCTAGCTTGAAAACGCTATTGTAGAAAAAGAATACTTGTATTTTAGTTTAGAGAAGCTAGCGTTGATCAAAGTAAACTCGATGAATACAAAATCTTAATGGTGGCTGAGTACTATGAAGGTGGCAAAAGCACAAGAAAGAGATTCAATTGTGCGTGGAACTTTGTCAACTTTTTTAGCAAACTCACGGAATCTTTCTTAAGTACTATTAGTAGAAATTGATAAGGGTTAGTTAAACAAATAATAGAGTTAAGTAAGATGACCTTGCTCAACTAATAGAATAGTGTGACCTTACTAAACTATCAATAAAATTCCAAATTATAAGAACTATGAGTTAAATACAAATACTCTACCACACATATAAGCAAAGTAATGTACGAAGAGTATTTCCAGTAGAAAATAATCAATTAAAGAGCTTAGTCCAAAACTAGTTTTCAATGAAAACTTTGAATGTAGAAGCAATTGCTAAAGCATTTATCAACTTAGCTTCAAACATCAACCCAACACTTAGATCAGGTAAACTAATGTGTAGAAACTTAATTTAAAACCTATACAATGCACATGTAGTAAGTAAGTGAAAAAAGTTCAACACATAGGATTTATACTGGTTCGACCAAAACAACATGTCTACATCTAGTACCTAGCTATCCACTAGGATTTTGTATTGCGACAAGTATTTTTTCTTCAACACTAGTTTCTCCAAGCTAGATTACAAGTAGTTTTCTTCGACCCTAATAGATCAAGGATACAAGATATGTATGAATTGGTGTATGAGTAAGGTCTCAAAACACTCAAAGTAGAGGTGTTCAACATATCGGTTTGACCTGATGACAAAAATTCAATTCGGGTTGGGTGATCGAGTCTGCTGCGGGTCAAATTTGGCTAGACCGAATGATAATTGGTTCGAGTCTCAATAAAAAATTTCAAACCGATGACCAGACCCTTTACTTGATGACCTGATTGTTTCTTATACATTGTCATTTCATGCCTCAACCCCCATATGATTTGCCAAACCCAAATCCCATTTTCATTCAACCCCCATTGAAGCCCTAGCCATTGCGTTGGGTCATTGCAAAGTCCTTATGACGTTGTTGACTACAAAGCCCTTTTGACGTCGCCCTGCCAATGCGAAGTCCTCTTTGTCTGCTGTCTAACTTTGCTAGTGCGAAGTCTTCTTCCCCTTTGTCTATGTCTACTTCCAGTAGTCTTATGGTCCAGTGTGAAGTCCTTTGCATTAGTGGTTTCATGCAGACAAGTACAAAACCCTAACCTTCATCTGGTCCTACTTGCAAGTGTTTATTTATCATATCTCATGATGCAGTGAAAAATATAGAAGAATGCTTGCGGGGCAAACAATGAATCTTGCATTTGGAGCTCATATTTGTTCCTCCAGTTTCAAACATATTTTTTTTTATTAATTCCTATTTTTTTATTGTCATATTACAATGAATGCTTGGAACCTGATGACCTGAACCGAACCAACCTGCTCAAAGTCAGGTTGGTACGTTTTGGATTAAGAGGAAAAAATTTGCAAAACTAAACCAAACCAACCCGGCTAGAGTTGATCGGTTTGGATTTTTTCCTATCAAACCTGGACTAAATCGACCCGTGAACACCCCTAACTCAAAGAATGGATTACAAATGAATTTGTAGAGCTTAAACACTTCTACACACACAAAAAAAAAAAAAACTCATTTTACAGCACTGTGTAGAAAAACAAAGTGTTCAGAACATAGATTTTGATCTTTGATGTACAGATGTGTCTTTTTTTTTTTTTTTTTTTTCTCTTCAACCTCTTATATAGAACCCAAAAACTAGTCGTTGAAGCTCCCATACGTGTCCATTTTTTGAATAAAAAATTGTCTTTATGTTAGCACAAAGTAGGGTGCATGCTCGTCAGGACCTTGCTTAACTCTCATCCTCGACCATGCTCATCTCAACAACTAAACTTTACTTAACTCAGACCGTTCTCTTCTATTCTCTTGTAGACTTATAATCTTGTCTTAAATTAAGCATAATGCTTTTCTCAGCTTGGCTCTTCATCTCTGACCTTTCTTTTATTGAGTCTTTAGTCTTGATCTTAATTAGTTTGGCTCGTGAGCTCTGTGCTCCTTCTTTGATCGTGCTCGGGTTGACTTGTCAACTTGATTCTTCAACTTTGGTTCTTCTGTTCTAACCTTGCTCATCTTCTTCAAGTCTTGATCACTTGAGCTCAATCCTTTCTCAGCTTGCACTTGACCATTCTGAGCTTCTTCTTGTTGCCTCTCAGTTATGATCTACCTTTCTCAGCTACGCTATGATGCTTCTCATCTACTGTTGATCCTTCTGAATTGAGCTTTTATCTTTCTCATCTTAGCTTGAATGTCTCTGCAAGTCTATTTTACTGAAATCTAAAACTTACATTAAATCCACTATGAGTGCAGTGAGATATACTAGTAATTACATTGATTAGGATAGTTTGTTAATCATCAAAACATAATACCTAAAAACTTTCAAGTGCTTTGGAGCTTACATACTAGGCGTAAGCAAATGTTTTGGCCAAACTTGTAAAACTGTGTTACGAGTGTGTTTGGGTAAGCTTTATATATATATATATATATATATATATATATATATATATATATATATAAACACTTTTATTAATTAAAGAAAAAGCACTTTTAACATAATAAATGACTGTTTGGGTAAACTTTTTGGAAAAAGTTAAACCTAAAAAAAAAAGTTGTCTTTGTGCTTTTTTTTTTAAGTCACATTTTGGAGCTTTTGAAAAAAAGCTCATGCAATATATGAGAGAGAAGATAAAAGGGGACTTTTCAATTTCTATATCCAAATATAAAACAATTTCTACTTTCCATAAAAGCTCTACCAAAAAATGCTAGATCATAAAAGCACTTCTTTTAATAGTTTATACAAACGCACCCTTAAGCTCTTCTTCCTATTCTTTTAGTTATTGCATTACTTAGTCACTCTACTCAACTATTAGTGTTAAAACTTATTTTAAATCTGACTAATGTGTTCTAAGCTAATTTTCTTAAAAATTATTATCTTGCTTCTGCATACTGAGTTCTTTACAAACTCATTTGTGAACCTGTCTTCTAGTTACTCTAATAAGAACCCCATATACCAAGCTGTTTTCTAAAAAACTTGAATTGAGCAAGGTCATTCTACTCTGCTTACTTCTATGTGCTTTTTACTAACGCTTTCTGATTTCCAAGTCATTGTACTTGAGAAAGGTGTTGCATAAAAAAGTTAAAAATTTTCCAGCACAATTTAACCCATTTCTTGTGTATCTCTTACATTCATCAAATGATTATTAATGCATTATTCATTGATAGAAAAAATAAACATGATATATCATTATCTAACAATAATTTAAATAAAAAATCACAGTAAGTACAATATTAAATATAATTAACGAATACATAAAATAAGTAAGGATTAAAATAAAGACAGAAACAATAGGAAATGAAAACTTAAAATGTCGTCAAACAAACCATTGTGCAGTGTAAAGCTGATAAAAAACTATAAGGACGCTCAAATAAAAACAAAAATGTTACTCATGTTGAACTTCCATTTGAGAAATTCCAGTAGCCAAAATATATTTTACAGTGAAAATCAATTTTCATTTGCCTCACAAAAATCAATTTTGAGCAAGTCACTGAGCTAATGGTGAATTTTAGATAGTTTAAGTACCATCAACGTAAAAACAGATAATAATTTTGCGTTGTTATTGAAACAAGAGCCACCAAGATTGGTAAATGACTACAAAGAAACAAAATTACTTATTTAGCCGCGTACAGACACAACTTAAGAATAACATGAACAAAAAGATAAAGTACCTTCCAAAAAATATAAAAGAGAAGGTAGGATAATGCTACTCAACCAGAATCAGTTCGCCAAAATGGGAGCCAGAATGAGTTGGCAATGCTTAATGACTCATCCCTACCACTTCAGCTTATCCAACAACCACTGTTTAATCCTTTTTCTCTGGCTATATAGCACTACTCTTAACTCAATTGCCGCCCCCTGGATATATACTTGGAAGAAATTATGTCTACTATAATGTATGAGGCAAACAAAGTTTTGAATTCTAAAGTTGTAAAACCAGTAAGCCAAACATAGCATCACCAAGAATACCCTATATTTATGAAGTACTTCAAGTTGTCTGGCTTTCCTATGAAAAAAATACACACAAAAAAGCAATAGTGTATCTCAACCCATAAGTTCAAGAATCCTGCAATTTCAAGCTCTCCAGCTGCTCCCGTGCTGTAACCTGATGTCAGGAAATGACAATACCAATTTAGCCATGAGCCAGATTCTATAAAACAGCATTACTTCAATTCATTACTCATAACGGGGTACATAATAAGTTCAAACATTTTCATAAAATCATCCTGCATAACCATTGGAATTGCCTCAAATGAAGTAAGCAAAAAGGGGGAAAAACAATCAAGATAAACATCAATGCAAATTCTCATCATCTAGATTGACTTTGGAAATTCAAGCATAGCTTAACACTCATTTAGCTGAAATTTAAATCTTACAAGTGAAAGCGGTTTTGCCACTATACTAGTTGCTTATAAGAACTACCCAACCTTGTTTAACTACTTGTTTTACTTACTTTTCTTAAATTTTGTGGTACCACATAAAACTAACTTTATTTGCAGGGCTAATTTTATTAAGCCATTATTTCTAACATGGTTCCTATCTTAAATTTTCACGTAGTCTTAATCTTATTCCCTCCTTTATAAAGAGATAGAATGCCTGATTTGGAAGTAAAGCAACACTTTAGTAAAAGAAAAATATGTAGAACCATATCTTACTCCAAAAGTGTAATCCAGAGAAACAATTCACTTGTCTAATTTGTATATACAGCATTTCATCCAAATTACCGAATGGCCACAAATTTCGGAACCCATCTTTCAGAGAGTCAGAGACTCTTATTCCAACAATGGATACTTACTATACAAGCTTTTACTGATTAATCTATATATATTTTAAAATAACTGAAAGAAAATCAGTAATGCTCACTTGCGCTAACTTCAGATCAGCATCTTTGAGTGATTGCAGAAGATGAATTATACGGTATTGAAGTTTTTCATTTTCTGCAGCAAGCTTTTGAGCCTGCAAATCAATCATTGGTAAAAAGATGTATGACGCTCAACCTCTTACAAAAATGAAATGTAAATAAGCTATAAATGAGTACAACCTTCTCTTTTTCAGTAATTAACTCTGCATTTGCATCTTTTAGCTTTGACTGAAGATCATTAATCACTTTCAAGTGTTCCTCATTTCCAGCATCTGAGCAAGTTTTCATATATATCTAATTTAGGCCCACAACCTCAGGAACAGACTTGAATCTGTGCAAATACTAGTGGTTGTGCTGAGTACCTTAGCACTTACCTCTTTTACTATTAAAGGCAGCTTCAAGTCTTGATAAGCGATCCTACAATGAACATATTCTGATTAGAGAGTTATAAGAAATCCTTTTAGTCATACAAAAAGCTTTAACGAAACTCCACACCATCAAGTAATTTCATAGTTTTGAGGGCACAGAAGAAACAAGATCATATGGACATAAGCCATAAGAGTCATTTGAATTTAAAACATAATGATAATAATTGTCAATCTCATTCCATCTCAAAGAGAAATTGAAGTTCTTCCAATTCCAATATGGACATTTCATTTCAAAATCTCTTTTCTTATAAGGGAGCCATGCTTCACAACACAGTGCAAAATTTCATGCAATTGGTAGTGCGGCAAGTCCAAGAGAATATATGGAAATCCAATTCCATATCTGCACAAGATATTAGGGTCCTTTTGGATAACAAAATTGGAATTAGAGTTCTGAATTCTAATTTCAATTCTAATTATGACATAATTGAAATTGACTGAGAATCTAAAATTTGATGTTTGTGACATATGTAGAATTGTAATTTTAAACTGAATTTTATGGTTATTGTAGGACGCTACGAATGAGGACGACATCGGCGAGGGTGGCTAGAGGACTCCAACGCCGACGGTTGCCAGAGGATGCCAATAGCAAAGGATTCCTAAAGACGTGGGAGGGTAGCGATGGTTGCCAAATGTTGAAAACAGAATATTATTAGTTGTGTAATGAGTGTGTGCTGTGCTGTGTGTAATGAGTGTGTTAGGTGTAGTGTGTGTGTGATGAGTACGTTAGGTATAGTGTGTGTAATGAGTGTGTTAGATAATGAGTATGTTTAAGATAATATATATTATCTTATGTAAATTATCTATATATACATTCTTCAGCTGAGTGAAGAAACTCAAGCATTCTATTCACAATTCTTATTCTTAAATTCTTCAACATGGTATCAAGAGCCTCGATCAACTCTTGAATTTTTTCTCCAAGAAGGTCTCACATCGGGTCCAAACAGAGACCTCTGTCCAAGTCACTCACTCACTGCTTCTGGTCCGCATCACAGCAGAGTCACCCATTCTGGTTCCCAAACACCACAGCCCCTTCACGTACTAAGTGTCAGACCATATACCCACTATACACCACCACCGGAAACCATCTCAGAAGCGTTCGACCGGCCACCCACCGGAGCCCCGTCGCCGAAACCGCTCCACGCTCCGCTGCACAACATCACAGGCCACCGAACCATATACCCACCATACACCGACACCGTAAAACCATCCCAGAAGCCTCTGACCGGCCACCCACCGGAACCCCGTCGCCGGACACCGTGCCACGCACCTCCACGCGCTCTTTCTCTGTCGGCGCGTGAGATCCACGCGCCCCACGCGCACCACTTGCTGGCGCGTGAGGTACACGCGCCCCCTACTGCTGTCGGAAAAAATTTTCCGACAGCCCAGATCTGGTCACAGAAGAGATCCTCACTGTTCACTCGCCACTCTTCTTCTTCCTCTGCAATTTTGCTACCAAATACTACCAACCCACACCACAATCAGGTTTTTGGGTTCTGCCTGAAGTGGCTTTCTGCCATTTTTGGGTTCTGATCTGATTATTCTCAAAAAAAAAAAAAAAAAGGCCTCCAATTCTCAAAGAAATGATGGCCCTGCCTTCTCTTTCTCTGGCACACCAACAATTACTTCAGAAAAATTGAGTGCTAAAAATTATTTAGCATGGTCTGCCTCTGTAGAACTTTGGTTTCTTGGTCAAGGATTCCATGAACATCTTGAAAAAGCCTCCGATGATATTTCAGAAGACAAATGCGACCAATGGAAGAAGCTTGATTATCAACTGTGTGCTCTCTTATGGCAATCTGTTGAACCAACCATATTGACAAACTTCAGAGCTTTCAAAACTTGTCACACCTTCTGGAAAAAGGCTCAAAATGTCTTTGCAAATGACATTCAACAAATGTATGATGCTGCACACAAATTAGTCACTCTCAAACAAGTTGATCATAACATGGTTGCATATGTCTCGAAAGCCCAATCTGCGGTGGAGGAGTTAAAATTATCTTTGGAAGCCGATAAGCTCGAAGACATAAAGAAGAAACTTGATAATCTATATATGGTGTTGATTCTACGAGGAATGCATCCAGATTTTGATCATGTTCGCGATCAAGTCTTAATTGGTCAAGAAGTTCCTTCATTAGAGAATTTAATCACTCGACTACTTCGGGTCCCTTCATCTATAGGAGGCAATTCAGTTAACACTATTGAAACTTCTGCCATGATTTCTAGTCGAGGAGGACGAGGAGGTCGTGGAAACCGAGGAGGCAGAGGTGGGAGAGGAGACCGTCCTCAATGTTCTTATTGCAAAAGAATGGGCCACACACAAGACACTTGCTATTCTATTCACGGATTTCCCGGAAAATTTGTGAATATTTCCAAGTCTGAAACATCTGAGATGAAGTTTTCCGTCCGAATATCAAGAATATCTCCTATTAAAAGTCGCCAAGGAACCTCGGATCTCCTCATCTATAGGTGCTCATAACTCGCCGCTTGCATTTCCCAACTGCAATGATCAAAATCCATGGATAATTGATTCCGGTGCCTCTGATCACATTGCTGGTAATAGTTCTTTATTTTCATCCATCTCCTCTCCAAATATTCCTCATTTCATTACTCTAGCTGATGGCTCTCAAGTTACAGCAAAAGGAATCGGTCATGTCTCACCCACGTCTTCTTTGTCTTTATCGTCTGTTTTGTTTATCCCCAATTGTCCTTTCAATTTAATTTCTATAAGCCAGCTTACTCGTTCTCATAATTACTCAAGAACATTTGATGCTAACTCATTTGTTATACGAGGAGCGTGATGCGAATTCGGACGATTGGCGTAAGACATGAATCTAATGGTCTGTACTATCTCAAGCCTGATTCTTCTTGGATTTGTAGTGTTGCTGCGTCACCAAAACTCCTTCATGAACGTTTGGGACATCCACATTTGTCCAAACTCAAAATAATGGTCCCAGGTCTTGAAAAAATAAAATCCTTCAACTGTGAGTCATGTCAACTAGGAAAACATGTTTGTTCTTCTTTTAGGCATGCTGGCAGTCATGTTGATTCCCTTTTTTCAGTTATTCATTCAGATATATGGGGTCCTAGTTGTGTGTCTTCTTTGGGTTATAGATATTTTATCACCTTCATTGATGAATTTTCTCGATGTACTTAGGTTTTCCTAATGAAAGACCGATCTGAAATTGTGTCCATCATCACTTCTTTTGTTAATGAAATTAAAACTCAATTTGGAAAAACAATTAAAGTGCTTAGAAGTGATAATGCAAAAGAATACTTTTCTTCTGCAGTTTCTTCCTTCTTGTCATCACAAGGTATTCTGCATCAGTCTTCATGTCCTCATACTCCTCAACAGAATGGTATAGCCGAAAAGAAAAATAGACATCTTGTTGAGACTGCTCGTACATTATTACTTCATACTAATGTACCTATACGTCATTGGGGAGACGCAATTTTGACAGCCTGTTTTTTAATAAATCGGATGCCTTCTTCCTCCATTGAAAATAAAATACCACATTCTATTTTATTTCCCAAAGAACCATTGTTTCATATTGCTCCACGTATTTTTGGATGCACTTGTTTTGTTCATGATATTTCTCCAGGTCTTGATAAACTTTCTGCTAGAGCCATCAAATGTGTCTTTCTTAGATATTCCAAACTACATAAAGGTTATCGATGTTACTCTCCTATTCACAATCGTTACTACATCTCTGCAGATGTAACATTCTTTGAAGAAAAGTTATATTTTTCACCTTCCATAGTTGAGTCAAAAACTCTACAAGAAGTTTTTCCTATTCCCTATCTTGGTCCATCACCTCCTTTGCAAGAATCAGGGTCAATCATAGAGTCTATAGATATTCCTGAAAATCTTCCACCTGAGCAGCCACAAAGACCACTCATCACATACCAGCGACGTCCACAAATTCCCAATACCGAATTGGAAGGCACTATAAGACCAGCTGAATCATGTCCTACTCCAAATAGACAACCCGGCCACTACTACCCTACCTGAAGAAAATCTTGCCTGGCCAATTGCTCTTAGGAAAGGTATTTGGTCCACACGAAATCCTCATCCTATTTATAACTTCTTAAGTTATCATCGTCTTTCTCCTTCTTTTTACTCTTTTGTGTCCTCTTTATCTTCTGTCTCTATTCCTAAAAATCTTTGTGAAGCACTTGATCATTCAGGATGGCGACAAGCCATGATTGATGAAATGTAGGCATTGAAGCATAATGGTACTTGGGAGTTAGTTCCTCTTCCTCCAGGAAAGAAACACGTCTTACTGCTTTGGGTATATACTGTTAAAGTAGCGGCCAATGGACAGATTGATCGTCTCAAAGCCAGATTGGTTGCAAAAGGTTATACCCAGATTTATGGTCTTGACTATGGAGATACTTTTTCCCCTGTGGCCAAAATTGCTTCTGTTCGCCTTTTTCTTGCCATAGCTGCCATCAACCATTGGTTATTATATCAGTTGGATATTAAAAATGCATTCCTACATGGAGAATTAGAAGAGGAGATCTATATGGAGCAACCACCTGGATTTGTTGCTCAAGGGGAGTCTGGCTTGGTTTGCAAATTGCAACGATCTCTTTATGGACTCAAACAATCTCCACGAGCTTGGTTTGGAAAATTTAGCTCTGTTGTTCAGGCTTTTGGAATGAAACGTAGTGAAGCAGACCATTCAGTTTTTTATTGTCATACCTCTCCAGGTAGATGTGTTTACTAGGTAGTATATGTGGATGATATAGTCATTACAGGAAATGACCCAAAGAAAATTTATCAGTTAAAGGAACATTTATTTAGTCATTTTCAGACTAAGGATCTGGGAAAGCTGAAATATTTTCTTGGAATTGAAGTTGCCCAGTCAGAGAATGGGATTATCATCTCACAAAGGAAGTATGCGTTAGACATACTTAAAGAAACTAGTATGTTAGACTGTAAACCAGCTGATAGTCCCATGGATCCAAATTTGAAATTACTACCCAACCAGGGGGAGACTTATTCTAATCCTGAAAGATATCGGAGATTGGTTGGGAAACTCATCTACCTCACTATTACAAGGCCAGACATTTCCTTTGCAGTTTGAGTGGTAAGTCAATTCATGCAATCTCCTCATAATGATCATTGGGATGCAGTAATCCGAATTCTGAGATACATTAAAAGGACCCCGGGACAAGGACTACTCCATGAAGACAAAGGAAGCACTCAAATAGTTGGATTTTGTGATGCAGTTACAAGGTGTTCACCCATTGATAGGCGTTCCACTTCAGGATACTGTGTGTCTATTGGAGGAAATCTTGTCTCATGGAAAAGTAAGAAACAAAATGTTGTTGCAAGATCTAGTGCAGAGGCTGAATACAGAGCTATGGCTGTAGCCACATGTGAGCTTATTTGGATTAAACAGATTCTTCAAGAACTGAAGTTTGGGAATACTCAACAAATGAAACTATGTTGTGATAACCAGCAAATTTTTGCATATAGCTTCTAATCCAGTATTCCATGAGAGAACTAAACACATTGAAATTGATTGTCACTTTGTCAGGGAGAAAGTCCTTTCTAAAGAAGTCATCACCGAATCAGTTAGTTCTAATGATCAACTGGCAGACATCTTCACAAAATCACTAAGAGGACCAAGAATTCAGAATATCTGTTCCAAACTTGGAGCATTTGATTTATATGCTCCATCTTGAGGGGGAGTGTTGAAAACAGAATATTATTAGCTGTGTAATGAGTGTGTGCTGTGCTGTGTGTAATGAGTGTGTTAGGTGTAGTGTGTGTGTGATGAGTACGTTAGGTATAGTGTGTGTAATGAGTGTGTTAGATAATGAGTATGTTTAAGATAATATATATTATCTTATGTAAATTATCTATATATACATTCTTCAGCTGAGTGAAGAAACTCAAGCATTCTATTCACAATTCTTATTCTTAAATTCTTCAACACCAAAGTACGGTGACGAATGTCTGCTGTGATAGATGCTGGAGTACGCAAGAGGCAATGATTAAACATTGTTTTTAACTTTTTTTTTTCTTTAGATATTCTAAAAAGAAAAAATTTGTGCTTGGAATTGTAATTTTTACTTAGGGTTTAAGCCAAGAATTAGGAGTAGTGTAAACTAATTTTTTTTCAATTCCATGAAATTGCTACTTAGAATTGGAATTCTAAAGCCATTGTACACACCAAACAAAATAATTAAAATTCAGAGGTCCAATTACAATTCCAGGACTCAATTCTAAGCCCAATTTCATCCGCCAAACGAGGCCCAAGTGAATTGCTGAAAAGCAAAGGAAACAGAATGTCTAGGGGCAATCCTTTCCAATCTTTGTAGGAATTATTTTTGGGGATTTTCTGTACTTTTTTAAGGTAATTATTGTAATTCCTATAAAAATGCTATATAGATTAGGAACGTCCTTAAAGAATACTTACTTTACAGTCAAGTTTAATGAGTCTATAAAGGATCTATCTATGTGTAATATAAGATAGAACTTATATTTTTCACTAATGAATATTATTCCAAGGATTTTTACCCCTATCCCTTCAACCCCAATTCTGTCTCAAGCTACCTGTCCCTGCCTTTCCCCTCTGCATCAAATGCATCATTCCCAACTGAATATAAGGGAAGAAAAAGAACTAGAAGAAGATTTTTCATGCTATGGAATCAGAACAGAAAAACCAACTCCACTGAACTAGTAGTATTTGAACTTGTGAGACATAAATTGAACCCACAAAAGACAAGTTCACCAGTTATCACTTATCACCCCATGCAAGGTGGTAAATGTAAAACAGCTTCAACCAACTAATTTAAATTTATTCCTAAAATAGTAATCAACTGTTTGAATGTCCTCTGATTTAGGAGAAGGAAAAAGGGTAAACTATAATATGCTAATTTTGGTCTTAGGGTATGCTTGGTAGGGAAGGCAGAATAAAGGGAGGGGAATGAAAATGGCCTGGAGTAAAATGATTTTGATGTTCACTTCGTGTTGCTTGCTAGAGGGTGGAAAATGAATTAAAAAAACATTTTCAGCTCACTTTCATGTCATAGGAGAGGCCAAAACTGTTGGAGATTGAGCAAAAAAGAGTTGCACTCCATTTTCAACCATCCCACATTTTTGTTGTATACCCAGCAAATATAAAATAATTTTAGTTCCAAATTTTCTACCTACCTACTTTCAACTCAACCAAGCACACCCATAGGGAGAAGCTAGCAACAAAAAAGGAGACAGGTAAATGAAACAGAACAAACATCTGGTAAATAATTGGCAATGTATGGAAAATTATATTGTAATACATGGTATGCTCTGTTAGAATATTTGTCATATAATAATTTTTTTTCTAGATTTGATTAGTTAGATGTATTAGTCATAACTTATAAGTACCCTTTCATGAAAAGGGTATGTCTGTTAGTATTACTTATGCCTAACTGATTTTTCACTACCAACAAGTGGTTGGTGGAAGTGGTAAGCGGCTTCGACTCCTAAGAAGAGGTCAAATGTTTGAATCCTGGAGTCGCCACTGTTTGAGAGGGCTTTACCATAACGTTCCCAAATCTAAGAGGATTAGTATCACACCCAACGGTGTGGGGATACCTTTGATCAACACAAAAAAATCTATTGATTGAACACTAAAGAAAAAACATATCTTATGTAACACAACTTCTAGAGTCATACCCTTCTTCAAAATGTATGAGTTTGAACGAATATTAGGGCATATTTCTTAAATAGTTGGACTCTTCATACCCTACAAATATGTTTTTGTTGCACTAATATTATAAAACGAATCATACAAAGGACACAGATTCATAGTAAGGTTTAATCGCAAATAGCCTGAGGAATGGTAGATTTTCAACAACAACCAAAAAAAAAGGAAAAAAAAAAAGTGATGGGAGATTAAGAAAATGATTCTGACCTCTGCTTCGGAAGCTCTCAGATAGAAAGGGTTTAAGGTTTGTTGGAGGTCGCTTAGTTTCACGGACTCCACCATTCTTTTCTTTCTCCCAAGCACTGGTGAGTGGCAACCGGTTGCTACTACCACGCCGCACGAAGATTCTTAAACTAAACTAGACTATATATGCAAATAAATACACAAATATCAAATAATCAGCTTTTGACTCCCATTTTTTACTCCTCTCCTTCTTTATTTTATTCTTTTAAATATATAGGTTATTAATTGGGTCTTTCAGTAAATAAATATATAAAAATAATTTTTAATTTTAATTATTTATATTAAATTATTTATTTAATATATATTTTTATATTAAATTAATATTTTAGTATTAATTTTTACATTAAATTAATTGTTCAAAAGAACTAATTAAATATAAAAAATTAAATTGACGATATTTATATTTTTAAAGGATTAAAATTAATATTTATTTTTATTTTAAAAATGATATTATTATTATAAAGAAAGTTTAAATTTAGTGTGAGAAGAGTAATGGTAAGACTTTGTGCCTATTGAGCTGAGATTTATCGACAAAAAGTATTGGGAGAATGATTCTTTAGTTCTTCTTGTGAAAGATAATATCAGTTTGGTTCGGCTCGAAAAATTAACTAAGTATTCAACTACATTAACCAATAATTTACATACTGTTAACCACGTATCAAGTATCAAAATGAAGATAATTTATTGGTTAACCGTATATAAATTATTGGTTAATGTAGTTGAATATTTGGTTAATTTTCCAAGTCGAACCAAAGAATAATTATCTCTTACAAGCTGCACTATTAAGTCATTTTCTCAAAAATATTGTTATTTTATATTAAAAAAATGACTTAGTGAAATTCAAAGAAGACGAGAAGTCTTAAAAAAGGTTTGATATAACATCATTTGTAATGTTAAATTACAATTAAAAGTAAATTACAAAAGCTTCCTTTCTTGTTTAACGAAATGATATCATACCTTAATTTACTTTTAAAATTATACTTCACTTCATAGATCTCTTTTGATTGATAAAATCTCTTAAAATAGATGAAATATTTTATTTAACCTCAACAACTAATCATGATTTACTTTTGACAGGTTTAAAACTTGTATTAAGCCTAATGATAAAATCTATCGTTAATAACTAATTAGTGCTCATAACAAATGGCAACAATTCTTACTTTATTCTATGTCTAATGTCTATTAACAACTGCTAAGTGCTAACTAATGAGCAACAAATATTGTATTGTGTAGCACTTTTTAAATTTGAAACTCATCACAAAATGGTCAAGAAAACACATGGTTTGGACTCGTTGGTTGTGCCAATATAACTAGTAAAGTCTCATGTCCCATCACGCTCGCCTCCAATGCCAGGGTTACGACTCCTACAAAGTCAGCCTCAACGGTCCCAATGTCGATGCCATTTACATACCATTTCCCATGAGTTTACATATGTAAAATTGGGTATTACTATGATACTTTTATTTTTTTTTCAGAGTATTAATATTTAAGATAAGTTGGCTAATATTTATTAGTTGTTATTTATATTTAATAGTCTTTCTAGTATTTATTATGAAACTAACAATTAATAAATGATTAACAACTCACTCTAGATACTAAACCCATCAAGGTACATAACAACTACCTGCAAAATTACGAAAATTGTTGCCAACGGTCATGGGCAATAATTGCTTATGAACAAGTATAATTCTATAATCACAATGAAATCATAGTTAATTATTAGGATTAAGTAGAATATTTTATCATATTTTAACAAATTGTGTCATTCAAAAAGAAGTCTATAGGGCAAAATGCAATTTTAGCTATAGATTAGGATGGATTGTGACTTTTTGAAACCTCAGTTGGTAAATTTAATTTACTGTTACAATAATTTTCCTTGGTACGTACTTAACCCACTTTCTTTTCCCCATTTTCTTGTTAGCGTTTCAGACATTGTTTTTTTTCGACAGTTGTTTCGGACATTGTTTTTAATAAGATATATATATATATATAAATATAAATAAAGGATTTGTTTTATGACGGAGGCTTGGGCTTTCAAGTTATATGCTAGCTTCACCAATGTTGCAAATGCCGACAGTAACAATTTCAGATTGGTTTGGTTCGATGTTGCTTCACAAATTAAAAAAAAAAAAGAGACTCTTTTGGCCCCATGATGCAAGGAATCAGCTCCAGTACTGCGGCTTTCACCACAATGTTGTGCCTGTGGCTCCTCAGCTAAGTCTGCTACATACGATAGCAATGTTTTGGATCATTTCCTATTCCTACTCAATTCACTCAAGTACGGTGCTACTGCAGTGTTTTTTGAGCTATCATCAGTCCAATTGCCAACGTGGTTTACAGTTTGACGCATATATACAATAAAGTGTGTATGAAATGCATCATAAAATAATGCATCTATGCCCATCTAAAAAATTTCTTGATAAATGCGTCCTATTATATATGGTTGCCTCCTCATTTGTTTTTTCCAAGAGAAACTGATCAGGGTTGTCCAAGAAGTGAAGGCCTGTAGAAAGCATGGCTTTGTGCAATCTCAATGCGTTCACGAGGGTCATTCAGATTTTCATCCCTCAGAGCTTGGAGAATAGCTTGTGATGACTGTTCCCTGAGAAATCCAACATGCAACCGAACCATGGGAAACAACCTTAGAGCATAGGCAAGATGCATGTCGATATTTATAAAAATGTAGTACTTGGAAGTGTTAGGTAATAAGCTCAAATGGTCAAGTAAAACAGGCAGGCAACCAAGGCTCCAGTTAATGGATGCAGGAAATTTACCTGGATATCAATATTTTATATAGTGTCTTCAAGATAGGGCAGAGCTCGACAGGAGCAACCGGCTTGTTTTCTTCAGGGTGTAACACATTCAAGCTTGAATGGCTCAAAAGTTCAAAGAATGCCTCCACTGCAGATACACCCTAGAAATATAAATGGCAGTTATCTTTTTCGTTTAGTTAGAGGAATTTGAATAAAGATAAAAAGTTGACTGTGAGGAGAAATTCACAAAGGAAAATCCTCCTTTCTCATGTAAATGGTATTAATTCTACTTGTGTGGAAAGGGCATCTACGAGGGCCAAATATCACCTATATTCTGCTGTTGCAGCTTGCAGAATATCAACATGGTCAGAAGCATCCAAGGTGTATTTCAAGGCATGTGTTCATCACTTTCACATTTTACAAAATTTGCACTTGCAGGATACATATGAAGTATTATGTTTTAGTTCTGGGGAATCACCTGTTTTTTTGAAGTTGTTTACACATTTAAAGAATGAAATAGCAACATCATTGTTAGATATATAAAATCATTCATGAGCCTTCACTCACCCATGAAATATTCTAGTAAGTTTGATACTTCTCAAAAACATTAAGAATGCCTTGGACCACTTCATGTTTTAAAAGATAATCTAGAAATTGCAATTGCAAGGATGCTTTAAACCATCATTATCATATTTTCCCCCTACAAGAAAAGAAGACAAAAGTCCTACTAAACTACAAGTACAATGACTAAAAGCAGCAGTTCCTGCCACGCTGTGGCTGTGCTTCCAAATTCTTCAAGGCACTATCACATTTTAATGCATATTGCACATTCTAAAGATGCATCTGGAACACCTCGGAACATATCATATGGGTTTGGAAGAAACTAAGAAGGGGAAAATTACAAAATATACCTGAATCATTCCTTTGCCGCTAATGCTGTCACCCATGTCTGGGCTTAATTCACCCTTAGCTAGCATCTGGCCATACCATGCATTACGACCTTTTAACAAAGTCACATAAGTGTCAGCCAATAATGGGCCTGCAAGTTTCTCAGGTTCTTCAGCCAACAAGTGAGTGATAAATATCATCTCCGATGTACAGTGTGCAAAGTATACAGATTTGCTGGTAGCACTCTCATTAGTTAGGGCTGCTACCATTCCTGACAACAATAAAAAGAAAAACAAGATATATGTTGTATATCAGAAACCAAGCGTAAGTAATGGAAATGATTTTCTAAAAAATTGAGGTATTCTGTACCCCTTGCAAAATTGAGGTGTTCTAAAAATTAAAAGTTATGGAAGGACACATAAAAGTCTTCATTCAATTTGCAACGATATGCATCACCAATTATGAAATCTTTATTTGTTCACCTTACTATGTACCATTACGGGAAAATTTCCATGGTTATCAGTTGCATATGCATCTTTTTGTACTAATTTCTTAACATTGTGAAATCTTTTTGTGAGATAATATGCATAAGTATGCTTTCTGTTTATGATTGTTTAACGTATTACAGCATAGCTAAAATTCAAAAGAACATGTCATGCACCAGAAACTTGTATCAACAACCATTTAAGGCAGTAAGAACAAAAATGAAGGCAAGCACCTCTTATTGCAATCCAAGTTTCCCATTTGCCACCCACAACACCAGACACAAGGAAAAGAGCAATAACATCAAACCAAAAAACTGTATATCAAAAGTGTATTGCAAGACATAATAAATGCTAGTTATGAAGTGTATTGATCTAGACACTTGGGACTTATACAATCAACTGCAATTTGGATATCTATGGCTTTAGAAACAAAAGAAATTCAATTTTACTATATTATAAAAATCACCTAGTGGGAAAAGGCTTTTGTTGTTGTTGTTGTATATAAATCACTGTCCTATCATAAATTCATAAAAATATGATAATCATTGGACACCATATAGTTGCAGAGCTATGAAACTTAACATGCATCTCCTAGAAAATACAGACTTCATCGAGAGTAAGGCAAAAATAGTAAAGATGGAGTTCCCATCAGATATTTGGAATATGAAAATCAAAGTTTGATAGTTTCTGGTGAGGGAGTAAATCAACAAGTGAAATTGACTTGTTGCCAAGTAGCCAACTAGCATATACATGGGGCTTTAACTGAAAAAACAATAAAGGAGAAAGAAGAACTGAAAAAAAGGGTAATATTAGATTAAAGCAGATGGACCAATGTTGCATCCTTTAAACGCTTATCTTGAATCACCATAAATTACTTGCACCTTTTATGGTTTCTCAACTAGTTTTCTTCTTCTTTCTTTCGTTCTTTCTTTTCCCCCTCCTTTTGTGTGTAAAAGAATGGTCTGTTTTATTTCTCCTCTTGTCATTCATCGTAGTTTCTTTTTAAGCACATTGCAATGCTTGTATAGAATTCAAAAGTAGAATTTGGAAAAAAAAAGGGCATCACAAAAGGTTATCAGAAAAAGCTACACCATTATACATAGGAAAGACATGGGCGATACAGATTACTACAAGTTTCACCTTAGCTGTTAAGCTATGATAGCTAATTTGAAGCTTACCTGCTCCAATGGCATAGACATTTTTCAATCCACCCATGACCTCATGGGTGACGAGGTCACTGTTGTCCCAGACAATAAAATGTGGTTGTCTTAGAAACTTTGCCAGAGGTTTCCTCCATTTCTCAGCTCCACATATTCGAGCATTGGCATACTCCTTGTTGTAGATTTCTGAGGCAATATTTGGACCACCAAGATAAAGTATGTTCTCCATGGGCACTCCAGCTGTCAAATATACATTGGATAGAGTTGAGAATGAGGGAAGGACAAAATAGATTGCAAAGAAAGAAGGCTAGTAATAATAAAAATCTGATGAAAAAGAGCAAAAGAGAATAAAACTCGTAAAAAATAAGGAGTACCAACTGTAGTATACTATTATTAACTTCCATTGCTTGGTATCAAATAAATTCTAGATAACAAATAGCAGTAACCTAGCCTGAGAATTATCACAGTGACACGGAATTTACCTAAATATGAATATAAATATGAATATGACAGATAGATTTTAGTGAAATTGACATGTTACAAGTGGATAAGAAGGTTGAGTCTATCATGGACCAACACTCCCAAAAGCTTAAATTGTTAGGGGAATGCTCATCAATGACTTTATATTCACGCCCCCTCACCCAAGAGTCCTTTGGGCTTGAAGCGTGGACAATGCACAAGCTCACCCTACCTTGTGCTGAAATTCAACTTAATTATGAAGAATGAAGGCAGCAAGGCAAGGATCAAACTCCTGACCCCTTAGTCATAGAGACTCAGATACTATATCAAGGACCAACTTTCCCAGAATTTTCTTTGGCTAGACTTCGTCTCTAGCTGTACTGGCCAAAAGATAGAAAGTTAATCCTGAATTGTGCCATACACCGAATAGCAGGTGGATGTTGCAATATGAGAAATGTTAAAAATGAGATATCAATGAGCCCCTGATACACATAAAGATGTTTCTCAATGCTGTTTACAGTTTTTCTTTATTAAACATGTTTTCATCTTGATCTGAAAGATTCATATCTTCTACGCTCCAACATCCTACCACTACAACCAAACTAACTACAAAAAATAATGCCAGTACAACTTCAACTATATATATATACTAAACACAGATAGTTCGCAACATCTTTCAGTTGTGCTTAAAGGGAAAATAAAAGTTGCAGTTATATTGTTCCCTATGAAAATTTATGAGATCATTTATTCATTCCCATTATTTGCAATAGTTCACTAATGCATTTTTTTTTTGGGGGGGGGTCAAATAGAGATGAAGAAAAATCGTGTATGAGATTGAGAAAAAGACGACCTTCACACTTGTTTACTTACTCTATTCTAGCAAATCTATGAGAAAAATCTTCCGTTCTAAGTGGACGAAAGAAACCAAAAAGTATGGAGAAAAGATAACTCATAAATAGGGAAGAAGAAAACTCTTACTTGCTTGGTTAATCATTTTTGTGGGAGTTATAATATGGGGAACAGGCTCCAATGCAGCCTCTATACCCTTTGCTAAAGAGATTATTATGGGCACTGTGATTCTCTCCTTCCAATATTTACTAATCTCTTCAAAAATCTCACGTGTTTCAGTTGAAGGCAAACCATTAACCACAATATCAGCATCCCAAACAGCTTCCTGCATGTTTGTCACCACCTTCAATGGACAAAGTGGTGTATCAATCATATTCAAGCAAAACCCATCTTTCAGAATCTCATCAGCAAGAAGAGTCCTATCACCAAGCCTTGCCTCAACATATTTCAGATAAGCACAACGTCGGATCAACCTCCTCAGAACATCCTCCCTCGAGTTGATAACTTCAAAGAGATGCTCTGCAGTGGCTCTATCAACTGCCCTTCCTGGCCTTCTCCATATCCTGATTTGTACCTTGTCCCGGAATTGGCCATAAGTATCTTGCAACAGGGCTGCAAAAACACTGCCCCAGGCACCAGCTCCAACACTGACGATTCTCAAAGGATCACCATCAGCCTTGCCAAGAAGGCCACGAAGATCATCAAGCTTTTCCTCTAACCCATTGCAGTTCTGAACAGATCCATTTGAGTATGCATTTCGAACCATTCCCATAATGCTTCCCACCATGCTCTAAAAAGCAAGAATGAATTGAAGAGATAAAACAAACAAGGGCTGAAATCTTCAATGAATTTTGGGGCTTTATTGGCTTCTTTGTACTTCAATAGGTGAGTTCTAATCCAGGTTTTATGTCTATAAATAAACTAGACATAGACTCCAATACAACCTGCCTCAATTCTTTTGACCACAGCTTTGTATTACCAAAAGATGCAGTGTGAATTGGAACATCAAATCTTATTATTGGTGGATGTTGCTTGACCAAAACTGAACTAATATTTGGGGTCTTCCATTTCAGAATTTCTGACCAAAAAATGAAGCTTCTCCAACTCTAAATTTAATTGAAACAGAGCAATGCATGAAATATATATTATATAAAAAAAATGTCCCCCCTTTATTTGAGTTTCTAAGCAGCGCACATGCCAAAAGATAAGAAGAAAAAACAAAATCTTAAAACTCAAAAACAAATGTAACTTTGTTTTCACCGTCTAGAGTTTGTTCATCTACCCAACTAAAAACACAGCTAGAAGTCTAGAACCCATAATAATAATAAACAAACTTTCGTGTTGGGAACTACAAATCTGTGTTCCTTCAATTAAAGGGTTGATTTACTTCAACTCCTCCAAGTCATAAAAAATTCCTATTTTTTTAATGTTAAGAGCCGACCTTGTTGGAGGGAAGGCTCAAAAGTTGATCAAGGCCCAAAAGAAAAATACAAATTCTGTGAGAAAGATAGCACTGAAAGGTGCATGAAGTTGAGGATACAAAGTAAAAAATTTGAAGAGTTGAAACCAGAAACTGCCTGTTCACATTTGCCATGCCATAGACAGAATGAAGTAGAGATAAAGAGAGAGAAAAGGTAGGTGTAATGTAATTAAGCAGTGTGGTTGAAACTTCTTGACAGACAGCTTATAGGCATTGGCATTAAAGGTTTGTGGCTGTTGCCAACCTCCCCAACGGTCATTAATATTGGATGACTTTGCCTATCATGTTCCATGTGATGTACCCCTCCCAAGGTTAGTTGGTATTTCTCCATTGGCTATGGCCTATTTGCTACAGTTAGATGCACAGTGCACACCCATCTTGTCCTTCTTCTGCAGTTAAAGGAGACTCTGAGTAAGCTGCTGCTAACATTGAGCTTGTCTTATTTGGAAATTTATGATGAAGTGATTGTTTTATTATGGTACATTTTTACACTTTCACTTCTAAAATTGGGTAAACTATCACTTTTACTTTTTTAGATTACTTTTACGGTACTTTTACTTTTACTTAAAAAGAAGGCTTTTTCGCTCTAATTTTAGAAATAAATTACGCAAATGTAATTTATTTTAAATATATTTATCAGATGTTGTCATTTTTTATAGTGTGTTATTATTATTTTTAATTATTTTATGTATATTATTTCAACGTGTAAGGTGTGATACATATTAATATCATCACACTAATACTTTAGACATAATATACATAATCACGTTAAATATATTAACGTTATAGTACATATCATGTCTTAATAAATGACGTGATAAAATAAGTATCACATAACACATTAATGTAACAATAGTAATCTAAAAAAAAATATAATAAATTAAAGATAAAACTATAAATTAATAAAACAAAAAGTTAACTTTGAAAAGTCATAACTTTAGACGCATTTTATATTAATTCTATATAACTTTTCGAGGCGAGTGTAATGCAAACTGCACAGTTTGGTACAATGGAATTCTAAAAAACCTCTTATTTCGTGAGTTGTGAAACTTTTTATGAAAATTATATGAATATTTCATAAAATTAAAGTTAAACTCATTTTTTCTTACTTTTATAATAATTTAATTTTTTTTTGTATTTTATATTTTTATTAAATATTTTATATATTTTGTACTTCATAATGATTACTTCACATACCTCACCGTATACACATCTTGAATATTGTTGTTTTTACCAATACTGACTGTTAGCATAATTTTTTTTCAATATTCCACATATGTTACGCCATAGGACTAGGCGTGATACACGTCATCACGCCAACACAGGAGACGTGATATATACTGTGTGTTTAACGTGATCATGTATATCACGCCTAAAGTCTTGACGTGATGACGTGTACCACGCCTAAAATGTTGGTATAATAACGTGTAAAGCGTGATATACGTAAAATAATTAAAAAATAATAATGACACACTGTAAAAAATGACAATATTTCAGAAATATGTTTGAAATTAACCACATTTAGGTAATTTGTTTCTAAAGTTGTAAATGGGCCAAAAAGCCTAAAATGAAATTACATTTGTTAACGACTGTTTCAGTACACTAAAAATTAATTATATGAGTAAAATATTTAATATTTTAAGAATATAAAAAGTATTTATTATTTTTATTAAATAATTAAGAAATTTTATATATTAAATATTTTTTAAATAAAATTTTAAGAATATTTATTAGCATCATCAAATCAATATTATCAGAAAATTAATTATTATTTTGGCGACGTTTAGCTTCAATTAATCCCTTCTGTTTAGGGAAATATATCCTTTATGAATTAGATTTATTTAAACCGTTCATGAGACTAATTTCTTGTGAGTCAAAATAAAACAGAAACGCTCATAAGAGGCTTACGGAAATCTAACCTCGGTTTTTTCTATTTCTAAAGGCACAACTTACTTTCACTGTCTCTGCAAAAAAAAAAAAACTTACTTTCACTGTACCAACCCCTAATAGAGCTTTATTAAAAGTGTAAAAAATAAAAAACAACACAAAAAACAAAAAATAAAAAATACGCAAACACCTATTGAACCAAATTGACCTCAAAACAGCTTCTCCTACGTCAATGGGCTAGGGTCCTGGGTAGAACTAAAACTATCATATGGGCTTCATGGCGATGAGTCATCCACAGATCAATCTAAAACGTAAGGTCTCATTTTGGGCCTGCTCTCTCGTACCAAACATTTGTTCTCGGCAATCCAATGTAGGCTCACCGTTCCAAATAAAGCTTTGCCAGCAGTGTGACCGAAAAAGGAAGTACCGCAAAACCTAGACCAGAAATTTGCAATAATAGCTATCTATACCACAATAATAATAAAAGTAGTGGGCTTTTTATCTCAATATTGATTATTTTGTTTTTATTTTTTAAAGTACCAAAATTTTGTTTTGGGTGCAGTTTCCCACCATTTTCCGTAAATTTTTTTTGTTTTATAATTTTAAAGTCGCCAGTGATTTACTTATGATAAAATTTAAAAAAAAAGCTTTTTTAATATGATGGTGAGCACCCTGAAATCTAAATAATATAAATCACTTCATTGTAAAATTAACTTTTAAACAAAATTTAAGTTTATATAAAATTAAATTTGTAAAATTTAATTTAATACAAATTTAATTTAAACTCACAAATTAACCAGCTCTAAATATTACGTGCTTTTAATCAACTAAAACCGAATCTCGGCCACGGAGACTGGGTCACCGATTCCTATAAAATTTAATTTAATACAAATTTAATTTAAACTCACAAATTAACCAGCTCTAAATATTACGTGCTTTTAATCAACTAAAACCGAATCTCGGCCACGGAGACTGGGTCACCGATTCCTATTCTGGTTTTATATTGGGATTTTGGCCATAATTAAAATCCTCTCAAATCTTTTAACCACTGGTGGCTCATGTAGTTGAATTTTCTCGTCATATTAGTCATATGAGTTTAAATTTAAGATATATTTATTAATAATAATTTTTAATGGCATTATAATAAATTTTTATTAAAATTAATGATTTCTCATGAATGTAAATATCGGGAATGAGTCTTTTTCACATATAAATTTTTTTTATGCAAAAAAATAAATAAATATTTATTTTAGTCTTTTAAAGATATACATGATATTATATTAGTATTCTATTTATCAATGACACCAAATTAATTCTTCAATAATAATTAATACCATTAATTTTGTATCTCAGTAACCAAGTTGATATTATTCTAAATATTAATTTAATGAAAAAATATAATATTTAAAAATTAATATAATATCATATATATTTGTAAAAGACTAATATAATACATTTATAGATGAAAATGATTTAAATGATATATTTAAAGTATGTTTGGGAAAGATTAATTTTTTTAATAAAAAATATTTTATTTAAAATTTATCTTATTTGTTTAAAGTGTATACAATTAATTATAAGTTAAGATTATTTTTCTATAACAAAAAATAATTTTTTTTAAAAAATTATTATTTTAAAATTTTAATTATTTGATTTCAGATTATTTCAAAAGTTTAAAAAAAAAATACGTATTTATCTTTAATCAATAATTTTTTCAATCATTTCATATATTTTTTTGGTAATTTAATATATAAAAACGATTTTTTATACAATCTAAATAAAACTCTTTATCATAAAATCGATTATGAATTAATATATTCAAATATAAATTATTTTTCTCATAATTAATTTTTTTAAAAATCAATTATATACACTATTAATCTTTCACATAAATTTTTCACAATTAATTTAAACACAAAATATAAGTGTTTACTCAAAATAATAGTAATAATAATAATATTCTCGCAGCACTGTGCAAAGCGCACAAAATCACGCAGGGTTCTCCTCCGCTACTGCTAGAGGGAGAGAGAGAGAGAGAGAGAGAGAAATGCACTCAGAATCAGAAATTAGAAAGATGGATAGCAAACCCACCGAAATCAGCAGCACTAGGATTTTCGGAGGGTACAACAAGAGGTACAAGCACTTCAGCCCTACGCTCGGCTGCTCCATCACCTTCCACATCTTCTTCCCTCCTTCTTCTTCTCATTCTCACAAATCCCCTGGGAGCCGTCGCTTTTTTCTCATTCACTCTTTTCTTACAAAATATATGCACGATCATTATGGATTGAAGTATCGTATTTTTTAAGAAAATAAAATAAAATCAAGAGTTTATTTTGTCTCCGATTTGATTGCATGTGCATTTCTTATGCAATTGTTATTCTAGTTCAAAATTGTTTGAATGGGATTTTAATCATGAGGCTTTTGTAAACTCTCATAATGAACTGCAATTTTAGCATCCACAGTGATAAATAAAAAAAAGAATGCCATTTTTAATGTTTTTTTTTTTTTTTTTGCGTATTAAGTATATTGATCCAAGAGTTTCTTGTTTTTGTGTTTTAGATTTAATTACTATGTACTTGAATATTCTCTGCAATTTATGTATTAACCCAAACGCAAGTTAGGTCCCAATCCCATAGATAGAATGTGTCATGATTAGTTGGTTTTGATGTCATTGTGTGAAGGTACTCTACTGGCTGTCTGGTCTCACTTGCTCGGATGAGAATTTCATAATCAAGTCAGGTGCTCAACGTGCCGCTTCGAACGAGGGTATTGCCTTGGTTGCCCCTGACACCTCTCCAAGTAAGTTAGCAACATTTCCAACCATTTGGGTTTTGAGTAGCCAAGCAAAAATTAAATGCAGCAATAATTATGGGAGATTCCTTCGGTACCCTTTGCTTTTATGAGGGTACTGGTACCTTTATTAATTAATGCCTAATATTTATTGAAATATAAATACAATATTTATATTTCAACTAAGTAGAATACATGTCCAGATAATAACTACTAATTGTGAAAGGATAAGGAGAAATGTGCAGAACAACTGGTTTCTGTTCTATTTCAGATCGTCATACCGGTTTTCCTTGAGACATGCAATTATCAATTCTCTTCTCTAGTTTATATTAACTCTTCCAAACATAAGGGTCCTGTTATATCCCTTGGCTTTAGAGTAGACAATTTTTTTTCCCTTCATGTTCTTGGTTTCAAGGTATATTGTAATGTTACATTGAAAGTGCACAAGTCTTTTTGACTGGCATGATCTCATCTCAAATAGATATGGGTTGGTCTTTTGTCTTCCTTTAATTGATGTATCCCTTTAAAAGGATACACATCAGTGACATCACTATATTGCATGTTTGATCCTTTGAAATTTGTAAGTTTGCTCATACTTCATAGACCAAATGCAATCCGATTAGGGTTCTTGCTCATTATGTATTCCTTCAGAAAAGACTTCTGGCTGTGATGATAGTGACACACTTAATTACCTTCTCTAGATGTTTAGGTAGTAAAGGATTTTAGGGCCAAAAAAGGATAAAAAATATATTTTGATGAATCAAAACCAAACTCCTCTCATCACTTTTGCCTGTTTAAACAAGAAATATTATTGCAAAACTGCTTAATGGGACCTTGCCGTTTGTTCACTGGACAGACGTTGAAAATGATGCTCAATTATCACCTCTGCAGGAAAATAACAGTACAGTAAAGAGTGGGTAGCATTTCAATAAAGAAGTGAAAATGAAAGTGATCTCACCTGACTGAAATATTTTAATTTATTTTTGCAATATATTTCCTAAGTAAAACTTGTCTGCACTCTACAGTGTGTCAGTTATATGACACTTGATAAATAAGACAAATCTTGTTATATACTTTTAACTGCTAACCTATAATTTATATTCTATTTTTAGATGTAATTATATAACTATGAAATGTGCTTTCCTTTGTAGCTAGACTCCAATATGGTATGCTGCTTTGTTCTCACTTTTTAACTTCATGATACAGGAGGCCTAAATGTGGAAGGAGAAGCAGACAGCTGGGACTTTGGTGTAGGTATGCCACGTGAGACCATTATATTTGGGTCTTGAATAGAGCTAGGCATGAACTGGCCCTTAGGCTAACTTCTTAAGAGATTTTGTTGAGCTGGAGGTTGAGCCCATTTGAAAATTGACAGACTCAAGTTTAAGCTTGGCCCATGCCTGGCTTTAGTCTTGCAGATTGTTTTTCATTTGATAATATTGAGTTTCTTGGAAATGACTATTATTTCTATCCTTTCTTAATGCCCTTGCAGGTATGGTACTAGACTTCTAGGAATGTTCAAAGTTTTGTTCTACTACTGTGATTATTAATGTGACTCAGTGGCTAGGCTTTCATTTTATATAACACAAAATTGTGTTTCACGCTTATTAACGAATATATTGTGCATATGGAAGTATTATTTAATTATCCAATACTATATTTTCCTAAAGATTTTTCATATGTATAAAAGGAATTTTTGCTAATGACCACTGGTCATGGATACTTCTTAAAAAACAAGGCGGAGGGAGAGATCTCAGGTAGGAAGCCGACCGAATGAGTGTTCATGAGACTTGCCAATAAGGGGAGTTAGAATTATTTTTTGTACTCTTAAGGCAATTCCTTTTCGTTACTGAATGCAGCTCTCATTTGTATTGTAAAAGAATGTTTGTTTTATTTTTTCTTCTTATTGTGTGTTTTTTTTTTAATAAATAACAGTCTTTATATGTTTTATAATATTAGATATGGAAATTATGATATAAATTATGATATTGAGGGCCTAAAGGAATTAGAAGTCTTAGTTAGGTCCTTCTGAAGCTTCAAAGTAGTCTTCTTTGTTGAAAGCAAAGGGAGAGTTGTTTTGTGTTTATTTTGGTATTCGTTTATGCCTTCTGTTGCAGGTGTTCTGTGGAGGGAGTTTCCTAGGAGAGTTTTGGGGCAGTTGTGGTGGTTCCCTTTTCTGTTTTCTCCTTTGATTATGTTTGTTTTGTGGTTTCCTATGGGAGCTTTTACTTTTTGTTTTCCTTCAGCTTTGTGATTTCTTTTGGAGGATACCTTATCCTCTCTTGTCTTTTCCCCTTCCTTTCTAATAATATTTCTTTTTCTATTCAAAAAAAAAAAAAATTTAAAACTTTATTTACGAAGCCGTGTGGAGTATGGGACAGTATATATTTCATTGTTATATCTGATTAACAAAATTCAGATGCAAATCAGTGGGTATGGGTTGAAATAAGTATTTTTGAGTTTACAGACCCCATACTGTTACAAATTATGATATTGTACCTGAGCTTAGTGAAGTCATGGTTTTACCTTTTTTTGGCTAGTTGGAGCTTGGGCTTAAGTGAAATGCTTTTTTGTAATTAGAGTATTTGTTGAGTTTCTGACCTTTGGAATCTTGAGATGATTGTTGACCAAAATTTTCAATAAAATTCTTCTTTATACCAAAAAATTGTTGGCTAGTGAGTAGTGAAAGAATATTGCATTGCAACACTATTATATATGAATGTATGGTATGTAAGTATGTATGTATAAGTGCATGAAGAATGTGTGTATATATTCAGTGTTTGAAGCAGTAGAATATTTGACAATTTCGTGTATAATCTAAACATTTTAGATATTCTCTAATATATACCTTGAACAAAAGTATTTTTATGGTATGTAACAAGAAGGAAATAAGTAAGAGTAAATAAGCAACTTAGTCTTTGAAAATATCCCTCACTCGCAGACTCGTAGTTTAGTCCTTTAACTTGTTTTTGTATATGGGTTAGACGTTAATTTTATAAAACCCATATCAATTTAGTCCTTTTGTTATATCTGGCTGACCAAGTTAAACAGTGACCTCTGATGTGACACGTTAAGTGTCTATGTGTAACCTTAAGTGACGCATGACACATTACTTAGCCATCCCCCTTGAGTACAACATAATTTTAGCTTAGTGAATCATATCCTCCTCATTCACAGAACACTCAGTCACTCACTCACTAAGCTAAAACAATGTCATATCTCAAACGAAAGTGTTGAGCAACATGCCATGTGGCACTAAATGTTACATATAGACGCTTAGCGTGTCATGTCAAAGGTCATCATTTAACTTGGTCAACCAAAGATAAAGGACAAACTAAATTGATATGTGTTTTATAAATTTAAAGATTAACTCATACGCGAGAATAAATTTAGAGACTAAATTGCAAGTGAGATATTTTTAGGGGCTAAGTTTCATATTTACTCAAATAAGTAACTATGGGGAACACTTGTAAGACTCAAATTTCTTGAACAATAGAACCAAGTCTTTGATGATTATACAAAGTGCAGCTCCCTATTTAAGTTCCCGAATTTAACAATGAGGTCCTTGACTTGTCATTCATGGGTCAAGTCTATGTGGCTTAGTGTGTCCCTCAGTCATTAGAAAGGGTAATGGAAATTGCCTCATGGTGTGTAGACTATGCTTTTCTTTGAATTCAACCTACTATTTTTTAGCTCAATTAAAATAAACTAAATGATAAATCACAAGCCCACTAATGAGGAAAAATATCTAAGGCTAGATGAATTGTACTTTTGTTCAGACAACACCAAATTCCTGTGTGCATGCTCCACTTGGTCCTAATTATCTGCCCCTGAATTTCAGCTTGTTTGTGATATCCTGCTTCACCCCCCATTTTTTGATTAAAAAAAATAGGTAATTTTTGTTTGGATGACACTAATGTTGTGTGGAATAATTCTAATAGTTATGGGCTATAGCTAAGTACTACCTTGAGATGTGCAATATATATTTTTCTTTACAGAAGATATCTTAATTGCGTATGTACATTCCTGAACAGGTGTTGGATTTTATGTCAACACTACACAAGAGAAGTGGAAGAAATGGCGCATGTATGACTATGTTTTCAAGGAATTGCCAAAGCCTCTAAGTGATAATTTTCCACAGCTTGAAACATCAAAAGCTTCTATATTTGGTCATTCTATGGGTGGACATGGTGCTCTAACAATCTACCTGAGAAATCTGGATAAATATAAGGTGTTGATGATTATGCCACTGAAAACTTATGATTTTAATATAGTCAAAGGAGTTATTGTAAAATTCTTGGAAATCTTTCTGAAAATTATGGATAGTTTTACTGTTGAAATAATTTACATGTGCTGCAAATTGTTTGTTATTAATTGCCTTCAATAACTGACATACTTTACTGTAATATATGTTTCTATTGCAAGCTGACTGTATTGGTATTAATTTTTTTTCTGTCTCTGAATATATTCAATTGGTTTTTGTAGAGCTTACTTGGAGAAATCATCATATGATTGTAGTAAGATGATGTCATATGTTTTCTTAAAGGTGGGTAATGACTGAGGACTCTTAGGTTAGATTTTGGGTGGATCTTTGGGTCGGGGATACCCCTTTATCGAGGCTTCTCCTTACCTCTGTCTTCTTCATTGATCTAGAAAAAGCCTATGATAGGATGCCTTGAGAAGTCCTATGGAAAGCTTTAGAGAAGAAAGTAGTTTGTATTGTATATATTTGAGCTATAAAGGATATGCATGATGGGGCAATGACTAGTGTGCGAATGCATTGAGGGTCAACAAAAGGTTTTCCTATAATAATAGGTTTGCACCAAGGGTCAAAATTGAGTCCATATTATTTTACCACATTAGACATACTTATTAGGCACATCCAAGAGCCAGTGCCTCAAATTATGCTTCTTGCGGATGATATAGCCCTAGTTGATGAGTCGAAGGAAGGAGTGAATTCTAAACTTGAATTGTGGATAGAAGCTTTGGAATCAAAGGGTTTTTAGTTAAGTAGGAGTATATGGAATGCAAGTTCAGCAAGACGCGAGTTTACAATGTTTCGGAGGTGAAAATTGGGGATCACATCATACAATAAGTTGCACAGTTCAGGTATCTTAGGTCCATCTTACAAAGTGATGGGGATGTAACACATAGGATTCAAGCTCAGTGGATGAGTGGACATGTAAGAAAAGATGATGAATGTATTCGAGAGAAGGCTGGAGTAGCACCAATTGAGGAGATAAAAGAAACTCTTCTAAAGTTTATTTTTCAAAAGGTATATAAGGTGGAATTGCAATCTGCATAGCAATTGTTTGTCTTTGTAACCAATTAAGTTTGTTACAAGTTACAACCAATTATCTCATCCTTTTGGTATAGGGAACTTTGAAGTTTGTAGAACTCTATTCCCTAACGCAACACAGACTTTACCTTATCATGATAAGAACTTTATTTATTATCTTGATTCTAACTTCTTTTTCTTCTGTGTTTCTTTGCATGCTTGTTCTAGTCAGTTTCAGCCTTTGCACCAATAGTAAATCCTATAAATAGCACATGGGGTCAGAAGTCTAGGTGGCAATAAATCTGATTGGGAGGTAAATTAAAGGGGAAACTGACATGTTTGCTTTACAATGGTCTTGATGTGTCACTATAATAACAAGTTAAGTTAAAAAGTGCAGGATTACGATGCATCTTATTTGATAACAAAGTTTCATGATGTACCTACCACCATTTTGATTGATCAGGTAAGAAATTGTGCGGTTTTTGTTGATTTTTATTGAAACTTGTGACTGATATCGAGAGTGACAATTTTAGTTGCCTGTATCTTGTAGGGTTTTATTAGATTGTTTGTATTTCATAGGGTTTTGTGTTTAAGAAATCCAGTTTTAGTAGCAATATGAATAAATCAAAATGGTCTGCCAGATATAATACTGTTTGCCATAGACCAAGGTTTCCATTTATAAACATGTACCACTCTCTTGCCGAATTCTTGCTGGTTTTACCGCTCCTTATTGTTGGTCTACTCTTCAGGGGGAAGACGACAAATTTTTGCATGATCAATTGCTACCTCACAAGTTTGAAGAGGCATGCAATGTTCGACTCCTCTTACGTTTTCAACCCGGTTATGATCACTCATATTATTTTCTTGCCACCTTCATAGATGATCTAATCCGGCATCATTCTCAAGCTCTTGGAGTTAGGTCCCGTTTGGATAAATAGCTTATATAAATACTTATTTGAGTATAGCTTATTTAATAAGCTCTACTCTTATAAGTGTGGTCTAAAATAAGCTAAATATCATTTGAATAAATATTTTAATAAGCGTTTTTCATAAATCTTTTGAAATAAGTATCGTGTATTTGAGAGATATATTATAAATTGTGTTAATTCTTTAAGGTTAATTTTGTTAAAAATTATTATAAAAACAATTAACATTTTAGTTATTTTTATCTTTCACAAAGGCTTATTTTTGTAAGCTTGAATTTTTAGCTTATGAAAATAAGCTCAAAACAATTTATAAGGAGTGTTTCAAGAACTGTTTTAGTAAGTTTATTTGCACATAAGCCTATTTAAACAGGGTCTTACTTAAGTTGTGCGTACTCTGATAATATAGAACTGTTTTTTTGGCCAACTCTACTGAATTTACTTAGCTCTATTTGCTTGTGATACATTGGGTTATATTAGACTATGGTTGAACTTCAAACTTCTTTCTTCATGCCTTCATTCCAGTTCAAAACTAATCCCAGGTTTATGTAATGTACAATATAATGAAACCAAAGCCAAAAAGTGGGGGGCACCTTACTGTGGAATAAGCTATCCGACTATAATGGTCACCGGTAAATATGGTGGTGGATTGTAATGTCCTAATAATAGTAAAGCTGAATGGTAACACAACTTGTTCTGTAAGTCTCATCGTCTTTTTCGTTCTCTTGTAGAAGGGATAAGAAAAAACATGGAAAAACTTGGGAGTATGCTAGGTTGGGACTTGGGAAGAAAATGAGCAGGTAAAAACGGTGTCGAACGACAATGTTGAGTGAACTTGCTGTGGGTATTTGGTATAACGACATTACACAAGAAGGAAAGTGTTTCACCGTGCTAGGGATTTTACATCATTAAAATCTTAATTGAGTAATTATAATTTGAAATAGGTTAAATTAATTTGTAGGTTCATATTTTATTTTATTTTTTGAATTTTTATCTTGAAGTCAACCTGCCGTTAGAACTTTATAGGGGTTTAATTAAAAATATTTTAAATTTTTTTAAAGATTCATTTATAATTTTTAAACTATAAAAATTTATTGAATTTTTTTAAAAAATTCAAGGTAAATATAACCTTTGAAATATTCAGACTAACCAAATTGTTTAGGAATTTGTGAAACGCTATACCCACTTAGGATATGCTTACCCGAAACTTCTATTTCAACTTTGCAAAAAGGCTTTTAATATTTGTTGTCATGTTTGAGAGAAATTTCTATCAGAAAAGTGAATGATATTTTTATCTCAAGTATGGTTTAGGCAGAAGTAACATTTTGTTGCTTTTGTGGTAAAAGAAAACTTGTTTAAGTGTGTATTGACAAAAATACCTTTATAATTTGATATTATATCATAATTTTAATAATATTTAAATAAATATAACTTAATAATTTTTTAAAATATTATTATAGTTATATTCAAAGTAATTTTATTTTACAATACTCCAAGTAGACTTAACTTTTAAAAGAATTTCTTTTGCCATCAATTTATTTATAATTAATCTTTTTAACATCAATTTATTAACAAAATAATTCGTACCCTTTTTTAGTAATTACACATCAAAAAGTAATTTTTATCCACATTATCAAAACAATATTCATGTAACAATCAATTTTTTAATAAATGTTTTTAAATATAAATCACTTCACTCAGACTCACTTATGATTAAAATTAAGTTGGCAAAATCAAATTCATCCAAAATCAAGTTTACAAAATGTAATTCAAATCAGTAAAATATAAAAATAAATGCAGGAGAAATTTCCAAGCAGTATTATTCCTAGCATCTCATATTCTTACCATTATTTTTTAACCATGCGCAAAAGGCTGATGTCAAGTCATTATTTTTTAACCCTATTATCTTATCACAATTTCGCAAGGGTACCAAAGTGTGAAGTTGACTACTAAGCAATTAACGCATATTAGCGTATTTCTATTTTCTACTACAGCACTCGCAAAATTATTAAGAACCTACAATTCTAGAGGGAGTGCCTTGTTTGCCAGTCATCGTCCTTTTCCACCTTGCTGGACATCCAATAATTGAATTGCTATCATTTTTCCTCTAACGAGATGAATTATTCAAGTTCTTAATCACGAGTGATCTGATTATGCGTTGCTAATTATCATGCAATGGACTTAATAAGAGTGTCAATAGCAAACATCAAGTTCACCAAGTTTTCACCCTATGCGACTCCATTAACGTGTTCAACATCACTTGCGAGCCAGTTATAGTAATACATGTGCACGGAGCGCTACCAGATACTAACTACTACATTTATAGGATAAAAATATTGCTTATAGCACAAAGATAATAACACTAGCGAGGATAGCCCAATCTATACAAAACTCTGCAGTGAAGAAGAGGGGTGAACCTATAACCATCATATATTTAGCACTATCATTATATACAACCTAGGATATACAGCTTGCCTGTCTTGCCTCAACTTTTCCCCCCCACTATTTGCAGCCAGAATGGATCCAAAAAAAAAAAAACTAGAAATTGTTGATAAACTAGAGAGCCAACCTAGCAATCTCTCCAAAAATGTCAATCCACAAGTTTGACAGAATAGTGACTCCCCAGTATTTAGTAAATTATACGATGGTAAGGAGTCATTGCGTCTTCAGGTGTTGGCCTGTTTCTGCTTTAGAAGCTCCAGAACTGAAATCACGTGGAGGTGGAAATTGGGTCTGCTCTGGAAATATGGTAGCTGTCCCAGGAAAAACCTCTTCAAACTTTTCATTCACATTCTTCTTTGTCCTCTTTGGTCTCTTTGGTTTCTGGCCCACCGGATCAGTATTTAGATGCGCATCATCCAATTCATCATCTAAAGGCATACTACCGAATTCATTCATCTTTTGAGAATTCTTTGGCCTAGAAGTTCGCTTGTCGGAAGCAGCTTTTCTCTGCAAATAGACATTGTTAACCAAACTGAATATAATATGCACAATAAACTTGCAACATTTGACCACCATGAACATTAGTAGAGCTAAAAATTCAAATTTACTCAAATGTTATCACATAAGACCAACAAAATGCTACATGTCCAATGATTAAGTTTCTTCCCAAACAGAGATCCATGGATTTCTAAGCGTATACCAAATGTGCAATTGATCCAGTACAACAGCTAAAATCTGCAACCATTAAATGCACACAATTGATTCTCCTATCTGAACATACTTCCTCGAAACAATACGGCTTTACCCTCATAGGACTAAAAAGTTCTATCCTAGAGACTATCCAGAAAGAGTGCTACTCATTTGTGCTTCCAACACAAAATGTCCTGGCTGTCTGTCTTCTACTTTTTTAGTTTTTCAGTGGCCTACTTATCTTTTATTATAAAAAGTATCTTTTCTGATAATTGCAATTGAAAATATAAATTGTCAAAGCAGAAAAACAAGTACATTAATTGTATACAATACGATCTTAAAAGTTTTAGAAATGAGATTTTGGCCAAAAGGACAGCCCAACTGAACAAAACACCCTCCTATCATTTCCCAAACAAAGGTTACCACATCAACTAAATAGATGTCAATTCTATTTCCACATCAACATCCCTCAAACAGTTGTTTGATTCCTCAACAACTAAACACCTCTTGATACAACTTAGGTACAAGTAATTTGGGTCAGGCCTGAAGAAGACCATGAAACTCTATAATGTTTCAATCCGGCACCTCTATCAATTCAATGCTGTCCAATCTACTAGCCATTAGTGTGTAACTATATCTGCCATGTGACTGAAGGCACTAACGAGATGGTCTTATTGGCATTTAATGTTTTAAGTTAGAATATTTATTGAAAAACAACTGCCCGTTAGCAAAAGTTGGCAGTCGTGTAGCATTTTTAGGATCAAGCTGTGGTGGTAACAATTTTCCAATGTGCCGAAAAGTCCACCAAAAGTTGGACAACAATTGAATCCATTTCATAATTTAAATAATTAGAAGTTTCGATACTTCAATTGCTTAGTAAGTCTGAAGTTAATTTAAAATACACTTCTAAAGTGTAGACAAGCCTTTCTATATTTATTCCTAGAATTGGGCTGCATTTGTCAAGTTGCAAAAAATGAGAAAACAAAGACATTCATACCAGTTTAAGAAATGTAAATGATACTTATTGAAAAACTTGAGCAAGAGCAACACACTTAAATCAATGATGGAGGTTGCTTTAAGGGCAGAGAAACAAAGACAATGTAATTTTTAATATTCTTAGTCTTCAACAAAAGGAATGTCATAACTTTCTAGTTCCTAAATCTTTGTTGCCAATTAATCCCCAAAAATTAGAATATTAAAAAATAGTTTCAGATAATTGTTATAAAAATGCAAGTAGCTGAAGCATTGGCCAACAGTTTTCTCATCCTATGGATTGGAGGGATGAATTGCAGAGTCCATAAAACCTATTTAAAGTCATAGCAGTTTACATTGGATATCCGTTTTTCTATTTCTTGTATTTTAGAGTTTTTCCATTTTGGAGGACTTAGCGTCTTTTAGGTGGCTTCAGTAAATGGTATTGAGTTGGAGTCCTTAGTTCTCTAAGAATATAGTGTGACTTAATGGACACTGAAAATATTATGCACCCAAATTTATAGCAATACGTTTACTGCTGTAAGGGTTCTGAACTAATAAGATTTGAAAAGAAAAAAAAAAGACAATATACTTAGAAAGTCAAAGTGTAATGGAGTCAATTATAATTCATTATAATGTGCCACTCAGCACAGCTTATACATGGCAAAGAGAAGGTACAAAAAGGTTTTACAAATAATTTCAAATTTATGGTTGGTTGTCTGGTTATGTGGTCACTTGAATGGGTCATAATCTATCTTTCTGTTAATGCTTAAAAACTTCTAGGTTCTTGCAGACAGGAATCCAAGAAATCTTCTCTCACTAGGACTTTTTTTAATAGAAAGAAATTTTATTTGATAGAAAAGAGGGAAAGAACAACAATGGAGTTATGTCGAGGATAAGATATCCTCTAAAACAGAAAAGTCAAGACACAAATTTAAGGGCAAAGAGACCCGTAAAGATGCAAGCACTTCTCTCCAACCAAATGCACCAAAACCTCCTACTAGGACTTCTAAATTTCCTTGCACTGATATTTTTTCCTCTACAGAGATCAGCCTTGCCACGAACTAAGAAATTTCTCACTTTGGGAATTTCAGACACTTAAATGGAAAGGCTCCATGGTGAATCCCGATTTATTTGCTTTCTTCTTTTCCTTATTATTTTGGGCCAAAGGGGGAGGAGTTCTCTTTCACATGACATAATTTCACTTCAACTTGCTTATTTTCTTGAAAATTGCTGACACCTGAAACACTTTATATCCAAAGCCTGCAATTTTCTGAACAGTTGGCATAAACCAGAAACTTCCCCTAAAATTCTTCAAGACCTTTTGTTTATCTCTTGTTCTATCCACTAATATCTAACCCATCTATTTTAATTCATTAATCAGAGGGCTGTTATACATAAGAGAAGAAGTAATAGCTAACTGCACTTTTACAGAATCTTTCTTTTCTCTTACTTTCTGCACTTTTACAGATATACTTTAATGCAATGAAACTACTCAAAAGACCTATCATAAAGTAGTTTCCAATTTTCATGTTAGGCAAACAGATCTAAGTAAAACCATGTAGAAGTGTATCTTCAACCACATGACAATTCCTCGTGCAACAGACACTTCCCTTGCAAGCAAGAAACTACAAAACATCCACTACAAATTTAAACTGTTTCTTATCATGCAACCAGTTGAAATGAGATTCAAGGACCCACAACCAAAACTTTTAAAAGTATAATAACACCTTATTTGTTTTTATAATAAAATAATATACCTTTTTATTACTGGACTTTGATCCCTCTGGGTCCATGGAAAGATCATAATCTGTAGTACCCTGGGCCCCAGCGGCACCAGCATTTGTTAGATCTTCCAGAGATGCATCACCTTCTTCATTTAACCATATACCCTTCATAGGTTGTTTTCTCTTTTGCTTGTCCTTTACCTGGCAGGATAAGTGAGGTCAAATATAATCAGAAAAATTCTTATGTGTTGGCTTCAGGCTTTTGGAACTTATACGTATACTTATTCTTTCATACTGTTGGTCAGAGGGATATTCAACATATTGCAATAATGAATTTTGGGTGAGCAGATTCACAACCAACCTGGAGAGGGATTTCCTTTAATTTCTGTTCCAACTGAACATCATCCAGAAGCAAAGATACAACATCTTCGGGAGCTAAAAGATCACCACCAACAGAACCACCAGTCATGACAAGGTTCTGTACAGTACTTTTCTGACTTGCTCTAAGAAGAATCTTTTCTTCAACTGTCTCTTTACATATAAGTCGGTAAACAGTAACCTACAAGTTTCAAAATACTTATAAAATTAGTTTTGAACTAAAACAGTAACTTAGAAACTCCAAAGGAGTAACCTGTGTGTTTGTGGGAGCAAAAATGTGCAAGATTGAGGCAGAGAAAGGAAAGCAAGGAGTCACAGTGCCATATATGTAAGGAAGGAATATTCGCTTCAATTCTTAACATTCATGCAACATGGCATCCATAGAATGATCAACAGATGTGTGTGCATATGGGGAGACGGGGAAGGAGAGAGAGAGAGAGATGGATCTAACATCTTTTGTCTGACCCAAACGATGAGCTCTATCCATTGCCTGTAGATCCAATGTTGGATTCCAATCACTCTCATAAAATATGACCGTGTCAGCAGCTGTCAAGTTGATACCCAATCCACCAGCTCTCGTACTCAGTAAGAACACAAAAATATCACTCCTATAACAAATAAATTAAGAATAACATAAACAACTGCATAAAGAAATATGTCATGTTGAGTAGTCTGACCAGAGCAGAATATCATCACATGACAACAAATACATTACCTATGCTGGAAGTCTCTGACCATGTCTCTGCGATCCTGAATAGTAGATGATCCATCGAGTCTAAAATACCTATATTTTCTATAGTTCATATAGTCCTGCAAGAAGGATTAAATTACCTGTCAGCATTTAAACAAACCCATCAAAGTTTGAAGGCTGGGCAACAACATGACTAGAACAGCCATGCTGCTAGTGTAAATAGATCTTCAGCATCATAGGACTGTTTCCACTTTCAAATCATAGACCTTACCCAAAAATAAATCACATTCAACTCATTATCTGCTTCAGCGAAAAAAAAAATTGCAACTTCCAGTTTCCTTCCAAACCGATTCCATATAGCCATTACATTGAAGGGAAACAAACTCACAATTTTTATTTTTATTTTTGCTACTAAAAAGTTTTAGGTGAGGGGAAGGAGAAGGACCATCCCTAGTTCAAGGTAAGGGCAAACCACCAACTTCATTGAGAATTTATGGCGGGATTACAAATCGTCTACCAACAAGCTAGGAAGCACGGACACTTCAAAATGGTTTCTGTGTCGGTGTCACCGTCGTGTCAGTGTCGGATACTTCTCCGACACCTTTGGATACTCCCTAGCCTACATCTTCCAATTTTTCACTTTTTATTTTTTGAATTTTTGTACCAATAGAGGTGAGATACAACAAAAATTAGATAAATGATAGTATTTTATTCTATCTACAATGACTAATGTTGACTTTTGAAACATTGATGTCTTTATTTTAATTTAGATTTTGTGTTTTTATGTAATCTTACATTAATCTTAAATGTTGTATTATAAGTTTTAAAATTTGTCGTATCGCTGTGTCCGTGTCATATCCGTGTTTCGTGTCGTATCCGTGCTTCCTAACTAATAGGCATACCTTGGATTTGAACCCAATCATGGCTAGCATGAGCAGAAGGTCCGACCTGTTGAGCCAACACCCGTTGGCATGAACTCACAATTTTATTCATTCATTTATCCATGTCTTACATCTTTGAACACATGAGAACATAAAACCAGAGACTTTTTGTATAACCAGTATCAAAAGGTTTAACATTTTGCCAAGTTCAACAATACCTCCAAAATATTCAGCATCTTAGTCATCTGAGCAAACAAGAGAACACGATGATTTTCTGCCCTCAAGCGTTTCAACAATATATCAAGTGTTTGAAGCTTCCCAGAGTCCTAAATGAAAATTATACAACATAAAAAATCAATTCAATATGAAAGCACAATTTTTTACAGGGCACAAAATAAAGAAGAAAAAACAAAAGGAATAAAACAACACTTACGGTGAGCAACTTCGCAGGGTCAAAACTCCTCATGGGTGGCGAAGAGCCAAAAATACTGTGCGTTAACTGAAGAGCAGGCTGTGAAACAGGTAGTTCTGAATCAATCTCTTGAATTAAATGATGAGGAGGACAATCTGGCTTTCTAGGCCCATTAGATTCAGATGTACGTGCAAATCCCACAAACAACCTCTTAACCCAAGGATCATGTAATTCTTCAATCATTTTATAGGAGAAGTTTCTATCTGAGCAGTGAGCACCAATCTATAAAGAAGAAAAGAAGCAACATGGTTGACAATTAATTATCATTTTGGAGAATATAAATGAAGACTAGATAATAAAGAAAGAAACATACTGGGGGAGCTCTAGTTGGTGGGATATATGTGTATGCTGAGTGAAGAAGCCTTGCATTGGATAAAATCCTATCTTGATGAGAGACAACCAAGGCCTCAAAAGGAGCATGTTTGGGCCCGGTGGCAAATCTTCTTTGAAGAAACTTGGTCTCTGATCTCGATGGCACCAATAACATACGTGTAACTGCTCTCACTTTTCCTTTCTCAAAGTAACTGCATTCAGGATCATTTATTATGGTCTCCATAAGAAAGTCTACAACTTCATCAAGGAATTTCTGTTCCCATTTCTTCATAGAAAATAACAGTCGCTCCATAAAAGAACCAGTAGCCAGAAATGTCACCTCTTGTGGAGAGAAATCCATCAAATGGGTAAAACCAAAGTTTCCACTTTTAACAACCATTTCTTCTGAGAAGATAGATCGATAAACATTTTCTGGTCTAAAAATATTAAAATGTTTCTGAAAAGATTCTCTGCAGACACCACGACCAATAGCTGAGCTGAGAATTTCAGAACTCTGCATAATTTCTTGATAGACAAGTTTTGGTATCTGAAAATATGGGGGAAATAACAAAAACAATAAGAAAAAGAAGGAATCACTAACATCATGAAGAAGAGACACCTAATAAGTAATAACTAGGGAAAAAAGGCAACCCTATATATAAAAAAAAGAAAAACCAATTTCATGTACAAGGTTTAAAATTGGCGTTGCAGTTGCGTTGCGATTACAGAAATTGAGAACAATTGTAGGAAAATGCAACCAATGCAGTCTCTGTTGTGGCTTCGTTGCGGTTGCAAAGACCACCAAAACAGCAATATTGCAGCGACAATTGTAGTTGCGGACCGCAATTTAAAACCTTGCAATACAAGATCATTTAGTAACTAGATAATCCAAGGCATTGTTGTCAGAACCGGACCGGACCAATTAGTTTGACCGTAAGCCGAACATTTAGACGGTTATGGTTCAGTTCCAAAGTCAAATTCACAATCAGACTACTTTGGACCGTTTATTGAACCACTCGGTTTATCTAGTTGACCCAACCAACCATTATTTTATTTTATTTTGTAAAAAAAACTATTTTCACATTTCATAAATGGTTTAATATATTTTATATTATTTTATGTCAATTATTTTTATAATGTCATCTAGTTTGACCAGTCAATTTAAACAGTTAAACTAGTTGAACGTGAACTGTAAGTCTCGCCTGATCACTATCTGGTCCTATTTTAACAACATTGCTCCAAGGGATAAACATGATATTGAAAAAACTTTCCTTTTACAATGAAAATACCAAGCCACCAATGCAACCAGCTCCATGTGCATCAAATTGTACTAGTAACTTAGTAAATATGGATCCCACATGACCATGTCTCATCTAAGAGACAAGGGCCCATCTACAAAGCATATGCAGGGAAGGTAGCTTAAGACATCTAATCCATTTAAGACTAGCTCACTATTTAGATGTTGATAAAAGATAAGGCCTTATGACTTATGAGTCAGGTCTGAGGTGCCTTTAATAAGTCATAGAAAATCAGTGATAGAGAAAAAAATTGTAACACATATTTGCCAGAAGAGGTTAGAGTTTAGTGTGGCATAGCATTAATTTACTCTCTATCATCTTTGTCCTTCCTCCTTTGTTCTTCGCAACCTTAACCCAGCCACTGCCCATGTTACTGTCTAATACCAATAAAACATCAGATGTTCCTCTTTCATATCCCTCAAGTGCCCGAATCTCTTATTATATTTTACCTTCTCAAATCAACTGGAAAAAAAAAGGAAGAAATAAGAAATGACATGAAAGTTAAACCCCACAATTCCACTCCACTAGACTTTATTATCTAGCAAAATGTAGAAGCGTCATGTGCAATTGCCTTCCAGAAAATTCTTCCACAAGTCTCAATAGCTGCATTTTGCCTATAAACCCATTTCTGACAATAAAAATAACCACTAAGGTAGTATAATATAAATCTAAAACTACAATTGCAGGCCTTCTAAAAGTAAGAAACCAAACAACCACATATACTAACCTGTAGCAACATTGCTACAAGGTCCCTACTCCTGAATGAACTTGACTTACTTTTTCCAAAAAAGTAAAATAATAAAAACCTCATTCATCGAATGAACTTGCTTTGACTCCAAAGATAGTTTTGGGCTGTACATTAACCAAATATTATATAATGCAAATATTTCCTAGATTGCATGTGTTTTTGATTGGAATGATAAGACCTAATTATAAAGGAATTGATGCAGATAAGTTTGAATATAGCTTACACAAAAACCTTTGCAACATCTTGTGTGGTTTATGCAATGTAAAACCCAAGCCTTATGGCACCAAACACACTGTAATATTTTACTTTTGCTTCCAAATTAAGAGAATATTAAAAAAAAAAATGGAAAAGAGAGGTGGAGGAAGAGAGAATACAGAAATTGAATGTTTTGATACAGTAGATAAGGTTTGAGGAAGTACCTCATATGATATGGGATTATGACTTCCAGAATAGTACACGTCCTCCAACTCCCCAAATGGAGGAGGTTGAAGGGAATTTGGAATCTCTCCAAAGTAAAAGTATGTGCTTCCCTCGCTCCTTTCGAACAACTCAGGATGGTTGCAAACCTACCATATTTCAATAGCAATATTTATTATGGGCAATCTTTTGGTGTTTTTTTTGGGGTGGGGGGGGGGGGGGGAGCACATCATATCATTGAAACCCAACAATCTGTATTTCAAAATGAACCAATTAATACAAAATTTAAGCTACTAAACTAAAATTAAAAGAAAAATAAGATAAAAGAATCTGGATAATATGGACCGTCTACCTTCCTTAGTTGAATAACAATGTTCATTAAATTCAGAATTCTCTTCTCATTGAGCTGCCCGCGATTACCATCAAACAGCTCAGCAAGAGATATCTTGTTCTTAATTGCTTGATAGAAAGCCTGTTGCCGAGAACTCAACTTGCAATGCACCATAACCTCAGTTTTCATAGTAAGCTCAGAAACTACATCTTTTTTAACACGTCGCAGCATGAAAGGCTTTATAATTGAATGCTGTTAAAAGAGTAAACAAAAGATAAGTCAAAAAGTTTAAAAAGATAAAAATTATAACAGGTTTAACAAAAACCAGCTACAAAAATTAGAAGAAATAGTAAAAATAAGGGTCACAATTAACACATAATGTTGTGACTTTAATCATCATATCCCTGAAACACGCTGTATCAAAAGTCAAAAACTATGTACACATTCCGGATGTAACAAATATAAAAAAAATTAACATCCAAATAATGCAAGAACAACATGAATGCCACCAACAGTTTCCCCTAATGCAAAACCCGATGCAATCCCTCCTCATTCCACAACAAAGACTACACAACAAAGGCCTAATATTATATATGCCCATAAAATTTCTGATTAAGAAGTCCAATATAACATTTTTTTTAAAGAAAATCCAATGTAATACATCTTAACCTTCTGCTTACTATGAATACTAAACAGGAAAGGCAAACTTACCAATCTATTAAGTTGGTGCTCATTCAAAGTGCCCCCATGTTCTGCATGGTTCTCAATTCTGGCATGTGATGTATCATAAAAGACCGTTAGACTATAGTTAAATTGGCTAAAATGTCCAGTGGACATTAATGAGGAGTACATACCCTTTCGAAAACCACTCATTAAACTGCTCATGGCTGTCAAATAAAGTTGGCATAATGAAGTGCAGAAGAGCCCACAACTCTGCCATATTATTCTGAATAGGTGTACCAGTCAACAGTAGGCGATTCCGACAATTAAAGCTGAGGAGCGTCTTCCATCTTATACTGTCAGATAAAAAAGAATTTTAAAAAGAGCAACAATCACAATACAGATGATAACATAACTTCAAATTTTCATTAACCACACAATTAAAAAATACATTTAAAATTATACACAATTCAATCCTAAGAAGTAAGAAAAAATGGCATATATAAAATAATTAATCACAGTTTTCTTATAAGAAAAACTTTCATCAGGAACAATGACCAATAAATAATATATGCCATTCACTTATGCACCTCAAAAACATATAGATTATATCAAAACCTGTTTGAACTTTTGATTGCCTGAGCTTCATCTAAAACCATGTATTGCCATTTCACGCGCCGAAAATACTTCTCATCAGATACTAGCAGCTGGTAGCTTGTGATGAGAATGTGGAATTTAGCTTCCCTGGTAAACAAGAAAGGAGTAGTAACCATAGTAATCAGAAGGATGAGAAAGACCAAAAAGATGAATTACAAATAGAATTAACTAATAACAGGTGAGGGCCAAAATATGATATTAGCCTCAGAACTCCAAAGGTTAGAAATCACGAAGATGACTCTATGCAGATGAACAATGCATTAATACTCACCAAACATCTATACTATCATAGATAGGGGATTTCCCCAGTGGGTAACCATTTTTTACTTTCCTAAAAACCCAAATGTTTTGCTTAAACTATAACTGAAAAGTGAGGAGAAATCATCATTCCAAATCAGTCAAAAAGATCCACCACTTACACACAGTTCCTACTGTTAAGGAGCTATTTTCAAATTAATTTTTTAAACATATTGCAGTTTTTAATCCAGCTTTTGTTCAATATTTTAATTTAAAACAGAAAAGCTGTCATGCCATCATATAATTAAATCAAATTGAAATTTTTTCTTTATACCTGTAAAGGACCAGGAATTTTTTTTTTTTATATTTATAAAATTAGAATATTATTAAGATGAAGAGAAGAGGATACAAATTGGAGGATAAGGGATCCTCCAAGAAGTAAGAGAAGAACAAAAACAATAAAGAAAAAAGAAAGCATCAATGAAGTAAAGCTGCCCAATCCCTCAACATATCTGGTAAGGAGAGACCCTTAAAAGGACCATGAGCTTTACATACATCATATAGATGCCAAATTAATCTTGTCCCAAACTAGTTGATGTGTTGAAGAAACCTCCTTAAAAATACAAGAATGATTTTATATCTCTAATACACCCCCTCACATAAGAGCCCTTTAAACTTGAAGCGTGGACAATGTACAAACCCACTTTACCTTGTCTTGAAATTTAATTTAAATATGAAGAATGAGGGGTGGCAAGGATCGAACTCCTGACCACATGGTCATAAAGGCTTTGATACCATGTAAAGGACCAATTCTCCTAGAAGTTTAAGTTATTAAGTGGAGGGTCAGGAATGGTTTTATATCTCTAACACACCCCCTCACGCAAGAGCCCTTTGGGCTTGAAGCGTGAATATTGCACAGACCCACTTCAAGCCTTGACAATACCCATATAGCAGGTACTGAGGTACGTCTTATCATTAAAAGGAAAAATTGTTATTACTTATCTATTTTTTCCTCTTTTAAAAGCATCTCATTTCCACAGTGACCCACTATCTAAGGTTGGATCTTTATGATCTTTCTTTCTCATTCCCACAGCCCAAGTATTAGAATCTGAAGCCATTATATATAAAACATTTCATTTAAAGTGAATCTTGACTCAAAATCAGTTTCTAATACAAAATTTGAGCATTTCATCTAATCCAACTCACTCTACATGACTTCAAACCAAATGTGAGCTTCTTGCCTGAATTTTACTAAAAATATGGATCATTTTCCTGGCACTTAAAATTCACTGAAGAAGTTGAGATAAAAAAAAAAATAACTGAACACCAAAATTCAGTGCAGATATGATTTTTCTATTGGGGAAAAGAACCTTTGCTGAGCTTAAATCTTCTTCCTTTATGAAGCACAACAATCCACCGACTGAGGCTCTAAGGAGGTTGTGCTATCAACAAAATCTTTCTTTGGTTACCAATCTACCTAAGTAATTTCATCTATATAGATTTTCACAAATATCTACCCCATGTACAAGGCTATTACTGCCACCAGTTTTTTTTTTTAAGGTAAAGAAAATGCATCAGAAATTAACATTACCTACGATAAAGGTCCTTTGGGTTAATACTTTTCCTAAGTACTGTCCGCTCTGAAAGCCCACCCCAATAAGGAAGTCTTTTTAGTTCAGGGCAGAAGCGCTCAAGTTCCTCATTCCAATTATTTAATACAGAAGCAGGTGCAACAATCAGAAAAGGCCCCCATATGTTTTTCTCCTGCACGAGACGAGCAAGTTAAAATAAAGTCACGAAAATGCAGAAAAACACCAGATCGAATAGCTACCTCAGCTAAGTGGGCTAAAAAAGCCATAGCCTGGATGGTCTTTCCAAGTCCCATCTCATCAGCAAGTATACCATTTAAACCCTGAAAGACACCCAAAGCCTTCAAATTAACAACCAAAAAAAATATAAAAATCATAGGGAAGTTATTTGGGATTGCTCAACAACCTGCTCATAACAATTAACTAGCCACTGAAGACCTTTTAGCTGATATTCTTTTAGACAACCATTAAATAATTCTGGTGTTTGAACTGTGGATGCCACTGGCATAGTTGAACTGCAATATAATAATTACAAAATTAACAGAGAGATATGCAAATATACATTTATACATGTCCGTGTAGTGTACACGTATGCACCCATATGACAAAAAAAACAGAGAGAGAGGGAGCTCACGGGGTTTGCAAATCAATGTTACTCGCTCCTGCAACTTCCTGTGGTAGTGAATCAGTTTCACCAGCCTGGCGCAGCCTCAAGCATTCACTGTCAAAAGCACTTGTCAACCTTCTCTGCTTAGAGACTGCTTCTTGAGCAGCCTTCAAAGCTTCCTTTTTCAATTCAGCATCTTCAGGATCTTCCTCCTCATTAGGCCCAGCATCTGAAGAGTCGAACAGTGCATCTTGATCATTTGTTTTTTCATCTACCATGGGTAAAGCTTCTGAAGATAATGAGTTTGACTTGTTCTGCATAAAGTGACTGTACAGCTCGGTTTGTTGTATGAGAAAATTAAGCCTTTGCTGCTGCCTCTTAGCTTCTCGAAGCTCCTGTTCCCGCCTCAAGGCTTCAGCAGCTTCTTTCTCCTCTCTTTTCCTCACTTCTGTCTGCAAGGAATGAAATTGAAAAATTATAGCACACTCAAGTCTAACCGTACAAGTGAAATAGACTATGTTCACATTCAAAAGATAATTCCGAGTACAGATTATCAGATATGCAGGTCTATCAAACAGACCACCCATTTTCTGTCAGATGAAACAAGATGCAATATGTCTAATAAACAGAGCCCAATTCTTCTCATCTCAGTCCCAAAACCCACCTAAACTGAACAGCTCAGACAATATCACCTAGATCAATCATTTCCCACCAGATTTGGAAAACATGTGACACCATTTCAATAATCTCATTGATACAGGAGATTACAAGATTAAGATCCATTAGATAAACACACATCAACACGATATATGCACACATAAGCAATTCAACAACACCAAGAAACTTCAGAAATGAATTAAAAAGTACCATCTCCTTATCTATTCGCTTCCAGAACAGCATCATTTCTCTAGCTAGTTTCCGGATGCGAACGCTACCACCCCTCATCCATTTAAGTGATCTACTCACTTTCATTCTAACCTGAAGAAAAAATGGATCCATATAAGTTATAATAGAGCAAATTCAAAATACAAAACCAACCACCACAAGCTTTGGACTAGATAGCTAAATACCAAAAACCAATGTGAAACAAAACAGAGGAAAAATGTGTAGAAGGGGAAAAACAGGGCATGCCTCTCTTTGACAATTCTCTGAGAACCTCTTGGCATCAATGAGTTGCTTTCGATGAAAAGTAGTAAAAATTCTATGATGCTTTGGTATGTCTCTTCTTACAATGTTTACCCAAATCTTTCCAATTCTGTCCATTTCCTCCTTCTCAATCAAAGCAGGGTCTTTCTTTACCTTTTGCTTCTTAGGTAGGCTTCGTTCAATGATCTGAAGCAGTTAAAAGACAAGGCTGAATGAAAAAAGAGAGAGGGAGAGAGTAAAGATAAAAGAGAAAAGTCTCTCATCATAATATCCCAACTAATACATTGGTGTAAAGCACATGGTCTTTTTAAGGGAGTTTCCCTAATAGATATGTTGAGGGATTGGGCAGCTTAGCTCAATTGATTTTTTCTTTTTTCTTTGTTGTTTAGGGTTTTGCTCTTACGGTAAGGAGGATTCCTTATCCTCCAAACTCATTGCAATTTCTTCTCTTTGTCTTAATGAATTTCTTCTTATATCAATATACATATATATATATATATATGTATATATATCCGAACTGATACATACCTCATAGGTGTCACCTTTTTCCAAAACCTTCACATAATAAACCTGCAATACACCACCCTCAGACAAAATAGATCGCTTTATACTTCCAGCTGCCCCCTCCGGAATAGAGGAATTCAAACCAATATCAGATACTTTCAGACTGAATTTATGAGCCGAATTAGAAGCTGACATAGCCTTTAATCGTGCCTGAAGTGATTCATATTGGGATAGGGCTTCCCCCATGCCCGCTTGGTTTCTAGACCCAAACCTTTTATCAGCAGCCATCATTGCAGCCAAGGAACCCAAATCCAAGGTACCCTTTAAGTAAAATTCCTCCACGTGGATATCCGAGAAGCTTGGAAGGTTCAGCGTTGAAGCCAACTTATCATAAATTGGAGGAATCTTGTAAGTAATACCATCGCCAATGTCCAAAGAAGCAGGTTCATACATAGTCCTGCAAGAAGTTTACAAAAGGTAAGGTCACTTGTAACATAAAAAATGTTCACTACTCAAAAACTACAATACTATCAAGGCAACAGAACAGAAAAGGCAAACCTATCAGTGCCATATTGCTGCATAATATCTGCACCACGGTAGTTTCCTGGTTTCTGAGAACTGGAATCATCTAGCCATTCATATGTAGTCTCTGCAACATGTAATCCTCCCCTGTGCTCATTCCCCGACTTTCGAGCTTTTAAAACAGTGTTACTTTTGAGAAGTGGAACAGCAACCCGATTTTGGGCAGGACTAGACGAGGTATCCTTAAACCTCCTCTTGTATTTCTGAATATGCTCTCCGAGCATTGATCGATATCGCTCCTCTGTCATGTATGTCCCGTAAAAACTGCCCTTTTCCTCGTCGTCACTGTTTTGAGACCACGTCCTCTTCTTCAACAAATCTACCTCCCTCCCGTGCATATTCCCATTACTGTGATTTGCAATTCCCCCAATACCTACTTATGGAAGCATCCCAAAGACACAAGAGTATACTTACATAAGTTACAACTCTTGAACCAAAAAAAGTCACCCACCATCCAAAACAGTAAACTTTACAATAGAACCATAATTCACAAGTATAAAAATCCAAGTATCTAAGAGCCCCATCAAATCCAAAAAGAAGTATAAACAAAAACAAAAAAAAGTAATGCCTACCTTGGCTATCTCTGCTCTCATCCTGACTACTATTCCCATAATAATCAAAATCATCATCTTGATTAGGAAGTTGGAAGTTCATCAAAGGCTACAAAAACAACGCAATCAGAAATACAAAAACAAAAAAATAAATAAAGCAAAGAACCATATTAAATTCGTTGAATATATATATATATATATATATTGAATGTAAATAGCAAAACACCAACAACAACAAAAGCGAATCGAAGAAAAGATAAAAGGCATGCAGAATCTCCAATCCAGACAACAATGGTGGGGAAGGAAACACGGTAACAAGAAAAAATTGGGGAAACCCCAATGCGACAAACCTCAAGATTGAAGAGAGTGGAGTAGGAGAGCGAGTCCTTGGGTTTGCTTCTGTGATCCATATGGTGCGAAGGCAACGTTGAGCGAAGGAACCCTAATTCTCCGAAAAAGCATGAACGAAGAAGAGGTTCGAAAGAGAGAGGGGGAGAGAAGAAGAACCCTAGCCCTAAAACGAGTGAGGGTGAAAGGGAAGAAGGGAAGGGAAAGGTGCGTAGGATAAGGTGGGTAGCGAGGAGAAAGAGAAAGAACGCAGACGGTGTGGGAAGCATGGATGGATGCTAACGTGCGCTGGGTGGGTGACATTTTTGTTAACGTGCGCTACCGAGTATATTTCGTTTTTGTTGGTCACAGTGGAACTAGGAGGACTTTGCCGTATCTGGTGAGTGAGTGAGTGAGTGATGGGGTAACGGTATTGAGCGGGCAGAGAGATAAAGAGAAGGGGGTGTTACAAAAGAGAGAGAGAGATAAAGGGAACATTTTCTAAAAGAAAATATGACCAGAGATAAATGAGAAATTAAAAAAAAATATAGAGAGAAAACAAAGTTGATTGAGTGGCAGATTTTAAATAAAAATATGGGGAGAATGTATTATTTGAATTTTCCTTTTTTCATGGATGAATAATTTTCAATTGAATTCGTTCATAGTTAGATACCATTGTATGTATGTACAAATAGTTTGCATATTTTGTGCTAAATAAAATATGTTTGGAATTGATTTCATTTATAAATGAAATTCTTTATTTACAAAGTTATAAAATAGAAATTGGTTTGATTTTGAAATCTTTTTGGAATTAAGTTGTGTGTATACAGAAGTCTAATTAAATTTTGTTGGATTTGAATAAATGATTTTGCCCTTATTACTTTATCCACTTTATCTATTCAAAGTAATGTTTTAAGAACCGAACCAGCAAAACTTCTGAATTATGATTTGATTGGTTCAATTGGTCAAATTGATGATCGAACCAGATAATAATAATAATAATAATAATAATAATAATAATAATAATAATAATAATCATCATCATCATCATCATATAACTCATTTTCATTATAAAAAAAAGACCTAATTGATAAATCTTAATTTAAAGTTTCAAACTCAAACAACCAAATTACCAAACATAACATATTCATATCATAAGTAATTCATTTTTCTAGTAACTAGATCTATAATTCAAAATGCTAGTTAGAATATTAACTCATATTTAATTGGCATAATTATAATGCTTGTAGGCTCTTTACTACAGGTTGCTAAGGGGAAGATTCCGCTAATGCCATCTAAAGGGTATTTATTGGATTATTTAATCCTATGTGAACTAGCATAGTCACATATTTTGCTAAAAGGTTTGGATTAATTAAATTTTATATTTGTGAAGCATATTTTGATTAAGTTCATTTGTAATCACTTTTGTTATTTGACACTTAAACCTATTACGGATTGTGACTATAAGTGGCCCTTGTGTATGAGTTTTCTATGATGGGTAAGTTAACACATTGTAAATACAAAGAGAGGTCCCTACTCTCATCTTATATGTATTATGATTGTCCCTTTGAAATCATAAGATTGAATGCCTATAGGGAATAAACGTAGTTTCTCTCCTACACATTGGGATTCATGTTGGTCTTTTTCTCATGGTGCTTCTCTTAGAGATATGGACTCCTATTCAGTATACATGCAATTCTAAAACTAAGGTTCCATTTGGATAGACTTGTATACAATTTATTTAGGCTTATATACTACAATAAGCACTTATAAAGTGTTTTTATTCTATTTGGATGAGCTTATTAAATAACTTATAAAACCCTTATAACTTGTTTTGGGTTTATTTTCATAAGCAAAAAATTCAAGCTTATAAAAATAAGCCTTTGCGAAAGTTAAAAATAACATAGGTACTAGTTGTTTTTATAATAATTTTTTATAAAATTAACTTTAAGGAATTTTCATAGCATATCCATCAAATGCACGATACTTATTCTAAAGGGTTTATGAAATGCACTTCTGGAAGTGTTTATCCAAACGTTATTTAACTTATTTTCGATCGCGCTTATAATAGTAAAGCTTATTAAATAAGTTCTACTCAAATAAGTACTTATATAAGCTATTTTTGTAAACAACACATGGCAAATAGAGTTTTAATGATAACCTAACAAAGGCTCCCTCACCAAGAGAACAAGAATAAAGATCACAAGTTGTCTTCAAGTATATGTAGGACTTAGTTTCTCTCTGTAAAAGTATTTTTTCATGAATCACTTTGCAAGCACTTTTTTTTTGTTTAACAAAACCCTTTCAAAAAGAGGAACCTAGCAAGGGATAAATTTGTATAAATCTTTTGGAAAGAAAGAGTCTCCTCATATTTAAAATGTGTATTTTAAACTTCTCAAACCAGAAAGCACATGTAGTCGACTACGAGGTTGGTGTAGTCGACTACACAGCTCTTTTACTTCACAAATACACGTTTCATACCTTTGGTTCGTAGACACTTGTAGTCGACTACACATGTTCTTTGTTTTAAAATCTCATCCTTATGAACTGATTCGAGGAAACTCGTAGTCGATTATAGGTTTGGTGTAGTCGATTACAATGTTTTTAAAAAAATTACTCCTTTTGAAAATGAGTTGTCCCGAGGAGACACGTAGTCGACTATGTGTTGTTGTAGTCGACTACATTCTTTTCTAGTATAAGGCCCCGTACAATTCAGAGTGGGTTTGCTGTCATTGGAATCTAAGCAGTGTGTACATATTGGACCATATCGTGGGCTATAGGCCACCTTTTGAGCTGAAACTCGGCCATTGGAAAGATAAGACCCATATCGCCAACTTCCCTGAAGATCATTTAGTCAATAGATGTCGTTTTAGGCATTATTATGAAACTACAAGTTGGTTTGAATTTGGAAACACGTTTTGCCAACCTAACTTGAGGTAGGTGCAATGTTTTTGGAATATCTAGAGTTGTAAAATTCCAAATGGCATGAAACTAACACTAAAAGTTCAAGGAGACAATTTTCTACAACTATCATGAAGATCTCCAAGCCCAAATACATCGTTTAGGTCATGAAAATCAGGCTGGAAGTCAGAGTAGAGTTGCTGACTAGAAGCCACCAACCATACATCAACCCACCAACCATGCATCAAGCTTCCATATTTGACAATTTCCATGTTTTTACAGCTTGCATTCAGATTATTTTTAATTACAAATTGGCTTCTAGGATTAGTATAAATAGAGTCAATCTCTTTGTATTATACATCATTCAATTTGAAGTAAGTTTTGAGTATTTGTTTGATAAAAGTTTGAGTATTTGTGAGAGTTTTCTTTCTCTTCTTCTCCATTCTCTTTAGAATTTTGTTTTTGTTATTTATTTTATGAGTTCTTCCTTCCCATCCATGGAAGGCTAGGCTCTTATAATCAATCCAAGGGATTAGCTATCTTGATGTTTAATTTGGAGATTTTGTTTCACTTGTTCATATTACTTAATTATTATTCAAGTTTCTTTTCTTCTTTTTTTGATTTTTATCTAGATTGAATTGCTTAATTTGATTTCGATGTTGATGTGATAATAGCTTTATTATCATGTATTCAAAAAGGATCACAAAGACTAAACAATATATCAAAGCTTTTTGATGGATTGTTTAGTTTGGTTAAATTCCGGATCTTAAGTTAATTTATGTTGGATGGCGCTTACTTTATCTAACCTTGGTTAATCAAATCCTAGATGCTTATCTAGTAGAGGATTCTTGGATCATGTTGAGGCTTCTTGATGTGATCTAAGGCCAAGAATATGGTTAGCAATTAAGTGAATTCCTTGTGATCAATGATGGATTAAACTCAAGATCGGTAAATTTCCTTGAATTGGTTAATTTATTAATTACTTTTCTTGAAATTCAATCGTTGTATTTTCTTACAAATCATCAAAACCCCTCATTTTAATTATCTTGATCTGATTGAATCTTTTTTTTTTGTTGGATCCTTGAGAGACGATTCGGTTCATGCTCTATACTACAAATTAGTTTGTGAACCGATAATTTTTTATTTATTTGACGGGTCTTGACAACCTTTTGTCAAATTTGGCGCTGTTGCCGGGGATCCAAGGCAATTATTTAATCATTTGAAGACCACATCTAACACTAACAATTTTTTTGTTTTGTTTTTGAAGCTTTTTTAAGTGGAATTCTGCTAAAATTAGGTAAAAGACATCCTATTAAGATTTTGGTTCGGTAAAGTATCTTTGATTGAGCTAAATTTTGATAGACTAATTGAAAACGTTATTTTGAAAAAGACTTACTATTTATAGTGAGGTCACCCCTATTTTAGACAAATTCTATCGTTTAGATCTCTTTTTTAATTTTTTAATATTTTTTATTATTCTGTTGGATAATATTTTTGAGTATCTTTTACCCTGTGGTGGTCCCATAATTTTTAAAAATCTCTAGATATGTTTTCTGTAATTGTTTTGTGTATATTTTTACACTTGTTTTTGTGATTTTGTGTTTGATCACTAATCTGATGGAGCATAAACTTGATGAGCTGGCTTATTTGGTAAGGCAGTTAGCAGTGGGACAACATCACTTGCATGTGCAGAACCTGCAAGATTTTGCAGTATATGTTGTAGCTTTTTTCATCCCACATATACATGCCCCACATTGCAAGATGATGGTTCTGTATTTCATGACCATTCTGTTAATGCAACATGTGTATTTCTTGGTGAACCACAATACCAATAGTCTGGATATGATCCTTATTCTGCTACCTATAACCTTGGCTGGGGAGATTATCCTGACTTGAGATATGAAAATACAGCACAACAACAACCCAACCATTATATACATCCATTCCAACAACCAATGAGTTCACAATAGTTCCAACCTTATGTTAGACCAAGCAGTCTATACCAGGAGCCTATGCCCCAGCAAGGCATGAAATCTGAGCCTACATTGGAGGACTTAGTGAAGCAATTGGAAACTAATAATCTGCAGTTTCAGCAGAGAACTGAGACCTTTCAACTAAGAACTGAGACCACCATTCAGAATTTGAATACCCAAATTGGTCAGCTAACATCTACATTAAGTCAGTTGAGCAAGCAACAAATGCAAATATCTGATTCTGTAGAACATGAGATCATTGATGTGAAAAAACCAATTGATGATTTGTGTGCTGAATTTGCTAGTTTTACTGATTTTGCTGATTTTGTTTGTTGTGATGGTGATATGTTGTGTAATGCATGTGCTGAGATTGCTGCCTTTTTGAGACATGATGAATCTTTTTCAGCAGATTATGCAGCAATTCAATCTACAGAAGTAGTGAAGCCACCAAAATTGGAGTTCATTGTGGTTATTTATCTTGATCTGATTGAATCTTTGTTTTTTTTTGGATCCTTGAGAGACGATTCAGTTCATGCTCTATATTACAAATTAGTTTGTGAACCGGTAATTATTTATTTATTTGACGGGTCTCGACAACCTCTTGTCAGTCAATGTCATCGATAGTGGCACTGATTGTGAAGACATTTTCCTACAAATGTTATCAATTGTGGTGTGATAAAATCTACTGGTAGGAAGTATGTAATTCTTCTTTCGCAGTGTATAAAGAAAGTTTTTTGTATAATTGGAAATATACCTTTATTGCTTCGTCTATATTGATGTCCAATATATCTTTCAACGGTCTCCTAGTTTTGGTCATTCTCTTTGCAAAATCTACTTCTATTTGTTCCTGTGGCATGATCTCATGAACTTGATCTTATTCAGTGGTGACCCTGTGTCATAATTAAGTGAATTTGAAGTTATCAATTGATATATGAAAGTTCATTTGGTTATAAATGTACTTGAATTACCTGTTTGTAAGATCCGCAGATTCTAAAATGTCGAGGTTGATATATATTCTTGTGCTTGTAGTTGAGTTTATTGAATAATCATCTATAGGAATATGTGGCATTTTATGACATATTAGAGACACTTGTTTAATATTAAAGTTTTTTGAAAGTACCTTTGAATTTCTTCACCAAGGTGGAGGTGATTGCTACTGTCACTGGCCCTATATTTTGGTTGCACAATGTAGGGTCAATTTGGTGGACTGTGTTTTGCCATAGTGTGACCTTGACCTTTTCGTTCCTTATTTTTTGTTGACCAAGAAAATGGGGAAGAAATAATCAGATTTAAGAGAAACCAACTAGTGCATATATTATATAGAGTCAACCTGCATATATTATGTTGTATAGAGAGGTAGACATTTGAAGAGAATTTGACTTGGCGAAGGTGCAGTTAAGGCTGATGAGCGTAATAAGTGTGCAGGGTTCATAACCTTCTACATAAAGACTAAGACAATGGGGAAGAAATAACCAGATATAAGAGAGATCAACTGGTGTCAAGTCTTGGGTATTTTGTGGATAATGCTTTTTGAGATGGAATGGTATTATGCTTTGAAATTAATGGCTGAATGGAGGAGTTGGGTGGGGAGGTGTGGCACTCGTTGTGTGTGTGTATGTATTTGGTGTGGTCTTGGTTGCAGTGATGAATGGGCTTGTAATATAGGTACTTCTTGTGACTTCTCATTGGCTGGAGATTGTAGGCTTAGAATAACTTTTATTGTTACAATACAGGGCTGACATCTTGACATAGCCTGAGTGTCTTGTCCGATAGGTTAGGTAGCAAGCATGTTGGGCTCATAAGTTGATGAAAAGTACTCATGTGGTATTGATGCCTTTTGCATGATTGATAAGTTCTAATGGCTTCCAAATATAAAAAAAATAAAACCCAACAAAAGGGGGAGTCACAAAAGTCAAATTGTATATATATATAGATGACACGTCACTTTGATAAGCACTCATGTAAGAAATCCATACAATTAAATTATACTAGCAATGGAAAAACAACCTTGTTAAGGGAAAATTTGAAGGGGTCTAGAAATTATCCATAAGAACATAGAATTTCAAGTATTTTAGGTTTATTTAACCTCAGCCTACCATAATGATTTAGTTTCAGCCAAGTCCAGCTAGTTTTTTCTAGAGTCTGAATCTGTAGAGAAGATTCAAAGCAAACAAATAGAGAATTCCCCTTGAAAAGTGTGAAGTTTAATCCTCCCACTTACTTGCAGCCTTAATTCCTCCACCTCTTCATTTTAAGACAAATCTAGTGTAGGAATAGATTTTATTTTATAGTTGAATAGATGAATGGATCGAGATGGGAGTGAACATAGTAACTTCAAAGGGCTTCAGTTTCTAGATTTACTGTGGTTGGCGAATAAGGATGGTTTCAGTTTATGAGCAATAAGCTTTGACAAATTGCATATGAATATGAAGTTCATTATCACAAGTTTAGAACCATCCTCAAGACATGATGGTTTATTGGTACTGATACTTAAAACTAATGCGGATAATAGGTATAATTAATTAACTAAAAAAAAGGGATGCCAAAAGGGATGCCAAAAGGTATTATGAAATGTTTGACTATAAATTCTAAAAGTCCTTATTCCAAGAATGTTTTGTATAGAAGTTCAAATTGCAATGTAAATAAAAAGCAGAAGAGTGTCTCTTCCTTTCTCAATATTTGTCTGACACCATTTATAAGATCACATCTTACTGTGAGGAGCATGGAAACAACTAAAGTGCAATTACCCTTAAATATCAATTACTGCTGGGAAGATAGGGAACATTTTAAGTGGTTCATCATTGTACACAAAGCTAGCTGACAACAAATGGGTAGAGTTTAGTTTGAAATAGTGATCAACTAAGCCATATTCAGAAAAGAGAGAAAAATTAGCAGGCTAAGTTTGTTTGCCTCAAAATGCTTCTGAAAAATGGCTTTTATGTGATGGAATATACCTTGTAACATTCACCAACAAAAGCTTCAGTTATGAGTGTTAGTTAGCTTATATTCTTATTAATGTGTAGGACACCCAACTATACGAGACGTGTCTAAATCATAAAAGTGGGGGTGAAAATTCAAGTTCAAATGTGAGGAAATGATTTGATAGTTTGATCACTACACATTAAAAAAGAGTAGCAGATCCTGCTACAGAAGGGTAACTAAGCCTTTAGGATACTTCACACTACTGTTAATCCTATATATGACGATGCATAACTGGCCTAGATATACATTAGTCTGTTCAATGTTAACTATTGAGTTCATTGTCATAATATTAAAGCCAACATAAATTTTAATATTTGTGATAATTATTTGAACAATTTCATTATCCAAAAGTGTTTAGAGAGAAAATAAATTGCTAATGAGGATAGATATTTCCTTTTTTATATACACATACTTTAATTGAGAGAACATATTGGAACATATTTAGAAGCAAAACATGCTTGTTTTTCAAACTAAAATTGTCTTATGCAGATATAGATAGTGTAATGGTGAGTTACTCTTTTAGGATCAACCCCATTCTGTGTATCCTTGTTTTTCTGCCATTGACATTTATTTCTTCAATATGTCATAGTGCATGGAGTCTTCCAATGATATTTGCAATAATGGTGAAAAGAATGTTACAGTAAAAAAAATTGTTGTGAATGGATTTTTTAATGATTATATTTTTTGTATTATATATTTTTTCTAACCTATGAGCATAGTCCTTTCGCCAACCCTTTCCGAAAGAATTTGTAGTGAAGCAAACTCGAAGTAGTGATTTGGGATGTTAAGATAAGTGTCTTCTAATCCTTTAACAGTTGTTGTCAACAAGAATATTGCTTTCACTGCCCCAGTGACTGGTTTGTAGTTGTCATTTCCAGGCACTACTTTCAGGTGCCTGATGGTGTACAATTTCCCCTCTCTTAGGATCAGCTTGAATTTGGCAATGAGATTTTTCTTCATTGATGCATATAGAGGAGTTCCCTGTATTTTTTTCAAAGGAAGCATGAACATGGGATAGGAAATTATACAGTCATGTTGAGAAGGCATGTCTTACAATTGAATTGAAAGGACTAAAAAAAATGAAAAAATGGAAATTTTTTTTTCTGGTTCTAAAAGTTTTAAATGAAAGAACAAAATTGTTTCTAAATGTCTCAAAAGAAACAGCAAAATGGATCATCAAAAGTATTCTATTTCTAAAGGAAAAAATAAAATAATTCTCAAATCCTTTTTTTCTATTTGGATTCAACAATCAGTAACAATAATAAAATGATTTACGAATCATCCATTCCAATTCAATCTATTAATTGGACACATTGTTCATTGACAGAAAATAAAATAAAAGATCTGAATGCTAAAACAAAGATAATCAGTGTTATCTAAACACATTCTGACACAACTTGACTTAATGTAGTTGGTCCTATTTCGTAATTGATAGTAGTACAACGAAGATATACTTGTCAATGTCATCATGTTGGAGTATGAGATATTGGTTAATGTTACTGTTTGTTCAAGTAAGGGTAAATGAGCAAAAGATGTAGTAAATAGATGGAGAGATCAGTTGGTTTGGGAAATATCAATTCAAAAATATGAACATGGAAATAAAGGCATGCTATTTATCTAGGATGTTAATTATGTTTGAAATTTCAATGGGCTTTTACATGTGTAATTTTTCCTTGTTGGAGGCAATATCAGAAGTGTTTTAAAAAAAAGCTATTTTTTTTTTTAATTTTGGATTCAATTGTATGTGGGGTAAAATGCAAATTAATTATATGAATGGTGTATGTAGTGTTTACCTTTTCATCTATAAGTATCATTTTGATGTAGATTTAGTCCTCTTCATTTTGTGGGGTGAACACATTCCATAAGTGAACTACACATACTTTGGCAATCCAATGGTCACTGTCTGAATTGAGTTCTTGAAGAAATTATTGATCCACTCTTCTAATATGAAGATTTTTGCAAAGTATGATAAGATAGTGATAGAGAGACGAGGTGAGAAATCTATAAGTATGTCTGTTTATATAGACATGAATACTCTTAAATGAGGAGGTCTTTTCCAATTAGCTGTCATGTAACTCATGCATTGAATTATGATTATTTTTGTAAGTTATACTTTGGGCATTATTTGAATTTAATTCGTTGAACTATAAGGAATGATGTTGAGCATTGATGAGCATCATATTTGCAAAATGCTATAGTAACAATAACACTTATTAAATAAAATGAGAATAAAATGAAATAAATAGGAATAGCAAAGGGCTTCTCAATGAAGACAAATGATTTAATGGGCAATAATAACTTTGATCTTTAATGATTTAATGGGCAAGCATTACCTTTAAAATGGTATGACTGATGAATTACTTGTCTTCACTTTCCTTTTAGACATTTTTCATCTAAAAGGGAGAAAATGAAGGATTTACAGAAGAGATCTAATTAAGCTCCATTGTATATATCAATTGAACACTCAACAGATAAAGCACCATTATTATTCGCATGTAAAATGTACATAGACCATATATATAATTTTTTGATTGGAACTATTAGTTATATTTCTATGAAGTGGCTAATATGAGAAATATCTTAAGATTATAATAGATTATTATTGTCTGTAAAGAAGTAGGGAATTTCTTTCATTAATTTTGTTTGTAATTTTACTAAAAACAAAGATAGTCATGTTACCAATACTATTATCATCATTTTACTGTGGCAAATAGTCAAACACATAAAAACAAAAGATCATAAAGATATTCAAGAAATTGTTCTACATAAGAACTTGCAATTATTCTTTCTTGACCCAGAGAACACTGGCAAAATGGAAAAGGCATATGTAGTTGCTCTGCTTGACCCTTTTAACAAAGCAAAAGAGAAGGGTTAGAAAGATAAAAAGGACTTTATAACTTTGATAATACAATGCTAGCAATAGTACATCGTCAATCAATTTCAAATATATATTCCCCTGAAATATAAAGGTATATAGAATGAATGAAAATATAAGAACACTCAAATTCAACATCCTAATGATGAAAAAGAGATTTTTGACACATGAGATAAAAATAATTACACCAATAACTTTATCCTTCTTGTCCATGTTAATTAAAATAAATAAGAATCCAACATCATTATAAGTTCAAACTGGAAATTCAAAGAAGAACACAAATCAGATTGAGGAATTTAAATGTTACTAAGAACAAAAACATAGGACAACCCAAACATGACACAAGTTTCAAATTAAATAAAATAGTTATATAAAGAAAATATGTGATATATCAGCTTAATGGCAATCCTAACAAAAATGCCTTATATTTATTGGAAAGAAAATAAAATCTATGTAAATGTTTAGAAAGATAGTACAACTGCTTGTGTTCATATTGCCATTTCACAAGTAAAAAGGAGAAGTTACAAAGGTAAGTAGGATTTCATAAAATCGTCGTCAAAGGTTTTTGGGTGCTATTTATGCTTACTTATAATTGGGTTGTTCCATTTTGCTAAGTTTGATTAAAATTTTGATATATTATCATCAGAAGGAAACATATAAGTATAACCATTTAAGTTGTATGTATGCTTAGGGTAAAGAGACAAAACGGAAGTTGACAATCTGTGTATATTCATTGAACTATGGTTGACCATTGCTTCTTTTTCTCCCCTTCTATCTCTATGTCCCCTTTTGTTTTTAGGTGCTATGGTGAAATTGATCCTACATAATAAAATCACATAATTAAGCAGAAGGAATACTTCAAATTTCATAATCACATAACTGTAGAATCACTTGGAAGTATGTACAATCAAAGATAACATACTGTTGTCTTAACTCCAACTTATGAATACAATTTACTATGAAGACTCATATATAGAATTTTTGTCTACTCAATGTATTAGAAGTACAATTAGTATTAGAAATTCTGAGGAAGGCTAACTAAAGAAATGTATCACTTTTCTTGGATAGCTAACTAATTGGTTAATCACCCAAAAATTTGAAGTAAACAAGTGAAACACAAGAAGGGAGGTTGAATTGTGTTTCTTAACCTTTTTGTAAAACTTTTCGTTAAATAACAAATTAGTTACGACAAAGGTTGAGTCAATAAAACGCAATGGACGAATAAAACTTCTTAGTCCAATTGGACGCTAAAAAGATTTTGTAATAAATCACTTTGAATGCAGTGAAAAAGTTCTACGTTTTATCTTATAACCTTTGTTAAGAAAACAATGGCAATCCCCAGATATTAGTGAATAAATAAAACACAAGAGGGGGGAAGAGAAGCTTAAACAAGATGTTTATCCTGGTTCACTATCACAAACCGAGAGCTAAGTCCAGTCCCTTCAACTAGAAGGATTTTCCACTAATCTTTTGCGAAGATTACAAGTATTGTCCACCTCTTCAGGTACACAAGTATTCTCAACCTCTTTAGGTTCTAAGATCCAAGTATTCTTTTATACCCAGCCTCTTCAGCCTTAAACAACCAAGTTGAATAAAAGAAGGTATAGAAGTGCTTGAGTTTTTAACTCACTACAGGTGAGGATAGAAAATAAATCTCAAGACTTGAACTCTTTACAAGAGTAAGATTACTAGGAAGAAAGAAAGCTTTTATTCTTTTACACTTTTGATCACACAGATTGTTATTCTCCTACTTTCTTCTTCGAAGACATTTGTATATATAGGTGAGAGCATTTGGAGCAGTCTTCATAAGCTTCTTCGTCCAACGGAAACATTTATTACCTTTCTGAGCAGTATTAAATGCATAAGCTGATATCGTGTGGAACTTCTTATGAAAAGATACTTTGATTATCAGGAATGTCCAAGAATATGATATCTGAGTGCACAGAAAGTTCCTTATTTGCAGGTCTTTGTAGTTGTTAGCGGTGTCAGCTAAGCAACTCAGTTGACTTCTTTTGTAGTGTACTTTGTCAGAGTTCTTCTCAGCATTTAATGATGAACAATTTCTTCATATTTGAATTTTGGCATTTGGATGAATGCTTTGAACCTGAGCTTAGTAAGGAAAATTTTGGACTATCCAATATAATATTATTTGAAAAACAATTTAAAAGGTATTGGACGAAAACTTAGTTTCCTGTAGCTCAAATAAGGAATGGACGCACGTACAAGTAATTGTTTGTTAACACCTTGTTTCCTTGTTAATAAATTGTCAAAACAATTTAGAAACGGGTTACGTGAGTTTTTCACTTATTCATTCTAAATTAAAACTTTTGTTATCTTCAAAACTTTATGGAGTATTAGTTCTTTAAACATTTTGGTTCCAAACCTAATTTCACAAAGGTTCTTTGGTTCCAACAAAATTCATCTAAACAAAAAAGATCATATAAAATCATTAGTTATACTATGTATATGTATATTGCTATCAGAGGTTTTTTCCTTACACTATATTATGCAAAACACCTTTGATAACTTAACCACCATTGAATCCCACAAGAATAGAGTTGCCAGATGTAATTTTCCTTACATAAGTCTCAATAAATTTCTTGAAAAAGCACCAAGTGAAATTATCTCTCTCGAGTTATATTAGCACCACTGTAAAATCTGTGACTTCAATTCTAAGTTGCATCTACTTAGCTTCCTCTTAGACAGTAATGTAGATAAGATTTTTAGGGAATGGAAGCTCTCTAGGAGTTCTGATAGCAATTCATGTCCTTTATTTTTTAATGTTGAATTAGTGGAAACATATGTAGTGTAAATTTTTTCAAAAGGCACAACCTACACACCAAAGGAATTTGAAAAGCTAAGCAAGCTATTGCAAGGTTATTTGAGATTGTTACTGAAGAAAGAATAAATTCCACACACTATATTATCATTGCTTGAAGCATCAGCTGCAGATGTCTTCAACCTTTTTGGCACGGGCGTTCTTAACTTGGCTCCTCCATCCTTGAAGTTTTTGACCAGTGACCTCTGCGAAAAGAAAAAAAACTAAAATGAAACAAATTGAAATAATAATGACAACAAAAAAGACAGAAGCCTGTAAATACTACACCCTTGTCCTTATTCAAAAGAACGTGAGCAATCATGTAATTTTAAAAAATAGTTGCTTAGGCAGTCACTGTTCCAGAGTTGTGAACAAACAATTCCCAACAACAAAAGTTGTACATTTTTTCAACTATCAAATCCTTATAGCACGACATAACAACAACTAAATGGTTAACAACAAAAACTATTTGAAAAATAATAACTTCATAATATACTAGCAATCTTTAGCCACAACCTGCAGTATAAATGAGACCAGCATCAATAAGATTTTACTGTAAGTAAATTCAGAATTGATATGTGATCAATCAATTTGAGACACTTATGTTAGCTTTGTACTAGGCTTTTATTAGATGTTTATTGTGCCTAATATTAGTATTTTAGATGAGATTAATGTTGTTGGGTCTCATTGGGCTTTAATGCAAATTGTGAATAATTCTTGGATTTTGATGCATTTTGACCTTTCCTCCTTGGTCAGGCCATAACTTGGGACTCAGTGATCCATTTGAGGTGATCTTGGTGTCTTTGGAAAGCTAAGACAAGGCTCTACAAGTTTTATGAGAACTCAAGAGCTGGATCGTACTTCTAAGGGTCCAAAATATCCTTCCAATGCAGAGTGGACTTGCTGTCACTGGAATCTAGGCAGTGTGCACATATTGGACTATATAGTGGGCTATAGGCCTCCTTTGGAATTGAAACTCGGCCATTGAAAAGATAAGACCCATATCTCCAACTTCACTGAAGACCATTTAGTCAATAGATTCCTTTTTAGGTATGATTATGAAGCTACAAGTTGGTTTGAATTTGGAAACACGTTCTACCAAGCTAACTTGAGGTAGGTGCAGAGTTTTTGGCATATCTGGAGTTTTAAAAGTCCAAATGGCATGAAACTAACGCCAAAATTTCAAGGAGATAACTGGCTACAACTTTCATGAAGACCTCCAAGCCAAAATACATCGTTTAGGTCATGAAAAGTAGGCTGGAAGTTGGAGTAGAGTTGCTGACTTGAAGCCACCAACCATACACCAACCCACCAACCATGCATCAAGCTTCCATATTTGACAATTTCCATGTTTTTACAGCTTGCATTCAGATTATTTTCAATTACAAATTGGCTTTTAAGATTAATATAAATATAGCCAATCTCTTTGTATTATACATCATTCAATTTTAAGTAAGTTTGAAGAAAGTTTGAGTATTTGTGAGAGTTTTCTTTCTTTTCTTCTCCATTCTCTTTACAATTTCTTTTTTGTTCTTTTATTTCTGAGTTCTTCCTTCCCATCCATGGAAGGTTAGGCTCTTATAATCAATCCAAGGGATTAGCCATCTTGATGTTTAATTTGGAGATCTTGTTTCGCTTGTTCATATTGCTTAATTGTTATTCAAGTTTCTCTTCTTCCTCTTTTGATTTTTATCTAGATTAAATTGCTTAATTTAATTTAGATGTTGATATGATAATAGCTTTATTATCATGTATTCAAAAAGGATCACAAAGACTAAACAATATATTAAAGCTTTTTTATGGATTGTTTAGCTTGGTTAAATTCTAGATCTTAAGTTAATCTATGTTGGATGGTGCTTACTTTATCTAACCTTGGTTAATCAAATCCTAGATGCTTATCTAGTAGAGGATTCTTGGATCATGTTAAGGCTTCTTGATGTGATCTAAGGCCAAGAACATGGTTAGCAATTAAGTGGATTCCTTGTGATCAATGATGGATTAAACTCAAGATCGGTTAATTTCCTTGGATTGGTTGCTTCTTTAGATTTGTTTACAACTTTAAATCTCGTACTTTTGTCAATCTTGTTAATCAGCAACAAAACCCCCATTTCTAATTATCTTGATCTAATTAAATCTTTGATCAATATGCAACCTCCTTTATGCCACGGTTGAAGGCAAAGATCAATGAACCTCTTACTCAAAATCCAAAGAAGAATTGGCAAATAAAGGAAAAAAGAAACGGGTGAGGGGTAAGGGTATTCATTTTTCATACCTTTGCAGCCTTAGAGAGGTTGTAACTTGCGACATGTGAGTTTCTTCAAAAATTGATGACGTGTTGAGATGGTATTGTAAGTTAGAATAGAAAATGTGAAAACATCATATGTGTCAATTTAAAAGAAGCTAATATGGGTGATGTGTCAGTTTTATAGTGGATGAGGTGTCAGTATTACTGTTTGTGAATCTGCTTTAATATGTACATAAGAAGAACTGGAGGAAGCAAAAATTTTAAAAAAAAAAAACAGAACTAAAATATCTAAATATCTACTGAGAGGAAAATAAAATAGTGCAGACAATTCATCAAATCAGCAAGGGACTGCAAGATATATAGGTTTCATCTAGATGTAGTAAGTTATAAAATAAAAGATTTACCAATAAATAAATTGAGTAGTGCAATGTCTGGGTCATTGTATTGACAATATAATTGAATGTAACTTTCAATTGCTGGAAGTCAGTTAAGAATTAGGAACAGAGGCAGACCAACATGACCAATCACATGAGTATGACTAAGATGAAGCCTTTTCATTTCAATTTTGAGCGAGCTTTGCACTTGTTCTTCCATTTATCCTTCAAGTCTTGTGGTGTACGATGCTTAAGATCCTTCTCAAACACATGAGAACCAAATGAAAAAAAAAATTGCCATGGGATTTTTGGGTCAAATATAACCTTAAAATACAGAAAACATGATACACAAGTAATACATTAAACCATAGGGCTCAAGATGGAAGAAACACGTTCTAAGGATTCAAATTCTTTAACTTTCTAACGGAAAATTATAAAGTTCTAAACCACAGAATTGTGGAAGCAAAAGAAATCCATTTCTTAAGAATAATGTTCACACAGAGATTGCAATAATCTTCAGGAATTTATTAAAAAATTGATTCGATGATTCAACTTTCAACATCGCAAAGAGTACTTGTGAATTACAATAAAAGAAAATAAAAATACATCCTGAAGAAAATTTTGTTATAAAAAAACTTTAAAACACTGGACATGACCAGATAAGGCAGAATTTCTTAACACCTCAATTAATTAGAACTTCAATGATAACATATATGAGGGAAAGCATAGAAACTTACTACAGTGTTTCATGCTTCCAGATTCTCATGAAGTATCTAGAAATAATATGCTTTTCATATTCATCTTCAAAAATTTCCTCTTTCTCAATATCAAGTGCACAAAATAACTCTACTGCTCCATCCATATTGTGTTGTTTTTGCATTTATTTTGGAATTTCTTCTCCAGTATTGCTTTGATTAACAGAGACAATATTTGCTTTTTTAGAAGAAAATTTATCACCACCATCCCCATCTACTAACCATTACTTACAATTTCCTTTTCTCTGTAAGATGAGTGGACTCATGATATAGAGGCTTGTTGCTGACTTCTTTGAAACTGATGATTATTGACTTCATTTGCATGCTCACCAACATGATCTTCTCTATTGTCTTCACACCCTGGTAACTGATCATTTCTAAAGCAAAAGAAATAGGTATAAGATTATTATATGAAAATGCACATATCCTGCTGTAAGGACACTACCAAAGTCACTGCAACCAATTTATTCAAGGTTGGCCTACCAATAAATTTTGAAAATCAATTAGTTTAAAGGCACCTAAAGTACCTATCTAGTTGTTGGAATGTTAATACCATGTGTTCACATGAAGGTGGAAAGATTAAGGTAGCTATCCAGTTGGGGAAATATTTGTATTTAACATATCACTTTACAGTTCACATAACAAAATTTCTCAAGCATGACATGAAACTACATGGAATAAAATTTGTGTGAAGTTTTGCAAGAACACAACTGGTAAGGCCAATGTGGTCATTTTTATTTTATTTTATAAATTGATGCATAGAATACCTGGCATTAGCTATTTGATAATTATTGCCATGTTACCAGTCTAAGTTTTGCCCCAAAGACTCGTTTAAAAATAATTATGAAAACTGAAGTGTAAGTATATCAAGGGGTAGTATCCTACATTCTTGTGACTTGTGAGATAGGATCCTTGTTTACTGAATGAATAAGGCTGTCCATCTATCCAAATCCTATATGTGCAGATTGTTATTTTAAATCAGTTTAGTAAGGCAAGTGAAGGTCGAACAGAAATATGTGAATTAGCATATTGGTAATGTCTTGCTATTTACCTTATTATCTTTGTGTTGTGGGGATGGGGCCCCTATAGGATCTCCTTGTAGACAATGTTTAAAGCCATGTTCTCCCTTGGCTGTTCTTCATCAGTGGTGAGGATACGTATGCCATTCCTATTGGTAACCCTTGACAGAGCGACATATAATTGTCTGTGTGTGAATAATTGTTTTGGCAGGAATAGTCCAACATGTTCAAGGGACTGTTCTTGGCTCTTGTTTATGGTCATGGCAAAACATAACGATATAAGATATTGCCTTCGCTTAAGGACAAATGTACCACTTTGATTCTGAAGGTGACAATGTTATTCTTAGGATGAGGATCTTTTCCCCAATGCTAGAGCCACTCATTACTTCCCCTTCCACAAACCATCTGCCAAGTTGTGTGATCTTCATCCTTATACCATTGCATAGGCCAGCACCTTGGTTGATGTTCCTAAGAAGCATGACCGCAACTCCCTTTTTTATTATCAGAATGTGTGTTGGGAACCCTGGTAATTTGAGTGTGTTCAAGAATTCAGTTGGATAAAGGATATCGTGGTCTTCTACATTAAAGTCTGCTTTGCAAATGGAATCAGATGATAGATAAGTGTTTTCTTCACTAGGTAGAATTGCCATCATATGGTCATTGATGACTTCAACAGTTTCATTTGTAGGAGTCAAAATAGCATGAGACATAAGGTAATTTGAGTCTCCAATATGATGCACCAAATTTGGGTAGATGCTTCTAGCAATAGATCGAATGCCATCAGAGCTCATATCGACCATTAAATCTAATGGTATTGTAACCCATGATTCTCCATTGTCAGGACAATGTTTTCTATCACCAATATCAAGTATCCAATCTACAAAGTGTTTCATTTGGGCTTTTGAAGTGGGATCCAAGTTATCGGATTGAAGTTGCATGTTTTCTTGTAATGAATGTACCTCACAAGATTCCCAAAGATATGATGTCTTAATGCAGGCTTGAATGGTATATTGTCTGTCGCCTTTTTGAACAACTAGCAAAATTTTCCTGAAATCACCACCAAGTACAGTTGTTATTTCGCCAAACCGTTTTGACGAACACTCTTCTCTAAAGCTTTTCATAATTTCACGTAGGGTCTGATCCACTGCTTCAAAGCATCTTTTGTCGGCCATTGGAGCCTCATCCCAAATTATCAAGGATGTTTGCATTATTAAGTCAGCGAGTTGCGTGCCTTTATTGATAGCACAAGTGGATTCTTCTATTGGGTTCAATGATATGTGAAATCTAGAATGAGCAGTTTGCCCTCCGGGCAAGAGAAAAGCTGCATTACCTGAAGTGGCCACGACAATAGCTATGCTACCTTCAGACCTAATTTTTGATAGGAGGGTCATCCAAAGGTATGTTTTGCCTGTTCCTCCAGAGCCATTCACAAAAAATAACTTGGCCAAGCTCAAATTAACAGACTGAAGCACAATATCATGAATTCTCTTTTGATAAAAATAGAGGCCACGAAATAACTCAGAGTATTATTCATGCATTTTCAGTTTATCATAACTCAACTCTTCACTGATTAGGCAGTTGTTCATTTGTGTCATTAAGGAGTCATTCGAAATTGTCATCCCTTGGTAGTCTTCCAATGACTTTCCTGCCTTTTCTGAGAATCTTTTCAATTTCCAGCAGTACATAGTTCTGCACTTGTTCATCTGACAAACAAAGTTCTGGGACGTGCAACAACCGACGTTGTCTGTATAGAATATCCTCTGAAAGTAGCTTCCAGTTTGATGCCCAAAGGCGTCCAGGATCGACGACCTCACAATGCATTAAAATTGTGCAAAACAGTTGGCGGAGCTGTGTCCTAGTACCCCAGGTTGATGCTTATTTCAAGCAATCATCCCATTCTTGATCATCTTCCAGTAATCGAAGTGCATAGCATGCCTCCTTAAAAGTAGGCTACACAATACCATTTGCAGTTCTAATTTCTTGGAAAGAACGGCTACCTCAAACGATGTTGAGAAGCATTCCCAAGTAGTATTTCTCTCTTATTGTGGGAGGAACATAAAAGATTCGACCAACACTTCTACCATTTCGTCTTTTTGTCTATATTTTTTCACTGCTTTTCCACACAAATTTGGTAGGGATTTCAGCATATATGAGATGTCGAGCCTCTGTGTCCTCAGAATTTAAATGCATCCACTCAGTGAACATTGTCTTCTCAATTCCTTGCCAATTCAAGATGTTGTCAACTCGCATAGCTTCTGGGAAATAGATGGTTTGTTGCTCAGGAAGATGGAATGAGAGTCGTTCCGCAGCTGGTTCCCAGAACATGTCAAATTGAAAGATTCTCCAAGTAGCCTCTGCAATTTGAAATATATCTACAATCGAGGTAGGCCTTTATTTCATCAGGGCATAAATTGAAGTTCTTGAACTCACTGCTAGGGTTATCTACACTTGAGATTATTGTAGTTACTCGATCTGGGCCTTTGTTGATGTACTTGAACAGATACTTCACAGACCTTGATCGATTGCAAAGCTCGACATTCAAATGGGCATCATATTTGACTAATAGATTCCTGTTATAGGGGACCACATAATGGTTGTCAAGTTCAACTTCATTCTTCAATATGTACTTTGCATTGTTTCGCCTCATGTATAGAGGGAACCCGTCATCATCAAATGATGTTCTATCATGAAATCTCTTTGGAAAATGCTTTGAGCACTTGTTGTTTATCATGCATGGTGAATTTTTATTTAAAACACCACAAGGTCCATGGACCATAAATCTCTCAACTACATTAAATGCGACAGGATCCACCTCTTTATCTGGAATCTCGGCTAAAATGATATCATCAATCTGTGTTATTGTCTGGATTTTGTCATCTGGGTGCAAGAAAACTAATATATGGGCGTGTGGAAGGCCTCTCTTTTGAAATTCTACCATATAGACAACTACAAAGAAGAATTACAAATCACGTGTAAGAGTTATTGTTATAATCCTTTGTAAATTAGAAGATTATCTATAACTCAAAAATTGGTCCTTCAAGGATACATCACTTGCAAGGGTTCTTCCTAATATGATTGACGTTTTATATCATTTAAGAGCTCCCACAATTTTATTGAGAAAACACGGGTGACAATGTCAGCTCAGTCTTCACTCTTCTGCCCTTCGATATCCTCAATAAAATAGTCAATTTCAGGCCACTTTGAATTACATGTAAATGTCAAAAATAAGTCAGGATATCCAACATATCGGCATATTGCCATTGCGTCCTGATTATGAGGACAATGGAGGTTGTTAAATGCCAAAAACAATTGTATCATTGTTAATTAAGGGGGGAAAAGGTAAAATAAGATAAGGAAGGTAATACTTTTTCAACTGATTTTACGAAGTGTGGGGAATCGTCACATACCAGATAGTTTTGAACTCTATATCTAGGTCCACCAGTATAAGAGGAAGGAAGAATTGTCATCCTACCAACACTATCTGTCATAAGGTCTCCTTGGTTGATTGCATCTCTTAATCCACTATACAACTCTGCCAGTAGTTGTTTTTGGTTGTTTCGAACCCAATTCAGTCTTCCTTCTTCTATGCAAGCATAAGCATCCACCAAATACTGCTGCACTAAACGGCCAGCTCGCAGTAAAGTTTGTGACTCTCCACACCTCTGTTGTAAGCAGAAAACATGGTATTGTCTCATTGTAACAGATTGTTGTTTATACCTTCTTCCTGTCTCTAGATTCCTGTGGCTTATCCTAACCCTAAATCCATATTCCCCGTATAGAAATAGCAATGGATATTGGAGAGCCATGAAGCTTGGGTGCAATTCTGTTATCCTTTGGAGACCAGTTGTTTTGTGTTTGACAATTATATCGCGGTGACATTGACAAGAGGTTGTTGAGACCCGTCAAATAATAAAAATTACCAGTTCACAAACTAATTTGTAGTATAGAGAATGAACCAAATCGTCTCTCAAGGATCCAAAAAGAACAAAGATTTAATCAGATCAAGATAATTAAAATGGGGGGTTTTGTTGTTGATTAACAATATTGATAAAAATACAAGACTTAAAGTTGAAAACAAATCTAAAGAAACAACCAATCCAAGGAAATTTACCGATCTTAAGTTTAATTCATCATTGATCACAAGGAATTCACTTAATCGCTAACCATGTTCTTGGCCTTAGATCACATCAAGACGCCTCAACATGATCCAAGAATCCTCTACTAGATAAGCATCTAGGATTTAATTAACCAAGGTTAGATAAAGTAAGCACCATCCAAACATAGATTAACTTAAGATCCGAAATTTAACCAAGCTAAACAATCCATCAAAAAGCTTTAATAAATTGTTTATTCTTTGTGATCCTCTTTGAACACATGATAATAAAGAATTTACCACATCAACATCTAAATCAAATTAAGCAATTCAATCTAGATAAAAATCAAAAGAGGAAGAAGAGAAACTTGAATAACAATTAAGCAATATGAACAAGTAAAACAAGATCTCCAAATTAAACATCAAGATGGCTAATCCCTTGGATTGATTATAAGAGCCTAGCCTTCCATGGATGGGAAGGAAGAACTCATAAAATAAAGAACAAAAACGAAATTCTAAAGGGAAAGAAGAAGAAGAGAAAGAAAACTCTCACAAATACTCAAACTTTCTTGAAACTTACTTAAAATTGAATTATTGATAATACAAAGAGATTGGCTCTATTTATACTAATCCTAGAAGCCAATTTGTACATATACATAATCTGAATACAACCTATAAAATATGGAAATTGTCAAATATGGAAGCTTGATGCATGGTTGGTAGGTTGGTGCATGGTAGGTGGGTTGGTGTATAGTTGGTGGCTTTTAGTCAACAACTCTTATCCGACTTCTGGCTTCATTTTCATCACTTAGACGGTGTATTTTGGCTTAGAGGTCTCATGAAAGTTGTAGCCAGTTGTCTCCTTGAAATTTTGCAATTTGAATCATGCCATTTGGACGTTTAGAACACCAGGTATGCCAAAAACACTGAACCTACCTCATGTTAGGTTGGCATAACGTGTTTCCAAATTCAAACCAACTTGTAGCTTCATTATCATGCCTAAAACGACATCTATTGACTAAATGGTCTTCAGTGAAGTTGGAGATATGGGTCTTATCTTTCCAATGGCCAAGTTTCAGCCCAAGAGGAGGCCTATAACTCACTATGTAGTCCAATATGTACATACTGCCCAGATTTTCCTGACAGCAAACCCACTCTGCATTGTAGGGATGTTTTGGACCCTTAGAAGTCCGATCCAGCTCTTGAGTTCTTCATGAAACTTGTAGAGCATTGTCTTAGGTTTCCAAAGACACCAAGATCACCTCAATTGGATCACCGAGTCCCAAGTTATGGCCTAACCAAGGAAGAAAGGTCAAAATGCATCAAAATCTGAAAATTATCCAATATTTACATTAAAACCCAATGAAAGCCCAACAACATTAAACTCATCTAAAATACTAATATTGGGCACAATAAACATCTAATAAAGCCTAATACAAAGCTAACATAAGTGTCTCAAATTGATTGATCAGACATTCTTCATGAGAGGTTTCCCCAACTAAAAGTGCTGCTACTTCTGAGCAAAAAGGTAAGTTGTATTGCCTTCCATCGGCGAGCCTATTGCCGATCAATTGAAGCCTCAATTCTCGAACTTCATGATCGCGATACTTATCACTAGCCATCCTAAATGACTGCACCAGCACATTATGTTCATCTAACATTTGCAAAAGATTTTTCACAAGTTCCTCTTGAAGTATATTGTCTCCATTTTCACTCTGAAGCATGTTTAATCTATTTACAACCTCATTTTTTGTGTCATGAACGTAAAGTTGTGCAAATATGGCTGGCTTTCTTCCCATCCAAAGGGGCCAATGACCCAAGCAAGTGGTACTTTAACCATTCAAGCGATAAGTGTAAGGGCCGGGACACTTATTTATTTCATTGTCAATCTACCCACCCATGGATGTAAAAGCAAAAGCAGTGTTATATATCCGAATATTGCGCCTGAATGATGCCGCCATGTTGTCCCCACGATAGTCAAGTTGTTGTTGTAGTAAAATAGGAGGGGCAGCCAATTATGGGAGTTGTACTCGTCCTTCCATGCAACACATAGAGAATTTCGGTTGACTGGGTGACAAGAGGTTGTTAAGACTCGTCAAATAATAAAAATTACCGGTTCACAAACTAATTTGTAGTATATAGAATGAACCAAATCGTCTCTCAAGGATCCAAAAAGAACAAAGATTTAATCAGATCAAGATAATTAAAAGGGGGTTTTAATGATTTGAAAAGAAAATATACCATTGAATTAAAGAAATGCAATTTACAAATTAACCAATCCAAGGAAATTTACCGATCTTGAGTTTAATCCATCATTAATCACAAGGAATTCACTTAATTTCTAACCATGTTCTTGGCCTTAGATAACATCAAGAAGCCTCAACATGATCAAAGAATCCTCTACTAGATAAGCATCTAGGATTTGATTAACCAATGTTAGATGAAGTAAGCACCATCCAACATAAATTAACTTAAGATCAGGGATTTAACCAAGCTAAACAATCCATCAAAAAGCTTTAATAAATTGTTTAGTCTTTGTGATCCTCTATGAATATATGATAATAAAGCTATTATCACATCAATTCAAAAGCAATTCAATCTAGATAGAGATCAAAAGCGGAAGAAGAGAAACTTGAATAACAATTAAGCAATATGAACAAGCGAAACAAGATCTCCAAAAAAAAATCATGATGGTTAATCCCTTGGATTGATTATGAGAGACTAGCCTTCCATGGATGAGAATGAAGAACTCAGAAATAAAAGAACAAAAACAAAATTCTAAAGAGAATGGAGAAGAAGAGAAAGAAAACTCTCACAAATACTCAAACTTTCTTCAACAAATACTCAAACTTACTTCAAATTGAATAATCTATAATACAAAGAGATTGACTCTATTTATACTAATCCTAGAAGTCAATTTGTAATTGAAAATAATCTGAATGCAAGCTGTAAAAACATAGAAATTGTAAAATATGGAAGCTTGATGCATGGTTGGTGGGTTGGTACATGGTAGGTGGGTTGATGTATGGTTGGTGGCTTTAAGTCAGCAACTCTACTCTGACTTCCAGCCTACTTTTCATGCCTTAAACGATGTATTTTGGCTTGGAGGTCTTCATGACAGTTGTAGACCATTGTCTCCTTGAAATTTTGGCGTTAGTTTCATGTCATTTGGACTTTTACAACACCAGATATGCCAAAAACACTGCACCTACATTAAGTTAGGTTGGCAGAACGTATTTCCAAATTCAAACCAACTTGTAGCTTCATAATTATGCCTAAAACAACATCTATTGACTAAATGGTCTTTAGTGAAGTTGGAGATATGGGTCTTATCTTTCCACTGGCCAAGTTTCAGCTCAAAAGGAAGCTTATAGCCCACGATATGGTCTAATATGTGCACACTAATTAGATTCCAGTAACAGCAGAACCACTCTGAATTGCAGGGCCAGTTTGGACCCTTAGAAGTCCGATCGAGCTCTTGAGTTCTTCATGAAACTTGCAGAGCCTCATCTTCGCTTTCCAAAGACACCAAGATCACCTCAAATGGATCACCGAGTCCCAAGTTATGGCCTAACCAAGGAGGAAAGGTCAAAATGCATCAAAATCCAAGAATTATTCACAATTTGCATTAAAGCCCAATGAGGCCCAACAACATTAAACTCATCTAAAATACTAAATATTGGGCATAATAAACATCTAATAAAGCCTAGTACAAAGCTAACATAAGTGTCTCAAATCGATTGATCAAATTTTCCCACACTTAAGCTTTTACATTCCTGGGCAAAACACATAAGAACAAAACTAATGAAAAAGAAGAAACATCATAATATTAAACTAAAAGCATAAGAACTGATTATACCTAATTTAATCCACTTTTGTAGGAAAACACAATGACACTTAGCATGTGCCACAAGCCTTTAAACCCCTAGGTGTCTGTAGTGGACGAGTTATAGTCTCGTGAGGGTTTACCAGGATGATACCCACAAACATGTAATACTTTATTTAATCAATTCAACTAATTTTTAAATACAAGCATTGTATCAAATATAAACTATAGTTAATAAGTCAAGTATACTTCAAAGAATAGTTGAATCAAACCAATTGAGAATAAAGTATAGCATAATAATGCTTTAATCAAAAATAGACATGTTCAAATTGAGTAGAATTCCTCACAAGTGACACTCAAACCACACAAGGTGTTTAGGTTAACTGTTTGTGCTCAACTCAGTCAAATTATGAGAGTATTTTACCATAGACTTGCATATACATCAATTCTCCACTACTTAGATCAAATAAATTGCAAAAATCAAGAGGTCTTCAAAAAGGTTGTAATGGGACTATAAGGTGAAGGAAGGGAACAATATGGATAATAGCAGGTTAAAACCAAAGAGAATAAAAGAGCATTGGGGAGTAATTCAAGTAGAAAGCATAAAATTTTACCCAAAACCATAAAATGCTCATTTTCTTCACACATTCCTTCCTTTTTCTATTCTTTTCTTTTACAACCTTTTGGCTTTATTTTATTTTTTTTTGTACCAAGCATTTCATATTAGCACACCAATTCCTCCACACTTAAATCATTGCAAGCAAAAGAACTCATCTAATAAGAAAATCAATGCTCTCCTATTCCATAAGGTGAGGTAAAACATGGTTTTTCACTCAAGGCTTGTAATGAACTAAGAACAAAGAATGGACAAGTAGGCTCAGAGGGGGTTAACAATGGGATAAATGTAAAGTAGGTTTATTTGGCCAAAGCAGCTAAGTCAAGATAAATGCCTGTCATTTTCATGCAACATACAGATCAATGTAATCTCAAATCGATTCAATGCAAGTTCTAGAAAATAAATTCATAATTGACATCACTTATAAAAGAAAATAAACCAAGTGTAAGTATCAAACTTGGAAAAGCCCAAAACTCACAAAGGTATGGAACATTCACTCAATTCAACCATGCTTTCTTCCTAATATCCACGGTCATATACACATGTATATCATGAATATGATTCAACTATAAACTGTTTTGCATACTTTTATCATCAATTAAGCTCAGATTCAGCACATGCTTGCATCAAAATTAATTGAAAAGATCATAAAGAAATTTTATATGCAGGAACAAAATAAGACAAGACCTACTATGAAATGCAAGTTAAGATGCATCTCGAGAGCAAAACTACTCCTTACTCTGCCATCATAAATCTAATAAGTTAGTAACAATAAAGATTAGCTGGTTAGTTTTTTTTTTTTACTAAACAATGTACATGGTAATGTCAACTATCCCTCCCTCAAACTAATATAAGACATTGTCCCTAATGTCAAAATAAAGATAGGTAGAGAGTGGAGAAGATCTTACCAGAAAATTGCAAATCGACCCTGAAATAAGAAAAATTACAAAAAATTAAAATCATAAGAGAAAACAAAAATTCACAAGGACAAAGTCAAATTAAGTTTTTGCTTTTTGCTGCTGCTACCTTATTCCCAATTCAGTGGAGTCATTGCTGGATGACGTTGTGGTACAAATTCGTGTAGTTGATCGAGCAATTGTTCAGGGGTTGCAGCAGTTACAAGAATTTGACGTGTTGCGTGTGAGATGAACCTTTGTTCCACAAAGATGATCAAGAAAACAAAACAAACTGTCATAAAAACCATTAACATTTAATATACTTATGGGTTTTTGGTGAAAGTTTAACTGTCACCAGGATGCAATTTGGAAGATCTCTTCCAAAGTTCCAAAACCACCAGGTAGGGCAATAAAGGCATCAACATTTGCTATCATAATGTTCATGCGTTGGTGCATGCAAGATACCATTACTTCATCCCCTACTGTTTTTCCAGTGGGATTGCCAATAGTTAAAGGATTAGGAATTACACCAAGGACTTTGCCACCTCTTAAATGTGCAGCAGTCACTACACAACCCATTAACCCAAGACTACCTCATCGGTAAACTAAATGGATTTCTCTTTCAGCTAGCACTCGACCAAGATGGTTTGCAATATTTACAAACTCTTTATCCTTCCCAAGATTAGATCCACAAAAGACACAAACACTCTTGATCCGACGAACTAAAATGACTTCCATTTTTTTTTGTACTCTCACCTTATCAATGATCTAAAGAGAGCAAAGTGCATTATTTAAAAGAATCAAAACTCAAATGTAATAATTACACCTATAAAGGAAGGGTAGATCCGTGTGTCAGGCAAGTTTGAAAATAAGCACAGCAATGATAATAGCTATATGACAAGGATAAAAGATTAATCTATATGTATCAGAAGAAGTTTGAAAATACAAAATGCATATTTCAAAAAAATACGGCTAAAAAAAAATTTTTTCTGAAATTTTTTTTAATGAACAAGAAGAAAAAGGAAAAAAAAAATACTTACAGGAGGTGTGATTGTGCAGAGAGTACTTCTCAATTTATGGCCAATATTCCAAGATGAACATGAGCATTATAGTCTCGGGAATCTGACTCAAAAAGACTCTATTTGCCAATTTTTAAGAAAATTGGATAGGAAATCGACCATCGGCCTATAGAAAGCATTGAAGCCGTTACTTGACGTAAAACTAGAGGAAAATGTGAGCCACAATCACACCTCCTGTAAGTATTTTTTTTTTCTTTTTCTTTTACTTATTGTTCATTAAAAAAAATTTCAAAAACAAAAATTTAGCCGTATTTTTTTAAAATATGTGTTGCGTATTTTCAAACTTCTTCTGACACATATATATTAGTCTTTTATCCTTGTCATATAGCTATTATCATTGCTGTGCTTATTTTCAAACTTGCCTGACACACAGATCTACCCCTCCTTTATAGGTGTAATTATTACATTTGAGTCTTGATTCATTTAAATAATGTACTTTGCTCTCTTCAGATCATTAATAAGGTGAGAGTACAAAAAAAAAATGGAAGTCATTTGTGGATCATTTGAGTTTGTATCTTTTGTGGATCTAATCTTGGAAAGGATAAAGAGTTTGTAAATATTGCAAACCATCTTGGTCGAGTGCTAGCTGAGAGAGAAATACATTTAGTTTACGGAGAAGGTAGTCTTGGGTTAATGAGTTATGTAGCCACTGCTGCACATGTAAGAGGTGGCAAATTCCTTGATGTCATTCCTAGTCCTTTAGCTATTGGTAATCCCACTGGAAAAATAGTAAGGGATGAAGTAATGGTATCTTGCATGCACCAACGCATGAACATTATGATAGCAAATGTTGATGCCTTTATTGCCCTACTTGGTAGTTTTGGAACTTTGGAAGAGCTCTTCCAAATTACATCATGGTCACAGCTGAACTTTCACAAAAAACCCATAGGTATATTAAATGTTAATGGTTTTTATGATAGTTTGTTTTGTTATCTTAATCATGCTGTGGAACAAAGGTTCACCTCACAAGCGACACGTCAAATTCTCGTAACTGCTGCAACTCCTGAACAATTGCTCAATCAACTACCCGAATTTGTACAACAACGTCATCCAGCAATGACTCCACTGAATTGGGAATAAGGCAGCAGCAACAAAAAGCAAAAATTAGATTTGACTTTGTCCTTGTGAATTTTTGTTTTCTCATATGGTTTTAGTTTTTTTTGTAATTTTTCTTATTTCAGGCTCGATTTACAGTATTCTGGTAAGATCTTCTCCACTCTACCTATCTTTATCTTGACATTGGGGACAATGTCTTAAATTAGTTGGGGGGAGGGATAGTTGACATTACCATGTACATAGTTTAGTTACCAAAAAAAAACTAACAAGCTAATTTTTATTGTTACTAACTTATTAGATGTATGATAGCAGAGTAAAGAGTAGTTTTGCTCTTGAGACACATCTTAACTTACATTTCATAGTAGGTCTTAAATCATTTTTGTTTTTGCATATTTATAATAAAATAAAAAAACAAAATTTGATCTTTTCAATTGATTTTGATACAAGCATGTGCTGAATCTGAGCTTAATTGATGATAAAAGTATGCAAAACAGTTTATAATTGAATTATTTTTATGATATAATGTGTATATGACCGTGGATATTAGGAAAAAAGCATGGTTGAATTGAGTGAATGTTCCATACCTTTGTGAGTTTTGGGCTTTTCCAAGTTTGATACTTATACTTGGTTTATTTTCTTTCATGAGTGATGTCAATTATGACTTTATTTTCTAGAACTTGCATTGAATCGATTTGAGATTACATTGGTCTGTATGTTGCATGAAAATGACAAAGGCATTTTTCTTGACTTAGCTGCTTTGGCCAAATAAACCTACCTTGCATTTATCTCATTGTTAACCCCCTCTGAGCCTATTTGCTCATTCTTTATTCTTAGCTCATTACAATCCTTGAGTGAAAAACCATGTTTTACCTTACCTTAGGGAATAGGAGAGCATTGATTTTCTTATTGGAAGAGTTCTTTTGCTTGCAATGATTTAAGTGTAGGGGAATTGGTGTGCTGATGTGAAATGTTTGGTACAAAAAAGGAAAGAAAAAGAAAATAAAGCCAAAAGGTTGTAAAAGAAAAGAATAGAAAAAGGAAGAAATGTGTGAAAAAAAGAGCATTTTATGGTTTTGGGTAAAATTTTATGCTTTCTACTTGAATTACTCCCCAATGCTCTTTTATTCTCTTTGGTTTTAACCTGCTATTATCCATATTGTTTCCTTCCTTCACCTTATAGTCCCATTATAACCTTTTTGAAAGACCTCTTGATTTTTGTAATTTATTTGATCTAAGTAGTGGAGAATTGATGTATATGCAAGCCTATGGTAAAATACTTTCATAATTTGACTGAGTTGAGCGCAAACAATTCACCTAAACACCTTGTGTGATTTGAGTGTCACTTGTGAGGAATTCTACTCAATTTGAACATGCCTATTTCTCATTAAAGCATGATTATGTTATACTTTATTCTCAATTGGTTTGATTCAACTATTCTTTGTTAAGCATACTTGACTTGTTAATTATGGTTTATATTTGATACAATGCTTGTATTTAAAAATTAGTTGAATTGATTAAATAAAGTATTGCATGTTTGTGGGTATCATCCTGGTAAACCCTTACGAGACTATAACTCGTCCACTAGGGACACCTAGGGATTTAAAGGCTTGTGGCACATGCTAAGTGCCATCATGTTTTTCTACGAAAGTGGATTAGATTAGGTATAATCAGTTCTTATGCTTTTAGTATAATATTATGATGTTTCTTGTTTTTCTTTAGTTTTGTTCTTATGTGTTTTGCCCAGGAGTGCAAAAGCTTAAGTGTGGGGGAATTTGATCAATTAATTTGAGACACTTATGCTAGCTTTGTACTAGACATTAGTAGATGTTTATTGTGCCCAATACTAGTATTTTAGTTGAGTTTAATATTGTTTTGGCATCATTGAGCTTTAATGCAAATTGTGAATAATTCTTGGATTTTGATGCATTTTGACCTTTCTTCCTTAGTTAGGCCATAACTTGGGACTTGGTGACCATTTGAGGTGGTCTTGGTGTCTTTGGAAAGCGAAGACAATGCTCTACAAGTTTCATGAAGAACTCAGGAGCTGGATCGGACTTCTAAGGGTCCAAAATAGCCCTGCAATTCAAAGTAGATTTGCTATCATTGGAATTTGAATAGTGTGTATATACTGGACCATATCGTGGGCTATAGGTCTCCTTTTGAGCTGAAACTCGGCCATTAGAAAGATAAGGCCCATATCTCCAACTTCACTGAAGACCATTTAGTCAATAGATGCCGTTTTAGGCATGATTATGAAGCTACAATTGGTTTGAATTTGGAAACACGTTCTGCCAACCTAACTTGAGGTAGATGCAGTGTTTTTGGAATATCTGGAGTTATAAAAGTCCAAATGGCATAAAGCTAACGCCAAAAGTTCAAGGAGACAATGGTCTACAACTGTCATGAAGACTTCCAAGCCAAAATACATCATTTAAGGCATGAAAAGCAGGCTGGAATTCGGAGTAGAGTTACTGACTTGAAGCCACCAACCATACACCAACCCACCTACCATTCACCAACCCACCAACCATGCATCAAGCTTCCATATTTGAAAATTTTCATGTTTTTACAGCTAGCATTCAGATTATTTTCAATTACAAATTGGCTTATAAGATTAGTATAAATAGAGTCAATCTCTTTGTATTATAAATGATTCAATTTGAAGTAAGTTTGAAGAAAGTTTGAGTATTTGTGAGAGTTTTCTTTCTCTTCTTCTCCATTCTCATTAGAATTTCATTTTTGTTCTTTATTTTTTGAGTTCTTCCTTCCCATCTATGGAAGACTAGTCTCTCATAATCAATCCAAGGGATTAGCCATCTTGATGTTTAATTTGGAGATCTTGTTTTGCTTGTTCATATTGCTTAATTGTTATTCAAGTTTCTGTTCTTCCTCTTTTGATTTTTATCTAGATTGAATTGCTTAATTTGATTTAGATGTTGATATGATAATAGCTTTATTATCATGTATTCAAAGAGGATCACAAAGACTAAACAATATATCAAAGTTTTTTTATGGATTGTTTAACTTGGTTAAATCCCCGATCTTAAGTTAATCTATGTTTGGATGGTGCTTACTTTATCTAACCTTGGTTAATTAAATCCTAAATGCTTATCTAGTAGAGGATTCTTGGATCATGTTGTGGCGTCTTGATGTGATCTAAGGCCAAGAACATGGTTAGCAATTAAATGAATTTCTTGTGATCAATTATGAGTTAAACTCAAGATCAGTAAATTTCCTTGGATTAGTTGCTTCTTTAGATTTGTTTACAACTTTAAATCTCGTACTTTTGTCAATCTTGTTAACCAATAACAAAACCCCCCTTTCTAATTATCTTGATCTAATTAAATCTGAGTTTTTGGATCCTTAAGAGACAATTCGGTTCATTCTCTATACTACAAATTAGTTTGTGAACCGGTAATTTTTATTATTTGACGGGTCTCGACAACCTCTTGTCAACTACCCCGCCACCTGACCCTCCTGTGGATCAGATTATTCTGCAACCTGACCCTTTTGTAGATCAAATTGTCCCTTCTGTTTCGAAAGGACTTGGAGTTCGTAGGAGACTTGCTTTGACTTCTCCTAAACATGGACCGAGATTTATCTATACTCCTATCGTCCGTCGTGGAGGACTGCATCGTCGTCTTCTAAGAGGATCCTCTGCTACCGACGTTCCTAGACCATCAACGAGGTCTTCTGTAGAGTTTGATCCTTTTGAGGGATCATATGACCAGTCTCGAGTTTAGATTTTTTAGATAAGATGCCAGGAGGGGATCTTTTGGGGATGACATTATTTTTAGTTGAGCTCTGAGTGAGTGTCATCTTTTTTTATTTTATTTTGATGTATATGTTAGGTTGTGGTAGACTCACGCATATGGTGATGTATATATATATATATATATATATATATATATACCCTTTCTTACGTTGTTACGCCGTGATGACCACTGAGACTTACCTAGGATGTATAGTTTGACTTGTATGTATATATAGATGTATGTTATGTTGTCGAAAATGTTTTCTATTTTGATTATAAATATTATTGTTTTCGTATGGTACATAACGATTTCTAAGAAAAGAAAAATAATAATACAACTCATATTTTCACACAAGTTAAATAACTTAATATATTTTTCTAACATCAATTTAATTAAAAAGGTGTTTAAAATAAAAGTCATAGAGTTTAATTAGTGTAATACCAAGGGGTATTGCAATCTCCCCCTTTTTTATGATGACAAATATTATTAAATTTGATTGAACATAATAAAACTTTCAGATAAAATTAACATTAACATCCCCTAGGAACATGCATAGTAAAGGAATGGACGCATGTCTAACTTAGGAAGTTTTCAATTATTTGTTCACTTATAGTTGCTTATTGGAAATTGGACGCAGTTCTTATTTTACAACGCAAAAAAAATATTAAGTAAAAGATTTCGCGTGTATGTATATCATAACAAATATAACTTGGTCAATTGAAACAATTAGAAGTCAGATTAATATAGACCCAAAAAAACAGAACATTTTTCAGAAATATTGCAAGTGTCTCAAAGCTATAGTTTAGACACTTGTCGAGGTAACATAACTAATTTTGACTTTTATAAGAATTAAAAGATTAAAGCATAGGAAAATGCTATAACAGAATATGCACATCCTTATCAGTTCTAGATTAGCTATTAGAAACAGAACAAATTCAAATATCACACTTAAAGATTACATAAAAAACTTTGATCTATTTAGATATCAGAGCAAATATCAGAGTAATAACATAATTGAGGTAAAAGTCATCAGCATAAGCAATAGACAAATTATAGGCACATTATAAATACCTCATTTTATTTCAAAACTAAGAAGTAGTAACAATCAATGAATTCAACTCAATCAAAATTCCAATTCTCCCCCTTTGTCATTAGACAAAAAGTGAAGAATACCATCATTATCAGTAAAAAAAATTGATAAGAGAAAACTGAAGAAAAATTTTGTAAACAAAATTTTAAAAAAGTTTGGCTAAGAAGGTGGAGGAGGAGGCCCTTGTTGAAAGAGGGATCTGATGAGATCTTCAACTCTTTTATACATGGTTTCCATCTAGGAGCTGACATAAGCTTAAAATTTAGGGGGCACAGCACGTTGAGGGGCAATAGGGGGAATGGTATGATTTGTGTTTGTAGAGAGGGTTCAGTGTTTGATGCTGAAGAATGTGTTTGAGATTTTGGTGAGGAGATTTGTGGTTCTGGGTGAAAAAAGGTCAAGGAATGTGAAAGGATGAATGCATGGGTGGTTACCTTCGGAATATATACAGGTTTGTCAATGGATTTCCTTTTGACAGGCAACTTTGTTCGAGTTCCCTTGGGAATCTTCACATTGGACGCAACCTTCATTATTTTTGCAATGGGTTGGTCATCATCAGAATCATTGTCCATCACCAGTCTTCTCTTATGAGGAGCTAGAGTAGTTTGTGGTTTCTGCTTTGGACTTATCTTCAATGTTGGACTTATCGGTTTAGTAGGAAAAGGCTTTGGATCCTCATCTTCATCAGCTAAGGATTGTGCAACCTCTTTGAGTCCAAGAAAGTTTTGGACGGTTACGAGTTTCATCCTCAGCAGGTTACTCTGTCCAAAAACTTGTTGTACTTGGATTCGTCCAAGCTGCCTCTTCTTTTTTTCTTTGTCCATAGCTTCAAATGGATTCTAAACACCATGCTCCATGAAGAGCTTGGTGAGGAGTGCACCATATGAGATGGTGGTCTTCTTGCCTTTCCCTTGCACACTTCGTTTGAAGTTGAGGAACAGAAGTAAAGGGAGATTTATCTGTTGGCAAAGCATCAAGTGACAAAGGCAGAAGGCATGGATAGTTGATACAAAGTCCTTAGACCCAGCCTTGTGAAGAATAATCTTGTCTAGGAGTTTATGCAGCACTCTTGCTTTATCATTCATCTTTGCTACTGTCAACTTATCAGAAGAAGGATCCTTAAGGAGTATATCCAGAACTCCCTCCTTTCCTCTTAAGGCTTTTCCCCAATCAGAGTTAACTCGGGCTCCTTCCAACCAACATTGTGTAGCATCCGAAATAGTGACTTCGGACGCAATTACTTCCTTTCCCATTACTACTCCTTTGATCTCAGTAGCGGAGATACTTGCATTTTTCCAAAACATGCAAACTAGTTCCGGATGAACTTCAACTGGTTCTCTGAAATAGCTTGTCCACTCAGCACTTCAATATTCTCAGCAATATTAATACCACACTCTGATAGTGTTGAAGCTTTGAAAAAGTATTCCACTATTACTTCAGCTTCGTCCACATTTGGCACCTTTCCTTCAGCCATTTCTTAGAAATTTTTGCGAAGAGGATTTAGGGTTTTGAGAAAGAAGGAGATTTGTTCGCAAGGATTTTTCAGAGAAGAGTATTTGGAAAATTTGAAAGCGTAATAACTTAATCTTTTGAAACGAGGATATTTATCTCAGTGTAGGATTCAAAATGTTTTCGAAACACTTTTGAATAAGATTTAATAACCCAGGGAAATTTGAAAGGTTATTTGAAATGAGTGTGTTTAAATAGTAACTGTCACGTCTGCAGTAAAAGGTAACTTTTGCAAAGTTTTCAAAAACTGGCTCAGCGTGGGAATAATGGTTGAGTTTTAACAAAATTCCACAATAAATATGAATGATAAATGTTAATAGATGGACTCAATAAATATTGGACGCAAATTGACTCACTAAGTCAATCTTTTACAAAATGCATACACAAATACTTTCTAATAAAAGTAAATCTATCCTCAGGAAATGGTTTTGTAAAATATCAGCCCATTGATGATCCATGTCCACATATTGAATATCAAACACACCTTTTTGAATATAATCTCTAATAAAATGATATTTGATTTCTATATGCTTTGCGCTTGAATGCAATATTGGGTTCTTAGATATTATTGCAGCAGTATTATCACAGAGTACAGGAATTTTACTTTCAAAGATGTTATAATCCTCTAGTTAATGTTTGATCCAAAGTAATTTAGAACATCAACTTGATGCTGATATGTACTCAGCTTTAGCAGTTGATAGTGCAATGGTACTTTGTCTTTTACTAGACCAAGAGACTAAGTTGGCTCCAATGAAATGACATCCTTCACTGGTGCTTTTTCTTTCAATTCTATAGCCAGTATAGTCCATATCACAAAATCCAACTAATCTGTACTCATGAGAATTCTTAAACAACAATCCCATATTAGTAGTACTTTGCAAGTATCTAAATATTCTTTTGACTGCTATAAGATGAGATTCTCTTAGATCAGACTAAAAACGAGCACAAAGACATACATTGAACATAATATCAGGTCTAGACGCAGTAACATATAAAAGAGATCCAATCATACCTCTGTATACTTTTTGGTCTACCTTCTTATCTTAATCGTCCAATTTCAATGTTGATGTTGGATGCATAGGTGTGCTCATAGGTTTACAGTCATCCAATTTGAATTTTTTCAAGAGTTTTTTCATGTATTTGGTTTGATGAATGTAAGTTCCGTCCATTATTTGCTTTACTTGCAAACTCAGAATGAACTTCAATTCTCCCATCATGCTCATTTCAAACTCTTTCTGCATCAACTCAGAAAAATCTTTACAAAGAGACTTATTAGTAGCTCCAAACATAATATCGTCCACATAAATTTGTACAGTTATAAAGTATGAGTCTATGTTTCTACGAAAGAATGTTGTATCAACTTTTCCTCTAGAAAAATTCTTTTTCATCAGAAATGAACTCGGTCTTTTGTACCAAGCACGAGAAGCTTGTTTTAACCCATACAAAGCCTTTTTCAATTTAAAAACATGCTCAGGAGAAGTATGATCCTCAAACCCAGGGGGTTGCTTAACATACACTTCTTCATTTATTATACCATTTAGAAAAGCACTTCTTACATCCATTTGATAAAGTCTCATATTATTATGAGAAGCAAATGAAAGTAACATGCAAATGGCTTCTAATCTAGCAACTGGAGCAAAGGTTTCAATGAAATCAATACCTTCTTGTTGTGAGTACCCTTGGGCAACTAACCTTGCCTTGTTTCTCACAACCTTACCATCTTCATCCAGTTTGTTTCTGAAAAACCATTTAGTCCCGATGATAGATTTGTATTTAGGTAGAGGAACCAACAGATAAACATCATTTCTTTTGAATTGATTTAGCTCTTCTTGCATGGCCAATATCCAAATTTCTTCATTCAATGTAGAGCTTCATCAATTATCTTTGGTTCCAATTTTGAAATGAATGCCATGTCAGAATATTCTTTGAATGTTGACATTGTTCTTACTCTATCAGTAGGATTGCCAATGATTTGATCCTTTAGATGATAGGTTTTGAATTGCTAACTTCGTTGAACATTCTCAGCTGATGTTGTTTCCTTCATTTCTTCATCGTCCAATGCTCCTTTGTCCATTGATAATGATCTCTTGTCGTTGTAGTTTAAGTCCAAATCTGCAAAAGACTCATCTAGCTCTGATAAATCTTTATCAAGCTTTCTATCATTAAATTTTACATGTATGGATTCTTCCATGGTTAAGGTATGAGAGTTATAAACTCTGTAAGCCTTAGAAGTTTCAGAATATCCCAATAATATACCATTATCTACCTTTGAATCAAAGTTGCTGAGATAATCTTTAGTATTTAAAATAAAACATTGACAACCAAAAGGATGTAAATAAGATATGTTGGGTTTTCGTCCTTTCCACAATTCATGAGGAGTCTTTTTCAAAATTAGTCTGATATATATTTTTGTTTTGAATATAACAGGCAATATTAATAGCTTCAGCCCAGAATTATCTAAGTGTAGAATTATCATTGAGCATGATCTTAGCCTTTTCCTATAGTGACCGATTTTTTCTTTCTACCACACCATTTTGTTGTGGTGTCCTAGGGGCAGAAAAGTTGTGAAGAATACCATTTTCTTCACAGAACCGTTGGAAGCTCTCATTCTCAAATTCCCCACCATGATCACTTCGAATCGAGTTAATACAAGTGCCTTTTCCATTTTGAACACGTTTATAGAATATAGAAAAGACTTTAAATGACTCATCCTTGTGAGTTAAGAACATAACCTATGTCCATCTAGTATAGTCATCAACTATGACTAATCCATATCTCTTTCCGCTTAGTGAGGCTGTTCTAGTTAGTCCAAACAAATCAAGATGTAACAGTTCCAGTGGTCTTGAAGTGGATACAAAGTTTTTGGATTCAAAAGAATTCTTAACTTGTTTCCCTTTTTGACAAGCATCGCAAAGAATATCAGATTTGTATACAATATTTGGTAGTCCTCTTATGAGGTGATGCTTATTGAGTTTTGAGAATAACCTCAAGCTTGCATGACCAAGTTTCTTGTGCTATATCCACTGTTCTTCTTTGATGGACACTAAACAAGATACATTTTCGTTTGAAAGGTCTCCCAAATCGATTTTGTATAAATTATTTTGCCTTATAGCTGAAAAAAGAATGGATTCATCAGGGTTCTTGACTATACATTCTCTTTTGTTGAAGGAAACATCAGATCCACTATCACACAATTGACTTATGCTTAACAAATTGTGTTTTAAACCTTCAACGAGTAATACATTATCAATAGAAGGGAAATGATGCTTACCAATCTTACCAATCCCAACTATTTTACCTCTTTGATTTCCTCCAAAGGTGATCCATCCACCAGATTTAGATCTTAGTTATTGGAACATAGACCTTTCTCTTGTCATGTGTCGTGAGCAAACCACCGTCTGTGTACCATGATTGGAGTTGTTTTCCGTTGCTAAGCACATCTGCAAGAGGAATGATCATGTTTTTAGGTACCCAGATGGTCTTGGGTTCTTTCATGTTTGGGTCCTTTCATGTTAGTTTTTGAGGTTTTATTATACCTCATTTTTCTTTTAATCATGCATCTGGAAGTAACATGTCCAGCTTTTTCCACGTAAACCGCAAGATAATTTGGAAATGTTGGAGGTAGATGATTTTTTAAAATGATTTTGATCTTTTGGTTCATATCTTAGTCCAGACTTATCATAAGGATTTCTGGAATATTTCAAAATCATGTTCAATTTTTCAGAACTACCAACAAATTTGACCAGATCCTTTTTGAGTTCAAATACATCTTGTTGTAGTGTTTCAACTTCATGAGATGTATTGGACTTAAAAAAAACATTGTTTTCAAATTTAAGTTTTTCATTCTCTTTTTTCCGAGTTTGTTTTTCTAAGGTTATTTTTTCAAACTCTTTTGAAAGTTTTGTGAATTTTCTTTTCAAAACTTTGTTCTCATTAGAAAGAATGGAATAATTGTTTAGCAAATAATCAAAGGCTTCTTAGAGGTTAAAGTCAGGATTGTTTACCTCATCATCTAATTCTTCATCAGAGGAGTTGTTGGCCATCAAGCATAGATTTGCTTCTTCTTCTCCTTTTTCTTCTTCATCTGAGGAGGAGAGATCCATGTCTTCCCATGTAGCCATGAGTCATCTTTTCTTCTTTTTGAAGAATCTCTTTTTGTCCTTATTGAGGGAAGGACATTTTGCTTTTATATACCCAGGCTTTTTGCATTCATAGCATATGATTGGGCTTTTATCTTTTGGTTTAGCTTTGTCCTTGAGGACTTTCTTTGTGAAGTGCTTCCTTCTCATTCCTCCTTTCTTTTTCCCCATTGATTGAATCTTTCTTGAAATGAAAGAAAGTTCATCATCATCAGATACTTCTTCAGATGATTCATCTTCTTCTGAAGATTCTTCACCTCTAAGTGCTTTGGACGCATTTCCCTTATGAGCCTTGAGGGCAATTGATTTGCATTTTCTTGAGACATCTTCTTCTTTGAGTTCAAGTTCATGAACCTTAGGAGATCCAAGAAGTTCCTCCATAGATAGTGTTGTGAGATCTTTGGCTTTTTGGATGGCTGTAACTTTAGGTCTCCATTGTCTAGAGAGACTTCTCAGAACCTTTCTGATGTGATCTTGATTGTTGTAGGTTCTTCCCAAAGATCTTAGGTTGTTGATGATAGTTTGGAAACGTCCAAACATTTGGTTAATTGTCTCTTTCTCTCCTATCTCGAAGAGTTCATACTGATGAACCATCATGCTTATTTTATATTCTTTGACCTGTGAGGATCTTTCATGGGCCAGGGTATGAGTGTCCCAAATTTCCTTAGCTGTTACACAGTTGTAGACTTTATCATGTTCAGACCTTGAAATAGCACACATTAGGTAATGTTTTGCTTTTGAGTTCAGTTGATGATTCGTCCATTGTGCATCCATCCATTGAACTCTGGGCACTTCTGCACCTTCAGCATTTGTGGGTGTTTGATACCCTTTTTGAACTACTTCCCATATGTCCACGTTTTGTGCATCGAAGAATGCTAGCATCATTTTCTTCCGAATCGTAATCACCGCCATTGAAGAGAGGTGGTCCGCTCAACCGCTTGTCCTTCGCTTTCCATTGCGGCTTTCTCAATCGTTTTCCCTCTGCATTGTTAGATACTCACCCAAGAGGCTGAGCTTTGATACCAATTGAAATGAAGGAATATAACACAATAAGAGGGGTCGAATTGTGTTTTTAAAACTTGGAAATTTTTTCATAAAAACAGCTTCGCAAATACACATTGGACGCAAAAACTGCTTGAAAGGAGTTTTGCACGCAAAGAACTTGTTTAAGTAAAATCTTTGGACGCAAAGAAAATTCTTTCAAAAACCGCAAGTACCCAAGTGATAGAAACAACAATATCAGTCCCCAAAAGTTAGCATAGGAAGGATTTAAAGCAAGATGAAGGAAAGAGAGAATCATACAGCCAATTTATACTGGTTCAATCTTATAACCCAAGAGCTACGTCCAGTCCCTTTGACGAGAAGGATTTTTCTTCACTAATTTTTTCAAGATTACAAGTATTTTACATCTCTTCAAGTAACAAGTATTCTAAACCTCTTCAGGTATACACAGAGTGAAAAGAGTTGTGTTTGAAAACACTTAACAACAAAACTCACGATTTGTGAGGATAAGAACTGTGAAGCTTAGTGTATCTAGAATATCTTTATACAAAGAATATAAAAATGTAAGAGGAATTATCATAAGCTTGAAGGCATTTTTATATTTTGTTTTTCGTCACTGCTACTCATATTTTTAGGACAACTTGTATTTATATGCTTCAGAGCTTTGAACTTGTCTTCATGAGCTATTCGTCCATCGGAAACATTTATTACCGTTCTGAGTAGCATTAAATGCATAAGCTGATATCGTGTTAAGCTTCTTCTGAAAAGCGACTTTGATTATCAGAGACTACTAAGAATATGAAATCTTAGTTTTAATTTATCTGAGCATGCAGAAAACTCCTTGTTGGCTGATCTTTGTAATTATTAGAAGTGTCAGCATCGTAGCATAGTTGACTTCTTTTTGCTGCGTACTTTGTCAGAGGTCTTTTCAGTATTTAATGATGAACAGTTCTTGTATTTGAAATTTGAAGTATTGGACGAATGCTTGAGTCTGAACTTGACAGAGACTTTGGACAATCCAATATAATAGTAATAAAACAATTTAAGGTATATATATGTGTGTGTGTGTATTGGACGCATGCAACAAGAACAGTTAATAACAAGAACCATATTAGATACATATGAGAAATTTCTTTTTAATTGTTCTAGTAAGGTCAATTGGACGCATGTTTAAGAGAATACCATATAGTTAAGCCTGAGCTTCCAGAATTTAGTCAACATTAAAACAACATTGGATTACCATATTTCATGGTACCAGCTGGTTATCTTTGAAATATTTATATGTTCATTTCAGTTTAATACCTTTGTTATCTTCAAAACTCTAAGGGATTTAATTCTTTGAACTACTTTGGTTCCAACTTTAATTTCTTAAAGCGTCTTTGGTTCCAACACTATGTCGTCCTCTGCGCGCGTTGTAACACCCTCTGTTGGGTGTCACATTTAACGGAATATCAAGTTAAATTAAAAAACCTTTTGTATTTTCTTTTATGAAGTTATGAGTTTTAAAATTTCTTTTCGCGGATATAACATTAAATAACCAAAAAAGAAATAACTTAATATCAAAGGATCTCAAGAATATACATCATAAGTATTTATATCCAATTCTACTATTTAATTCTATCGTTTAACAAAATACATAAAAAATACTTAATAGAATGTTTACAAACTCTATATATCATCCTATTGACCAAAGTTCTACATACATTATTTCGTATCCAAGTGGACACTCTATATGTCTGAATCACCGTGGAACTGTATTCTAACAAAACTAAACAGGTCCTTCCTTGAAGTCTTTGTCGTCTTCAAAAGATAGAAAGAAAACATTTTCCTCGCCGTCTTCATAAAACAAAAAGAAAAAACAACACAAAACAATACAACAAAGAGGAGAGATCCTCGTCACCTATCAATACCAATAAAGCAGTGTAGAAAACATAACAAATAGTACAGTTCCATACTGAATTAACATATACCAAATAGTACAACTTCATGCTAAATCAACATATATAAAACAATTGGTGGATCAAAATCAATATGCACCATAATACTGTGACAGTATAACAACTGACTATGCAAATACCACATGATTGACCCCCTACTCCATGGAGCTAAAACACAAGTCGGAGAGAGTGATTGGAAGTACATGTTCCATATCTCATTAGCCTCAAATATGCTCAAAAGTGCTATAGAATTTCATTTGGCAATACGACTCACAAGAACACTCTTCACCAATCAAGAATAGGGTAGTGTCTGGTCAAGATCATTCGGTGTGTTGCAATCATATCACCACGACACAGTCCCAGTTGGCCTCTTGTGGAGTTTCCGCACCCCTGATGTCCCCAAGATCATTGAAGATCTTCACTACACAATTCGCACCCGCACTAAGTTGTAAGCTCAAACTTCTAGGCTCAAAGTCTTAACAACAAGTCTCATACAGACTGTCACAATGACATGGTCAACTAACCCATGTAAAGTGCAATCGCTCATGATTAATATAATAATTCATGGTCAACTAACTCATAATTATTAAATCAATCATGATCAACCCAATAATTCATGGTCGACTAACCCATAATTATTGGTTTACCAAAAGACAATCCCTTCGGGAATCAAGCCACCATTTTAAGAATAGCGTCAATCGTCCTATCCAGGGTCCAGTCTATGTCGGCCTGATAGTAGTACTATTGTTTCTTAACCTATGGTGCTTTTAAAACATTGCCCAAATCACGTAACACTACGGTTACGATTTTCAAATCGTGTAACATTTCTATTACATTTTTCAATCGAGTAAAGTATTTTTTGTAAAATTTAAATCGTGTAAAGCATTTTTCTGTGAAATTTAAATTGCGTAAAACATTTTTTACAAATACTAAGCTATTTTGAACTAAATCAAATATTTTCAAGTCTATTCTCACTATGTGAGCTAAAAATAAGTTTAAATTATAAATAGGACTTTTCAACAAATCTTTCATAAAATTATTTCTATTTAAAAGCATTTATTTCTTCCTCAAATCATCACAAAGATGTTTTTCTCAAACTTTCTAAAAATAAAAGTCTTTAATAAAAATAAGCATTAATTCAAAATAATTTGATACTAACCTTTAGTAAAATATTTCAAAGTCTGAAACTAACTTTTAGAAAAATATTTCAAGGTCCAAGCAACTTTTAAAAAGTATTTCTACTTGAAAAATATTTGTTTTCATCTTGAAATCATCACTAAATATTTTCTCTCATATTTTCGAAAATCCTTTAGACATATACTAATTTTTTAAAATAAGAACAAAAATCTTTGAAAAAGTAAATATCATTTCTACAATAGTTTCTTTTCAAAACCTTTTCATTTCTATCATGATTCATTAGTTTCTACCTAAACATATGCATGTTCATAACTATGTTTTTCATACACACATGCATCATGTTCTTATTCACACATAAGATATATCACACTTTAATCATAACAAGTTCATGCCATATATCTCAAAACATAAAAACACATAGGATAATCAAAACATAAATCATAAAACACAAACCACAAAACATCAACCATAAAACATGAAAGCAAAAAATATAAATCAGAAATTTGTTCCTCACCACCATATTGGTTGATGAGAGAAATCTCTCCCTTATCTTGGTTCAAAAATCCTTTCTAGTGAAAGTTCATTGTTTTCCCACCAACAAAATCTTCTTTCCACCAATGAAATCCCTTAAAAAACCAAGTTCATAACTTTTAAATTCTAAAACATGGAATAAGATGATCATGGACCTATCCAATGATCTAAAACTTTGAAATAGAAATTTAAAAGTGAAGAGAAAATATTTTCATCTTAAGTTCCTTCAAATTTCGGTAAGCTTGAAAGGAGTGAAAGGAGTTTGTATTTCAAGAAACTCACAACATCAAAGTTTCTCAAAACACTACTAGGATGCTAGAAACTAACTTAGAATTTTGGCAAGAGTTTGGGAAGGTGAAGAAGAGCTAAGCCGTAAGCTTTAGAAAGAGAAAGTGAAGTTTTTTAGTGTGTTTCAAATGAATGGTGAAGTTGACTTTATAAAAAAAAAAAGTAAGGATTAAAATGTAATTAAATAAAAAAATTCAAGATAATTGTCTCCCCTTGGCCGGCCACACCTTGGCTTGAGTGGAAGTGGTGGTTTCCAATTTGAAGACTTAGTTACCATAAATGCTTTAGGTGACTCACCCTTGGTGATTCACCTTGTTCATTTAAGACATAGATGATTCATCTATGTGACTCACATATCCAAATAAATATCATAGATATTTTCTTCAAAATATTTTTCAGTAGTTATTATTCAATGAACAAATATCAGTCCAATGAAAATAAAATGTACCCAAAATCACCTAAAATTTTTATTTGCTCATAAAATTTTTAAAAATAAAAAATGATCAAATCTGTTGACGAATTTAAAACTTAAACTTTTATTTATTTTTAAAAAAAATTTAAATATATTTTAGACCAAAAATAAAATTATTTTTTTTATTTTTTAAAATAATTTAAAATTAATATATAAAGTTAAGTTGAATTAAATTTTAATTTAATCAAAAATCATAAATCATTAAAATTTAAAAAAATTAGAAACTTAAATTTTGAGGTGTTACGACATCGTTTCCGAGGGGTGTCGCGCTTAGTGCAAGATAAAGAACAAGAAGACGAGGAAACGACGTCGTCCGCGCCCGTGCTGTCGAGAGGAGTTCAAATCGCGAATTTTGTGGACGATCTCTTGCTTGATCGCCGCATTGGCGAGGCATTTCTTGTTGAAGGAGATGCTGGCATAGATCCCAACGCTGAAGACTATCGCGATTACGAATGCAAACAAGCAAGGGAGGAGGAAGAGCTCCGAGATTTGTTGAAGTGAGGTGGTCTGGAGATATTGTCACCGGACGACACGCGAGTAGTGCAAAACTTGAGGATGGGGATGTGGTATGTGCAGAAGTTGAGATAAAAGATTTGAGAATGCTTATGTTGGAGACGCAGAGATTGAGACGGAGAGGTTATTTTTAATTTATTTAAAAAATATTAATTACATATAATTAATGCCTACCATGTCACTTAAGTGAGTTGCCACCTCATTCTGGCAAATTAAGTTCGGGCACTTTCTTTTGGCTATCTAGCAACACTCTTAAAATTCATATATAAAGATATTTTCATGCCATTTTTTTTTTTCATTTTCATCATCTCATAATGGCAATCCCTCTAGTAAAAAAAGTAATAAAAAAACTTAAATAATGTGTAAATAATATATTAAAAAGATAAATTCGTAAAAAAATTTTTAAAAAAAGTTCATGTTAGGTTGCCGATCGTGCCATGAGTAAAATGTATAATAAAAAATAAATATGTATAAAAAGAAAATTGCATGACGGGAATGGTACAAAAAAATTAAATAAATCCATGTCATGTGTAAAAATTTTGAAAATTTGCAATTTAAATTTTCAAGTCTGGGTTGCCAACTTGTCATGGCTAAAATTTTAATAATTTTTTTTAAAAAAATTTATGTCAATCAAGTGCTTCTCTTTTAATTTTCGCCCTCACTGCAACAGATGTGCTGGTGAAGCACTTCTCTTTCACTCTCACTACAGCATAGTCGACAGTGGAGTTTCATGTGGTGTATAGGATTGAAACCTATCAACCATTTCAAATAAAAATAAAAATTTATTTTAGTATTTTAAAGATATAAATGTTATTAGTTTAGTTTTTTAATGATTTTTTATATTAAAATTATCATTTTAAAATATCAATTTAATGTAAAAAAATAACATTAAAAGATTAATTTGATGTCAAAAAATAAAATTAAATAACTATTTTGATTTAAAAAATTAACATTAAATGATTATTTTAATATATTCATTATTAGAAGACTTAACTAATAACATTTATATTTTTAGATAATCAAAATAAATGTTCACTCTTTAAATAATAGGTGTTGTTTGATGGGATAAAATAATAAAAACCAAAAATAAGTCTTTTACCACAAATAACACGACTGTCATGTTTTGCAATATCATAAAATCCGATAACCTGTAATAATAGGTAAATTTAGAAAATATACATGCATCACTCTCCCATCAACTGTACGATAGAAGGCTCCTATTCCATATAATTCCAAATCACTCTAGCACATATCAAATGTGGAATCTTGACTACTCACCAATGGTCTCATGTATACATGGAGGGGCATGTACTTGGACCGCCTCTTGGTGTAATATATTTGTTTGCGGTATTTGGAGAAAATATTACCTTAGTCTCATTATTTTGGAGAATAGGTTAGCATGATGATTAAGAACGTTTTTATAGATAATTCAAATGGGATTAAACTCGAATGAAATGGGGTTATTTATTCGATATAGAAAGGATTAGGTGTTGCATAGCTTGATAGCTATAAAGACCACATTCGGATACAACACCAAGCATCAATACAATGAATTTAGATCCTCTTTTGTCTCTTCAGTAAAAAAAAAAAATACAATGGGAGAAAAGAGATGATGAAGAAATGATGAAGAATTAATAAAGAAAAAAAATGAAATTAAAAGAGAGATATAAAGATGGAGAGGAGGCTGGAGAGAGAATGCTGGAGAGAATTCAAATCCACAATACAATAGCACCATTGTAGATTGTACAAAGTAGTTAGCATAACACAGTTAGTACCGCATAACAGTTAACCTGAAGTTATATTTATTTAATTATGTATTAGTTAGATGATTAGTTATCATTAGCTGAGGTGGCATATAGGTTGTTAGATCGGTTAGGTTGCCAGTAATAATTGACTGACTGTTTTACCTTGTATAAATAGCTAGCAGCAATAATCAATCCAATTTCTGAATTCAGATTTTCTCAAATTATAATAATAGCAAAATGGATCAAGCGAGCTTTTACCAAGTTGGGCCCATGCAGCTCAGCCTGTGGCCTCACACACGTCCTCTTCGGCTTGGAAGGTACACCAGAAATCGACCAGCATGGTATAATAAGTACAACATATATTAACCTAGACTAGTTTGGGCCAATCTTTATGTTTTACAATTTTTTTATTGAAAAATGGGTAAAATCTTAAATATTGCATTAAATTTCAAGACAAAAATAATTTTAAGGTCCAAGCTCGTCACCATGGCAATTCTCACCCTTCAACAAAAAGGCGTTAAACACCCTAGAACAAAAAGGTGATATGCTACAGCCTTAACGGCAGAAGCTTACTAAAAATAATTAATAATGCATGTTGCATCATAAAAATTCGTATGTAGAGCCGTAAATCACCATAATAGAAGAGAACTTGAGATAGTAGTTATTGGGCCTGGATAAAACATTTTGCCATTTAAGGCGCGATTTGGCAAGAAACCAATTGAAAGTATACTAATATCACATGATTGGATAGAATGACACTATGGCCTAGAATGACGAGGAAGTAACCAAAATAAAGAGTAAGAAATTTTTGGTCAACGTGGGAAACATAAGAAGCAATTAATAAATCAACTTAAATATAACAAATTCAGGGAACACAATTAAACACCACTTGTGAGACCCTAAATTTCACACATGGTATAATTAACCCGAGAAATTGTTGGTCAAGGTTCGTATAATTAACCCAAGAAATTCTTGGTCAAGCTAGGAAACTATGGATATTCATAGCGAATATAATAATGAAAGAAATATTACAAAGAAAACAAATATTACTTGATAACTATTTGTTTCTCTTTATCTATTTTAGCAAAGAAACATGCTAATACTATTCTTTGTTAATTCAGATCCACAAAGACATAGATGGAGTCATAACATTACGTGCAAGAGCATATTAAACTATTTAGTGGCGTAAATCAAATCGTAAAAATAACATCTCTTTTTTACTTATTAAATATAATATATTTTAATTCAAAATTTATTTATTTTTACCTTTTGAAAATTATAAATTATAAATTAACCTTTTATAAAGTTATTAAGTGATAATTCATTAACAAAAATAAGAAGAAAAAGTAATAGAAAAGCATAATTAAATTTTAGGGCTTAAAGTCGAAGAGGGCCTAAAGCATAAGCTTTAGTAGCCATACCCTTCAGCCAACATTACATTACTTGCAAAGTAACTACAGTACCGCGCGCACACATACATTATTTATGGAAATCTGGAAATCTAAGAAATCCAACTATGAGCTGGAAACGAAGACGGTTGGAACAAATTTATTTATAGTAGATGCATCATCATGCATGGTCATGCATCATGCATGGTCGGTTTTCATTGGACATCTTCAAGAAGTCTTTTGCTTCAGAGTTAGAGCCCTGCATCTTGAAGAAGCCTTCTGCTTCAGAGTTAGAGTGAAAACACCAGCCATAATCGATATCGGGATTAGGATAACGAGCACAGAAGCTTCCACTTTCCTTCTTCATGCAGTCGGCATGAGACTGACATAAGTTAGGGTGTTCCGCGACCATCTTCATAACAGATACAGATGATGGATATCTGCAGTAACCCACAACTAGTCCAACGGGAATACAGCGACAATCGGACGAGCGGCATGGTGGCATCTCAAAGGGCGAACAAGCACCAGAACAATCTACTGCTTCTACATTCTTCATCGGAAACATTACTGCAAATGGTGATGCCAAAGTTAGAACAGATACACACACATACATATATTATGACATGCATACATGCCAAAGTCCAATGCAATGTATGATCCAGCTTCATGCATAAATGCGAAAGTAAATGCAATGTATGATCCGGCTTCATACATAAATGCGAAAGTAAATGCAATGTATGATCCGGCTTCATACATATACATAAAATATTTAGGATAATGCGGTACTTAATTTAGAAAAATATTAGTCCATTAATTGGGAGTAGATTCCAATTTCTCATGAGTTCTAAAATACATAGTTAGAAATGGTGAGAAAGATGAATAGAAGGCTACAGACAGGATGTGGCAAGCAAGAAGACAGCCAAAGGAGCCAGCCTAACATAAGCCATTGTTTGATTCGGTAGTCGGAAAGAACCAGCCAGTTGTGTTATGAGCTATGTGTTGCATTAGTTCCTTCTTGCATGCACTAATTTATAGGCAATGTTTTTGTCTCCAGTGAAGATTTTGAAATTGAGGTCTCGCAATTTTAAAATCTGATATCAATTTTGTTATTAACCTGAAATTGGTCCCACAAAAGAACTGTGTAGCACCTCTCACAGAATTCGAACTCTTGTGAGAATCACGTTATGTCAGTTCAGTACAATAAAAATTGCGATATCGCAGGCTCATAGCACTCCGTGGTTAATTTGGTAATTTGGCAAGTGTGATATCCAACGAAGAGAAGCCTGAATATCCAAAAAATATTCAGGTTAACAACAAATAAAAGAATCTTCTGCCCATATGCTTTTCTGACTTGTGTACTTTTTGAAATAGACTTGTCACTAATTGTGTACTTTTTGAAATAGAGTTGTCACGTGGAGAGCCATGTCACTTCGTTTGTTTTAAAAAAATTACTATGATATTTATTTATTTTTTAAATATTTTTATTTAGATTGAATTATTAAGTATATAATAATTATATTTAATAAATTTTTAAATATTATTATAAAATTATTTTGTAACCAATATTTTTAAGACATTAGTTAAAAAATAAAATTAAAAATATTAAATATAGAATTAAAGTATTTAATATTTTTAGAATTTAAGAATATTTAATATTTTATTTATTTAATAATTAAAAATATTTATTAAGATATATTAAATTATTCTTAAACTAATAAAAAAAAATTTATTATAAAATTAATTATTAATAAATATTTAAAAATTTATTTAAATACATACTTATAAGAATATCACAAATAAATCATTCTTTAAATTTATTAGAGATAAACACGGATCTCCAAAAGCATAAGACTAATTAAATGAATAATAATTTTGATTTTAGTTTATCATCAGTAAAAAAGAAATTATTATAATAAATATTAAAAAAATTTAATTTTTAATAATATATTAATATATTATTAAATAATAATATAAACACTGAAAAAAAAACAAGTTAAACTCATGAATAATAAATAATACTAATGAAGTCCACGGCCCGGACATTGTACGCGAATGGTAGATAGAGGCTCTTTACTCTTTTTCCGAGAAAGAATATTTCTTCCATAAAATATTAAATACGTTCAAGGGCACTTGCTTCTCATACCATAGTAATCTGTTTAAGGTTATCTTTTAATAATTTAATTTTAATTTATTTTCAGTGTATAAATTTTTTTACATTATTATTTAATTATATATTATTAAATTATTAAAAAATTTAATTATCATAATATGGAAAAAATGGAAAAAATAGAAAAATATTTCAAGCGTTATTTATGATCCCAACATACATTAAGAGTTGCAGATGAGAATATTGTACTGGATAAGTAGACACACAAGAAAAGATAGAATTAGAAATAAGTGCATTTGAAAGAAAGTTAAAGTAACACCCATATATAAAAAGATAACAGAGTCTCACTTAAGATAGTTTGGTAATGTGAAAAGGAGACCATTAGAAGTTCTAATAAGAAGAATTAATCAGACAAAGAATAATCCTTTAAATAAAGACAGAGGTAAACTACTAAAAACACTAAGGAATATTATAAAAAAAATCTTGAAATAAATGATCTATTTAAAAGTATAATTTTTGACAAAGCACAATAGTATCATTTAATACACGTAGCCAAACCCACTTAATAAAAAAAAACTTTTATTATTATTATTCATATACATCAATATATAATTAAATAATAATATAAAAAAATTTACATTAATAATAAATTAAAATTAAACCCTATTTTTAAAAATAAGATGAGTCCCTTATACTAGTGTTTTAAAAACTGATCTAATCGAACCGGTTCAACCGATTGGACTGTAAACTAAAAGCTTTACCGATTCTAGTTCAGCTAAAGAACTGCTCAAGCAGTTAAATCATAAAAAATTATAAAAAAAATCAATTAAACTAGTAAAAATTGAAAATAAAAAATTGGTTAAACTGTTTATTAACTTTTAAATTGAATTTTTATTAAAAAAAAAATTTTAAAAAAAAAATCTTAAAATTTAGCTTTTTTAAGAATTAAGTTAAAGATTTTCATCATTCTATTTTTTCTTTTTTATAAAATAAGTAGAGATACAACAAAATAATTTATAATTTTTGTGATCAATTATATATAATATATTATACCGATTTAACTATTAATTTAACTTATTAAACCAATCAAACCTTAAATTATTTTCTTATTCAATTATTCAGTTTAATCGATTTTTACAACATTGCCCTAATCCATGATAAAGAAACTCTTGTCTTATTCCTACCGGGATGAATCTCCTATACTGATCCATGATAAAGAAATTATTGTCTTGTTCCTACCGGATTGTACTATTTGAATTTAATGTTGTCATCAACCAATGACATTTTCTTGTCCTAAATTCTTAATTGGATTGAATTATTGAAGTTTGTTGTACCTTTTTACTTTAGTAACCTTTTGTATGGTATGAAAGAAATGAAAAAAAGAGAATTAAAAAAAAGAAAAATATAAGAGAAATATAAAAAAGAATTTGTTTGATTAGAAGAGAAATAGAGAAGAAAAAAAAATAATAAGTTCCATATCATTTTTATTTCTCTCCTAAAATAAAAAAAAATAGAAAAAAAATAAGTTGAGATGAAAATTTAATTAATATACCATTCTTTTGTTATTTTATAAATAAATAAATAGAGATAAATATGTATTTATAATAAAATTTAATTTTTTTCTTTCTTATTTCTTTTTTAATATTCTTAATCTAAACAACTTAAAAATTTATTTATTTTTTACTTTATTTCTCTTCTCTTTAATTTTTTTTTATTTTATTTTTTTTGTTTTATTTCTCTTATAATCTAAATAAAACTTAAGAGATATTATAAAAATTTTATTTCTTTGCATATATATTATCCATGAATGTTTCTTTTATTTATCTGAGCATTAAAGATTCATATAGTACAATAGTTTGTCGACTTTCTGCGCAGACGCTGCTTTTGAGCTGGCTTGATGGTGATGTTTTTCACTTTTTCCTCTTGAGCTTTATTTTGTTGCATGTGAGATTTTTTTTGTAATAATTGTTTACAATTCTTATTAAGAGCATCGGAGACTCCACCTTACAATAATTACACTCGTAACTGGTCTTCTGTCAACAGCTGGCAAAACCTTTTTAAAGTTCTGCCTTATAACTATAACTTATAATACCATGTGATGATCTTTTGGTTTATTATTTTTTTTTTAAAAGGACCATGCGATGATCTTATTCCTTCCATTTTTACATGGCGAATATATTATCAAACATTTGTTGTGGTAATATACCCAAGTAATCTCCTGGCTTGCTGTAATGGCATATAAGTCATTTTGGATTATTTTTAGGAATTTAATTTTTTGAAATAAATTTTATATTATTATTTAATTATATGATAATAAATTATTAAAAAAATTAATTATTATAATAATTATCTAAAAAATTTAATTCTCTTCATAATATGTTAAATATATTATTAGATAAAAATATAATTATTTTACACTTACAACAAAATAAAATAATATTGTATTTTTAATCTATTTGCTCTTTTATCTCATAATTTAGCATTCGGTGACTGCTAAGGTGTAAGGAAGTTAAACGGGTCACTTTGATCTGTTTAGGTCTGCTTAGCCTTAAGTCTGTCTAAGGTGAGTCGTAAGTTGAACGAAATTAGTTAAAATTTTCGTATTTAAATATAATATAAATTAGTCAACTTTATTCATTTTACATCAATTCACGAGTTTAGGTAAGTTAGCTTGCGAAATTGAAACATTTTTTACTTGTAAATTTTATTAAAAAATTTAAATTAAATAATTTTAAATTAAATATTATATTATATAAATTTAATATTAAATATTTTTATCTCATTTAATAAGTTAAAAGAGAATTTAAATAAATAAATAACATAAACTTATAAAGTTAAATCAATAAATTTGTGTATATGATATATCCGTTTATATTACATAGATTTAATATTAAATATTTTTATCTAATCTAAATGATTAAAAAAAATTATACAAATAAATAATATAAATTTAGAAAATTAAATAAATGAATTTGTGTGTAAATATCTCATTACTAACTAATAAAATATGTGTATTTTATATTTTTATTTAAAAAATATTAATTAAATTTGAAATTTTATATTAATTTTTTTAATATAAATAAATTAAAATTTAAAAAATATTACGTAGGCATTCCTTAGTCAGATTAACTCTTATTTTAAACAACTCAATCTAAAATTATTCACATTTTTTATAAATCATTAATTTTAAAATCCAACACATGATTTATACTGATTTATACAAATCAACAAACTAGTCAAATAAATTTGTTACATTTTGACAGCCTCCTAAAATGCAATGGGTTTGAACTCATCTTAGTGCAATGGATGACGTGACATATTCAATTGCCATTAAACTGGTAGGTAATAGTTGTATAATATAGATAACCTGTACAAAAGGTAATTGGGGCATTAATTATTAACTCCTATGCATTATCCTAAATTGTAAAACGTCCCAACCCACGCCTGCTTTACCAATTATTCTTCGTAGTTGCAGCCTTCTTCACCAGACCCACCATTCCACCTCTTCCTCATCCATTATTTTTGTCTCTTCTTTCGTTTATGGCAATCGACTATGCTAATGAGGAATCGATTTTAAGGCCATACACTCTAATGTTAGATTGACAAAATTCTGAATTGCTTAATAATTGAAAGTTTTGTTCTTCCAATGTATGATGATGATGATCTTAGCTCATGAAGTAATGTTCTTCCAAAGGCAACGTCTTTCAATTAATTCAAGCTAATCTGGTATTTTAATATACTACTCTTGCAGAGATAAGATTTCAGCTTTCTGAAGATGGGCAAACGGTGATCCTTGTCTCAACCATGAAGCCAAACTTCCAACGGTGGCTTGGGGAAGCTACTAACCATCCTACTTGGGTAAGTCTGCACAGCCATAACCTTCTTTTCTGATTTAGAGTTCGCAACTGAATCAAGATAAAAATAGTTTACCCACTATGTCAGCAGTATTGATTTGACAAGTCGAGGATTGAAGATAAGGAAAGAGGAGAAGACAAAAGAAGAAAGAACTACACGTCGTATAGTAAGTAATAGATATTTAAATTTCTTAAATATATAATAAGAGTTTAATTTTTAATTTACGTGTATAAAAAAATTATGTTAAGAGAAATTAATTTTTTAAATAAATTTTAATATTTTAAAAAATTAATTTTTATAATCACACATAAAAATATCTTAAAATTAAAAAAAAAAAAAAAAGTTCATTGCAGCTTCAAATGGTCAGCATTTGGCCACCTTTCGTCAGTTTCACGAAAGAGCTTAGGATGTCTGTCAGCTTGGATCAAGGCAAGGCTCCTAGGGAGAAATTTTTACAAATTTTTATCGTATTACTCTCTTATGTAATATATGGATGACGTATCTTATTTATTTGGTCATACTTGAAGTTAAGAAAATTAAATTAAATCGGCCCATCTGGTGGGTTGAATTGAAAATTGGTTATTTTATTAGTTTGATTCATTTTAAAATTCTGTTTAACTTAAAAATTGGTTAAAAATTAATGAACTGATTAACTTAAAGTGGTTTAATTAAGTTTAATCAGTCTTTTTTTTAAAATTTTTTTTTACTAATTTAAATTATATTATTTTGATATAAAAACTGAATGTAAGTTAATCTAAAAAAAAATTATATTAAATATTTTAAATTAGATTATATAAAAGCTTAAAAACAAAATATATAATTAATTGTAATCTTTTTAAATTGAAATTAAAATTTTTTTAAACAAAAAATAGATTATAATATTATTACTGAATACTTTAAATTTTAAAAAAATAAGTTATAAATTATTTTTTATCATTTGTGTTATTTTTTATTATTTTTAATTTATTTAAGATAATATATATATATATATATTTAAATTATTTAATTATACTATAATTCAACCACAATTGAACTATTTAATCTTAAATTAATTTTCTAACTGATTCAATCACCCATATTATTTTCAAAACATTGATCATACTCACATATGTTCTTTTCTTATATAATTCACGTGTCATTTATTTATTGAATAAAATTAATATTCTAAAAATATGTAAGAATTTCTCATATTTGGCGGTATCAACACTTTGACTTTCTCTTGCTGGACGCTATGATGCATAGTCCCCCATGGAGCATCACTTCTAAGATAATGTCTAATATACACTTTAAAAGAAGTGGTGTATTAATGCACCATTTAATATTATTTATTGATTAATAATAATAAAATTATGAAAGAAATCTAACGGTTAAAAATTGAACGAGGAACTGGCTAAAGAGGTTAAAATGCATTTGTAAAAAACACTTTGTCTCAAACTTTTTTTTTTTCATTTTAGTCCTTTTCTATGACATGATGAATATATATTTATTTTATTTTACTCTCATGGCTTAAGTTTAATTAAATAAAATAATTTTTGAATAAACTAGTTTTTTAAACTTCCAACTAAAAAAATATAATTCACAAATTAAAAATATGATTAATATGTAAATGAATTAAAAAATTAAATCAACAAATGAACGTAAATATTAAAAAAAAATCATGGTAATATATCAAAAAAATTTACAAAATCATGACAATCTTATAATAAAATATTATAAAAAAGTCCATTACAAAATTCTGTCATGGTATATTGAAAAAATTTTATAAAAAAAATTTCATGAGGGATTACTAATCTTGCCATGCTATAATTTTTTAAATAAATATATTTAAAAGTTATATTTAAAAAATATTTCATAAAATATATTTTAAAAAGTTTCCCTAATCTCGCTATAAGTATTACAATGTATTTTTATTTAATAAATAATTAAAATGTAAAAATAAAATGAAATTCATCATAGCTTAAGTCTAATTAAAAAATTAGTTTATGAATTTTTTATTAAAAAAATAAAATTACCAAATTTAAAAATAAAATTAACAAGAAAGTAAATAAAAAAAATTAAAATTTATGGTAGCATATCAAAATAATTTTAAAAATAATTCAATGACAATCTTAAAGTAAAATATTAAAAAATATATTAAAAAAAAGAAATTACATAACATATTACTAATTGTCATGTTATAATTTTAAAAATATATTAAATTTTTTTCATAAAATAACTGAAACAAATTTTTTATGTATTAATATATATGTTTAAAATTATATATATATATATATATATATATATATATATATAATTAAGGCATGGCGGGACTAAGTCCTGCCAATGAATATGTTTTTGTTTTTATATTTTTTTCTTAGTAAAAATTTAGTTTATATATATATTCTTTAATTTCTTCTTAAATAAAATGTTCATACAATTAAAAAAATAATTTTACTAAAATTATTGTAAATATTATTAAAATATTTTTAATAAAAATATTAAAAAATTTTGAAATATTATTAATTGAATATAAGAATCATATTCTGGATAATTAAAATAATTAAATATAATTTTAAATAAAAATAATTACATGGCGGGATTAGTAGTCCCATCATCCTATTTCTCAAATAAAATATAAATAATTTTAATAAATCTAATGATGTTAAAAAAATTTATATAATATTTTTTGCATGGAAAAATTCTTATTTTTCAAATAAAATATAAATAAATTTTAATTTTTAAACAATAGTCATGGTGGGACTGCCGCCAATGAATTAAGTTTTTTTTTATTTTTTTAATAAGAATCTGTAGTTTTTATATATATATATTATTTACTTTTATTAAAAAAATAAAAATAAAAACACTTTCATTGGCAAGACTGTTAGTCCTGCCATGTCTTAAATATTATATATTTATATATATATATAATTTAAGCCAAATGAAATATGTTTTTTTTATAGTAAAAACTTATAAAAATATGTTTTTTATAGTAAAAACTTATAAATTAAATATATATATATATATATTTTAATTGCTTTCTTAAAAAAAATGTTCATAAAATTAAGAAAAAAAGATAAAAAAAATTATATAATAACAAAATAAAAAATATGGTTCTTTTAATTTAATTTCATATAAAAATAAAAATAAAATAAAGTTTCATTTATAATTTTTAAATTATTATAAACAAAAATTTTAAAATAAAAATAAAGTATATTTTGAGTCAAGAAATATTTTTTGCTATGCCATGAATTAAAAACAATATATCATGGATTAAAGTGTAAAAAAATAAAAAGCTAAACCTTAAACAAAAAATAACATAAAACTGGTTATAGAAAGTAATTTTGATGGAACATCCATATTTTATTCCTTTATAAGTGCATAGAATAACACTACCACTTCCCAACCTTAATTCTTTTGGTTTCTCTGGTTACTCTGACCATGTAGTTCGTTCTCTTATACTATTTCCTCTGAAACACTAGTTACATGGATGAGGATAAGGTATTAAGATAAGGTACAAGATATTTATTTTCACGCTTCCACCCTTTTGACCATCAACAAGAACATTGGAAAGTATAATGAGTTTCTTGTGCCAAATAAGGACCTTGACGTCAAACTAGTTAGAGAAGAATTATGCAGTTTCAGGCTGTGTCCCGTATAATCTCAAGAAATTCTATGCTATAATTTTCACGGCAATAGTATCTTCAATATTTGTTTAAAAATTAAAATTTCAATGTGCTACTCTTGAAAAGAAGTTTCAATTTCTAATTTGATAATTATTTTTATCAAGATGGATTATTACTTATTAGACGTGATAATATATGTATAGCCTTAAGTTTTTGACATCCTCTTTCAGTTTTTTTATTTTTTTTTTGTTGATTGTAAGTGTTTAAATTGTACAAGTAGTAGAAAGAAATTATTTTTACGAGAATTATGTGAATATCTTATTTTAACAACTTTAATTATTTAGACAAACAAATAAAGTAATAAAAATATAATTGAATTGCCAATAAATAAACTAAATTGCAAATAACAAGTTTGAAGGAACAAAGGTTTTAAGATTTCAGTGTTCACTGTATCTATTTGTTATGATACAAAGTAAAACTTATCAATTAATAAATTTGATTGTGCTTTGAAGGTAAGTTTTCTTTAAAGTATTTAAGGTTCTTTCTCGCGATATAAAAAACATGTTAGAATTAAGACAATATTTATTTTTACGGTACTATGTTAATTGAAACACTTTAAATATTGTGAAATTTATTTGATCCTTAAAGAATTACGCATACTTTTATGGTCATAACTCTTAAGTTAGAGTTTTCAATTTTTCAATAACAAATTTCATCTCTCGATTCTTAATTTAATTATCTTTGATTATGCAAATATAGCGCGCAACATACGACAAGTATTAAGAACACTAGAATTGAATCTAAATCAATAATCTTTTAATAACAAGAAAATAATTACAAATATGTCATGACTACATAGAAAAATTACATTTCTATCTTAAAAAAGATGTTTAGAAGTATATGCTTGAAGAACAATAACAAGAGATATATAGGATAAGAAAACTCATGGATGAATGATCCCTCTCTTCAATCCTTATTCAATCTCTTTGTCCATGCCTTTGATTTTGAAATCTGCTTTTATCTAATTTATTCTACTATAAACTATTATACCATATTCTAATCTATTTCTCATTTTTCCCTCTCTAGCCTCCTTTTAGAGTTTCTAACGTGTGAAGACTTCTTCCTTTCCTCTTTTCGTATAGCACAAGTTTCAACAAACTTATTTTTTGCACAATTTGCTAGGTCGTTTAATTTCATATGGCCATGGCCTTGTGATGTTCTAGAGTGTAAATTTTAAAATGTGTCTAACATTAAAGTTGTACTTTTATTTCTTAACTTTTTAACATAAAAAGAATCACCTTATTATCATTTTTATAGCTTAAGATAAGACCATTTTACTACTAGAGAGTCGAATAACTTCTGAATTCAGTAACAATCTTTAATCAAGTTTATGAATTCTTTAATGAATGACTTCAAAATATCCATCAAATACCTAAAAATATCAAGAGTGAGAGAAAAAATAATCAAAGTGTAAAAAGATATAAAATATAACAAAGAAACAAATAATTCAATCAAAATCATTCTAAAGTTATATCAAATCAACTACTCACATATCACTTTTACTTATTACTTTTACTTATTCAACTGACACTCGAAGAGTCTTGCTCGAACTCGTGGCAAAAGCAACCTTAAGACTTTGGAGCTTGTTGGCGAGAAATCCCCCTTTACTGTATCCGAAGATGCTAATATAGATGGGGCTGTTGGACTAGCACACTTCACATTATTCTTTAATCAGGTATATATAAAATTTTAAATGTAGAGGTCATCTTGTAGAACAATTGTCATTCATAGAATTTAGAGAGAAAAAATTGATTGGTATTCTTTGTGCTATCCAGGTACAATGCTCGTGTTTGGTCTCGAACATTTTTACATGAACGCGTATACGATAAGTTTATTGAGAAAGCAAATATTGTTGCGTTGGGTCTCGAATATGTGTTAATTTGTATTTCTTAAATTTATAAACTTCCAAGATTGTTTTTTAATTCTTGCATACTTAAAAGTTAATCTTAATATGTTTTCTAATGTTCAATTTTTTAAAAAACTACATGGTTATAATCATAATTTATTTTTTTTACTGTTCAGAAATTAAAAAACAGCATAATTTTAATCTTAATTTAATTTTTCAAATAAAAATTAAAAAATGAATGCTTTTAATCGTAATACATGATTATGCATTTAATAAAAATGTATGTAAAATTTTATTAGAAGTTGTCATTAATTTTTATTTATTAGGAAAATTAGTCTTTTGAAATGAGACCAAATTCAGGAGTTTTTGATTATTTACAAGAATGGTAAGATTATGGAAAGGACAAAAATTTAATCCTACATCACTCATGCTATATCCATAATAAGACAAGTTACTTCAAAGCTAATTTTGTAAATTATTACTAACCTCATTAATATTTATTTTACCTCTTAAATCAAATAAACAATGGCACACAAACAAAGACAAAGAAACTAATTAAGATATTTACATATTTGGTTTGTTGTGAGTACCTACCATTTTCAAGGTATAATGAGAAAGTCAAAGTCACATAATTATTTAAAAAATAATTATTTGTTATTTAATTTTAATTAAATATTTAAACATATTAAACAAAAGAATTTAGTTTTGAAATATTTAATTTGATTTGATTGTGCAAGTAAACTTGTTGACAAATTGTAAATGGGATTGGACATGGCACAAGACTACATAGCAATCCCAAGATGGTCAGGGAATACAAGAATCTTGAACCCAAAATTTTTTAAGTTTTCTAAATGGTCCCTAGCAACATCATTCCTTTAATTTTGGTTGTAGTTAGGGTATAATTGAGTTTTACAATGATTCTGAACTTGAATTATGATCAAAACTAAACATAACACAAAACCTTTAAGAACCAAAATTCTTGAGTGTCGACCATCAGTAGTCAAACCGCATGCATTGAAGTTTGCAATTTTCGCATGTCCACTATAGCATCCTCCCTTAAATTAAAAACAAAAATTATTTAAATGTTTGTTCATTTTTTTATTATTTATTTTTGTACAATTTTTCTTGAAATTTCTATTTTTTGTTATCTGATATAAAGTGGACATAAAAAATTATCCAGGTGATTTTTTATTTATGTAATTATGAATATTTATAATTTTCATTAATCGGTAATTGTATTTTTATCTATTTGTATTAGGATTGTTTTCTTGTTTCTTTGTGATTTTGTAAAAATAGAGCTCTGAAAATATCTAGATGAGAAAAGAATTTATTAAAATAACTAGTGCCAACTAGTGAAATTAAGCAATGACATTTTAGTAGATATAAACTTATGAGTAAGGATTTTGCTGAATTGATTTTAGCTTGTGAAAGGATTTAAATTTTGGTAAAGGCTGGCAAATTGTCCACTGGTAATATCGATAATGATGAGTGGTATCCAAAGGAGATGGAGTTAGTGTGAACACCCCAATTTGTCCAGATCATACTAAAAAAATACAAACAAAAATATAAAAAACAAAAGAAGAAGAATAAAATAGAAAATTTAAAGTAAAATGGTGAGAAAATGAATTTGATCATCCAAACCCCTTTACTTGGCTTGATCCACAACCCAACTCCACGGCCCAGAAGCCACTACCTTTTCCCCTGATCCAATTCCCTATGCCCATAACCCAGTACCTTTCCCTCACCCTATCTTCTCCCCCTTTCCTCTGACTCAGCACAGACACGCACAGAGCCCATGTCCCCCCAACGCTGCCTTACACGCACACACATCACTTTGCATGCACACACTCCCACGACATCACAACCTTGAAATCCTCCCATGTCTACCGCACACACACACAGCGCACACAACGCCGTCCCTCGACCTGCATTTTCACTTAGAGGGGACAAGGTCTTCGGCTGGGTCAGGGATGGGTCTTTCCCCTGCGCTTATCGTCTAGAGGGCATGACTTTGGTCCAATAGATGCTGCTCAAAGGAAATTTACACAAAGGATCATCAGGAGATTTTAATTTTGGGTTTGAGGTATTATAAATAAAGGCTTTAGGGCTTTACGAAAGGGGTTGGAAAATCTATGGCTGCTTAGAGAGCGTCTGGGTGTTAAATTTTTTTGGTTTAGAAATTGAGAGAGAGCTCGAGACCGGACATTGGATTTTCTAGAGGAGGAGATCTCAGTACACGACCAAGCACTTTTCATCCTAGCTAGAAATTGCGTTCTCGGTAACCCTTGTTCACTTCTCTTGATTTGTGTTGAGAAGTGTAACTTACAGAGATTGAATGTGCATTTGATTTATCTATGCTTATTTTGGGGCTTATGGTTCTGGTTGATTGTTATCAATGGCTTTTGATAATTTGTGATGTCTGATTGCTGAATAATGGTTTTGGGGATGCTTGGGGAGTGCTTGTTATCTCTTTGCTCTTATCATTTCAGCTATGTATATGCAGATTGAATGAATATATGTGATTGGTTTGAATGGGTATGTGATGAATCATTTGTAAATGTTTGCTTGATTATTTAAATAGAATGAGTGGATGTTTGTTGAGGCTTTCTAATGAGATTTTGAACTAATAATGGATTACATGTGTTGAAATTCGTGGGTCTCCACCATAGCTAGACATGTATATGTTTCCTGTCATGGGTTTAAATAAAATTCATATGCTGATTTAGATCTGGTAGCATTTGCTTTTCTATGCATATCTTGAGCTATATGACTCCAAATTAAGATCTGTTTGTTGCATTAGACAGCTAGGATATGAGGCTTGCATGTGTAAAATTTTCAGATTTTAAATCCTCACCATTTAGTACCAGTTTTTTGTCAAAGTCAGTGATGTTTTGCTTAAGTTCTATTTTCTGGCAGCATCTACATTTCCTTGCATAACGTGGGTTGTACATGTTGAAATTAGGATCTATTTTAGAAAGCTAGGATGAGAGGATTACATTTGTAAAAATTTCAGATTTTAAATCCTCACCATTCAGTACAAGTGTTTTGTCAAAGTCAGTGGTGTTTTGCTTAAGTCCTATTTTCTAGCAGCATCTGCATTTCCTTTCATAACTTGGGTTGTACATGTTGAAATTAGGATCTGTTTGTTGCCTTAGAAAGCTAAGATGTGAGGTTTACATGGGTAGAAATTCCAAAATTTTCTCTCTTGTTGACTGATGCCAGTTTGCACTCAAAGTTGATGTTGTTTTTTTGCATAATTCAAGTTCCTGGCAACATGTGGTGTTTAATGCATAACTTGAGTTTGGATTCTTTAATTTGGGCACTGTTTGTTGCATTTGGAAGATGACATGTGTGGCCAATGTGCATTAAAATTTTAGTCCATGACTCATTGAAATCCAATACTAGATTTCCTTTTGATCTCAACTTTGTTCTACATAATTTCTGTTTTGGATAGCATTCACACTTCCATTCACATCTTTGGCCATGTACATCTAATTTTAATGTTGTTTGTTACATTACGAAGCTAATACATAAAGGTCTAATATGTGAAGAATTCAGATTTATGCTCATTGCCATTTGATACCATCTTCATGCTGAAATCAATCTTATTGCTGCCATGATGTTGGAATCTGTTTGTGTTCATTCGATTTTGGGGTCCATGTTTAATAAGTGATGATGCATGCCTTTTTTTGGGTTCACTTAGTTTTGATTTTTCCCTGAGGTGGTTTGTGCTGATTTGGAACTATAGGAGGCTATTAGGTATTATGTGCTGAGCATTTTGCCCAAAGGTTGGGATTTGGTTTGATGTGTTGCATTATGTGTTTTGTTTGCTTATTGAGGTGTTAGCCAAGTTACCATTATATAAATCTGTTGTGTATTTAAAATGTATGCATGGTTGGACATACACAGTGCTGGTTTTGCTTAGTTAAAAGGCTGGGATTTTGGCCTAATTTGGTGTTTTACTTGCTTGTTGGGGTTTTTAGCTGATCAGATCCTCCCTAAACACCTTTTCCCTTGATCATCCGACCACTTGTCCCTCATCACGTCTCAGAAACCATTATCCGACAGACCCTACCCAGGACTATAACCGAGCCGAGCTACCATTATCCGAGCACCCTTTGCCGATCCAACACCTTAAACACCTCCTTCATCCATTGATTGACTTAACCGAGCCCTACCATTCGCCGATTCGACCTTAAACACCTTCCCTCATCCATTAGCCAACCTAACTGAGCCAACCATTGGCCGATCCAACCTTAAACACTTTCCTCCATCACGAGACCGAGCCGAGATACTTCCATCCAATCCAACCATATACACCTTCCCTAAACAATTTACCTTAACAGAGCCGAGCAATCATTGACCTACCTAATCTCTTAAACATTTTACCTTATCCTTAATCGACCCGAGCAGAGCTACCCCCTCGACCAACTTAATCTCTTAAACACTTTGCCTCACCATAACCGATCCGAGCTACCCTTAACCAAGCCCCCTCCAACCACTTTCATCTATTAGCCGATCGAGCCGAGCATCTTATATCCAATCCAACCTTAAACACCTCTCCCTTCATCACGAGACCGAGTCGAGGTACCCTTGATCCTAGCCAATCTCAAGTTTTCCTTCGTCCAATTGGCTATTGACTAATGGAGTCTCCACCGAGCACCTCCCCCCTTTTCCGATCGAATTCGACCGACCAGTTTGTTTTTCTGTTATGATTTTGGAGTTCTAGTTGGACCCTTTTTGAGATGATCAAAGTGCCGACTGATTGGTCGATCCTTCTATCTTTTGTGTTGTTTGTGTTTTTACTTTGCTTTCCAACTCTCAAAATTCAGTTTTTAATGAATGTCCATTGATAATTGCTCCCCTTTATGTTATAAATAATGAGTTATAAAATAAGTGGTCCAATGCCACAATGCCCGCGTTTAGCTGTCTTCAGGGATTAAGTATATACTAGACAATCTACTTGGGGTGGATTAGTAGGCTTAGTACCGCCTTCCATTCCATTTAGGTCACGTTTAGAAGTTCCTTTTTTAATAAGTGGTCAAATGCCACACATCGCTTTAGTTGTCTTCAGGGGTCAAGTACCCACTAGACATTTTTTTTGGGATGGATCAGTGAGTCGAATACCACATTTCATCCTATTAAGGACGCGTTAACAAATTCCCTTTTAAACCAAACCAATTTATCCTCTTTTAGTCAAATCGTAACTTTCTTTTAATCAATTGATTTCAAAGCAATATTTTCTTTAATTAAAATCAATCAACTCACAATTATTTTAGAAAGAATTACGTGGCTTTGAATTCCTCATTGTACCAGGGGATACGTAGAAGCGCAAGTCCAAGCCAAACTTTTCATTTTCGCAATTTAGTTTCTTATTATTTGTGAATAATTGTCCGCACAAGTTTAATTTATCTTATTTCTTTAAGGGGTAAAATAGATATCGATTAGGTTATTAAATTTCGCACAATTAGCTTAAGGTAACCGTCTTAGGGCGAATGTATCAGGGGTGCTGTGAGATTAAGTTTCTACCATTCCCTGTGTATAATCGACTCCTGAACCCTACCTACTTTCGCAAACCTTTCTTTTTGCTTTTATTTTAAATCTATTTTTAAAGGGTTTTGCCAGTCATTTTCCCTACCTAATAAACAATTGGTAACAAATCCATTGTTTTTAACTTATTTTTTTCTCTCGTCACTTCGTGTCGTGATTTTCCTAGTGGGGACAGTAAAAAATAAGCTATCTATAGTACCAACAACCATTTTTACCCTCAATCTACCATCACATCCATCTACCATACTGATTAGACATCTGCATCTTACCATCATCAAACTTTGACCAACATTCCCTACTAAAGTAACCACATTCTACCACTCTATCCATATGCTTTGACATGTACACCTCATACCAATTCTTCACTTACAACCACACAAAATCACCTTGACCATTATCAGCCAAGGCCAAAGCCTTTTCCTCGATTCCCAAAATTGACCATATCTAATAATAAGTTGTTTCAACAGTTATTTAATGTCCTCTTAATTGCAAAAGTGCCTATGCATCCAAGGGAGCCTCTATTTCCAACTTGCTATGACCCAAATCTCACTTGGAAGTTTCACATATGGGTAGCCAGCTACTCCATAAAAAATTGTGATGGCTTCAAGAATGCAGTCCGAAGGCTAGTAACATATGGACGACTGCATATCCAAGAGGAAGGAGGGTTAATTATTACCAACAGTCCACTTCCTAACCATTGAAAGAGAACAAGGCTTTCCTTTCTTTTCGCTACAAGGGAACTCTGAGCAATTAGCATTTTGATATATACGTCTAGCAATGATTACCATGAGATGACTGTTTAATCATGCTGATCCCTAGTTTGGCCAATGACTCATGTCATTAGGGTTTTGAACTATTAACCTTCTTGAAGTATTAATATGATGAATTTCCATGGATTTTAGTATAATTTTGCGTTGCATTTTCTTTTATTTTCTCTAGTTTCTTCTTTATTATTTGTTTTTTTTATATTGTTGTTATTTCATTCACATCATATTTTCATTCTTTTCAACATTCTCAAAATTCCTTCAAAGCACCTTCCAAGGGTTCAGATCCTATAGAACTCTTACTTTAAGAAAGGATTCTTGAAAACTCATTGATTGATTATTGTGGTACAATGGATGAAAGAAGTCATGAATTCAGTGAAGGTATCAAAGTTAGCCAAAAAGATCAAGGACAATCCAATGGGTGTTGGGTTGACATGACAAAGGAGGATGGTAAGAAGACAATTTTGCATCAAAACATGCATTCTCAAAGGAAATTTTATTCTCAATAGACATGGAAGGATGGATTTTTCCAATACCAATATACACAAATGAAATTTGCCCAAAAAAAAGAGAAAAAGAAGGAAAAGAAAAAGAAAGGAAACAAAACAAGAAGAAAGGAAAATAAAATGGAACGATTAATTAATAATTTGAAAGATTGTGAAAAACTAGATTTGGCATGCACTAATTGTAATTTTTATCTTGAAATTAAATTTTTGAAAATGCGAAATCTTGATTTGAAATGAAGATTAACTATCTTTCTCTACCCTCTGAAAAAAATCATCATTAATTATTGTTACCCTTTTTAAGCTTGAAAGTTTTCTTCAAATAGCCCTGGACAAGGATCATTACACACTAGCACCTAGTGCCGTGTAAAAGTCGATTATTATCAATTGATTGTTGTATAGTTTGTGATGTCAATTGTACCAAAAAAATAGGGAAAGTGGTCATTGAAAACTGAATGATTGAAGTGAAAAAAAAATAAAGAAAGAAAGGAAATGATGAAAGAAAGAAAAAGGAAAGAAAAATGTTTACGTGGACTATGGGTCCAAAATAAGATGTGGACCGTTGTTCTTGAAAATATAAAAGCAATTGATATACCATTGAAGATCATTGGTCCCATTTAACCCTTAAACACTTGTTTGAGCCTTTTATATCTTTCATTTTCTAACCCTTAGCATTAGCCACATTACAAGCCTAACAAAGTCCATTTTGATTAATGAATTGATTGCTTTTATTTTCATAAATTTTAATTCAAAGACAAAATCTTCATACTCTTTTTAGTGCATTGCTTCGTAAAAGAAAATAAAAAATGAAAAAAGAGAATAAAGAAAAAAGAGAATGAAGAAGAAAAGTGCATGTCATGTTGAAAACCTGAAAGGACAATCTAAGTAAAAGTTAGGTTAGGCAAACTGAGCATAGGTATTACAAAAGATATATTGGCTCTTCTGTGAAAGGACTCCTAGCAATATTGGCCTTCATTGGGGAAAATTTTATTCAGTCCAACATCATACACTGGGGCAATTTTATTTAGTACAATAGCTTATACTGGGGAAAATCTTACCATTTCAAATATTGGGGCATAATTGTTTTATATTCTGATGGCATACACTAGGAGAAAGTTCATAGATGCTTGACCGAAGGAAATTCTTGTGGGGTCATATAACAAATCAATGGCTATGATGTCTAATTGATAAGTAGGGATCAATCAAATCAGAATCAAGGAATCCACATTGGGAAATCTCTGCTTAACTTCTTTGTTATTCTATTTTTGGGACATCTTCCTTATTGTCATCCCTTGCCAACACCATCTATACAATTGGACTTCCATATCGAGAGGTTTATTCAATCAATAAATTTAGTTCTGTCATATTGTTGAATTCATGCATTTCAATTAAGTAGTGCTTTGAGTAAGAAGAACATTGGAAAAACAGTAGGATTTAACAATCTTTTGGTAATCTCCTGTGAAACATTCCAAACCAAAAATATCTCATAAGCTTCAATCAATGTTTGGAAATATTATCTTCAATGGTAGATCTAGATTAAAAATGCCCTGCCCATGAGTAAGTGATGGAAACAAAAACTTGTGAAGGGAGCATATCATCAAACTTACATGCAAATTATATCCAAATAGAGAATTAGCAAAACCAAGTAAGAGGCAAGTCAATATGACCTTTGAATACATGACAATAAAGCTATTATCACATTAACATCTAAATCAAATTAAGCAATTCAATCTAGATAGAAATCAAAAGAGGAAGAAGAGAAACTTGAATAACAATTAAGCAATATGAACAAGCAAAACAAGATCTCCAAATTAAACATCAAGACAGTTAATCCCTTGGATTGATTATAAGAGCCTAGCCTTCCATGGATGGGAAGGAAGAACTCAGAAAATAAAGAACAAAAATGAAATTCTAAAGAGAAGGAAAAAGAAGAGAAAGAAAACTAACAAATACTCAAACTTACTACAAAATTGAATTCTAACTTACTTCAAAATTGAATGAATGATAATACAAAGAGATTGACTCTATTTATACTAATCCTAGAAGCCAATTTGTACATGTACATAATCTGAATACAAGCTATAAAAACAAGGAAATTGTCAAATATGGAAGCTTGATGCATGGTTGGTGGGTTGGTGCATGGTAGGTGGGTTGGTGTATGGTTGGTGGCTTTTAGTCAACAACTCTTATCCAACTTCTGGCTTCATTTTCATCACCTAAACGATGCATTTTGGCTTGGAGGTCTTCATGAAAGTTGTAGCCAGTTGTCTTCTTGAAAATCTCCAATTTGAATCATGTCATTTGGACTTTTAGAACTCCAGATATGCCAAAAACACTGCACCTACCTCAAGTTAGGTTGGAAGAACGTGTTTCCAAATTCAGACCAACTTGTAGCTTCAGAAGCATGCCTAAAACGACATCTATTGACAAAATGGTCTTCAGTGAAGTTGGAGATATGGGTCTTATCTTTCAAATGACCAAGTTTCAGCCCAAGAGGATGCCTATAACCCACTATATAGTCCAATATGTGCATACTGCCCAGATGGTTCCGTGACAGCAAACTCACTCTGTATTGCAAGGCTATTTTGGGCCCTTAGAAGTCCGATCCAGCTCTTGAGTTCTTCATGAAATTTGTAGATTCTTGTCTTAGCTTTCTAAAGACACCAAGATCACCTCAAATGGATCACCGAGTCCCAAGTTATGGCCTAACCAAGGAAGAAAGGTCAAAATGCATCAAAATCCGAAAATTATCCAATATTTACATTAAAACCCAATGAAGCCCAGCAACATTAAACTCATCTAAAATACTAATATTGGGCACAATAAACATCTAATGAAGCCTAATACAAAGCTAACATAAGTGTCTCAAATTGATTGATCAAATTCCCCCACACTTAAGCTTTTGCACTCCTGGGCAAAACACATAAGAACAAAACTAAAGAAAAACAAGAAACATCATATTATTAAACTAAAAACATAAAAAACTGATTATACCTAATCTAATCCATTTTCGTAGGAAAACACGATGGCACTTAGCATGTGCCACAAGCCTTTAAACCCCTAGGTGTCCCTAGTGGACGAGTTATAGTCTCGTGAGGGTTTACCAGGATGATACCCACAAACATGTAATACTTTATTCAATCAATTCAACTAATTTTTATATACAAGCATTGTATCAAATATAAACCATAATTAATAAGTCAAGTATGCTTAACAAAGAATAGTTGAATCAAACCATTTGAGAATAAAGTATAGCATAATCATGCTTTAATCAGAAATAGGCATGTTCAAATTGAGTAAAATTCTTCACTAGTGACACTCAAATCACACAAGGTGTTTAGGTTAACTATTTACGCTCAACTCAGTCAAACTATGAAAGTATTTTACCATAGGCTTGCATATACATCAATTCTCCACTACTTAGATCAAATAAATTGCAAAAATCAAGAGGTCTTTCAAAAAGTTGGTAATCGAACTTATAAGGTGAAGGAAGGAAACAATATGGATAATAGCAGGTTAAAACCAAAGAGAATAAAAGAGCATTGAGGAGTAACTCAAGTAGAAAGCATAAATTTTTTACCAAAAACCATGAAATGCTCATTCTCTTCACACATTCCTTCCTTTTTCTATTCTTTTATTTTTTTTTTCTTTCTTTTTTTTTCTCTTTTTTTTGTTTTTTTTGTTTTTTTGTTTTTTTGTGTACCAAGCATTTCGTATCAACACACCAATTCCCCCACACTTAAATCATTGCAAGCAAAAGAACTCCTCCAATAAGAAAATCAATGCTCTCCCATTCCCTAAGGTAAGGTAAAACATGGTTTTTCACTCAAAGCTTGTAATGAGCTAAGAACAAGAATAGGAAAATAGGCTCAGAGGGAGTTAATATTTGGATAAATGCAAGGTAGGTTTATTTAGCAAAAGCAGCTAAGTCAAGAAAAAATGCCTCTGTCATTTTCATGCAACATACACACCAATGTAATCTCAAATCGATTCAATGCAAGTTCTAGAAAATAAATTCATAATTGACATCACTCATGAAAGAAAATAACCAAGTGTAAGTATCAAACTTGGAAAAGCTCAAAACTCACAAAGGTATGAAACATTCACTCAATTCAACCATGCCTTCTTCCTAATATCCACAATCATATACACATGTATATCATGAAAATGATTCAACTATAAACTGTTTTGCATACTTTTATCATCAATTAAGCTCAGATTCAACACATGCTTGTATCAAAATCAATTGAAAAGATCAAAATGAATTTTTTTTAATTTTTTAATTTTTTAATTTTTTAATTTTTTTTTAATATGCAAGAACAAAATAATTTAAGACATACTATGAAATGCAAGTTAAGATGCGTCTCAAGAGCAAAACTACTCCTTACTCTGCCATCATACATCTAATAAGTTAGTAACAATAAAGATTAGCTTGTTAGTTTTTTTTTTTTAAAACTATATACATGGTAATGTCAACTATCCCTCCCCCCAACTAATTAAAGACATTGTCCCCAATGTCAAAATAAAGATAGGTAGAGTGTAGAAGATCTTACCAGAAAACTGCAAATCGAGCCTGAAATAAGAAAAATTACAAAAAACTAAAACCGTAAGAGAAAACAAAAATTCACAAAGACAAATTCAAATCAAGTTTTGGCTTTTTGCTGCTGCTGCCTTGTTCCCAATTCCGTGGAGCCATTACTGGATCACGTTGTGGTACAAATTCATTTAGTTGATCGAGCAATTGTTCAGAGTTGCGCAGCTATAAGACTTTGACGTGTCACTTGTGAGATGAACCTTTTTCTACAAAGATGATCAAGAAAACAAAACAAACCGTCATAAAAACCATTAACATTTAATATACCTATGGGTCTTTGGTGAAAGTTCTGCTGTGACCAGGATGTAATTTGGAAGAGCTCTTCCAAAGTTCCAAAACCACCAGGTAGGGCAATAAAGGCATCGGCATTTGCTATCATAAAGTTCATGCGTTGGTGCATGCAAAATACCATTACTTCATCCCCTAATGTTTTTCCAATGGGCTTGCTGGTAGATAAAGGACTGTGAATGACACCAAGGACTTTGCCACCTCCTAAATGTGCAGCAGTTGCTACACAACCCATTAACCCAAGACTACCTCCTCCGTAAACTAAATGGATTTCTCTCTCAGCTAGCACTCGACCAAGATGGTGTGCAATATTTACAAACTCTTTATCTTTACCAAGATTAGATCCACAAAAGACACAAACACTCTTGATCCGACGAGCTGAAGTGACTTCCATTTTCTTTTTTTTTTCTCTTTTGCTTTTTTTTGTACTCTCACCTTATCAATGATCTAAAGAGAGTAAAGTGCAATATTTAAAGGCATCAAAACTCAAAGGTAATAATTACATCTATAAAGGAGGGGTAGATCCATGTGTCAGGTAAGTTTGAAAATAAGCACAACAATGATAATAGCTATATGACAATGATAAAAGACTAATCTATATGTGTCAAAAGAAGTTTGAAAATATGCAACACATATTTCAAAAGAATACGGCTACTTTTGATTTGATTTTATTATTATTATTATTATTTTTTATTTTTTTTAATAAACAAGAAGAAAAAAGAAAAAGAAAAAATAAAAAATAATACTTACAGGAGGTGTGATTATGGCTCACATTTTCCTCTGGTTTTACGTCCAGTAACGGCTTGAAGCTCTCTATGGGCCGATGGTCGGCTTCTCATCCAATTTTCTTAAAAATTGGTAAACAGGGTCTTTTTGAGTCAGATTCCCGAGACTATAACGCTCATGTTCATCTTGGAATATTGGCCATAAATCAAGAAGTACTCTCTGCACATCTCCACTAGGATGCATCTCAAGAGTCAATAGAATGTTATCTAAAGACTCCTTACTCATGCCATCCTTTATGAAGTTAATTTTATCATCTCGGTTTATATACGTCATTCCAATTGATTTGCATTTTGTGTTACAGGTCCATCTTGCACATTTATAGCAGACCCGTAACCTTTTTGCTCTTCTCTTCTTTGCATATGAACTTTTTCCTAGCCTTGGCATATATGAAACAAGAGTGTCAGAAAATTCACCTCTGAGTCGGACCTTTGCTTCGATTAACCAGCGTATATCCGCAGGGATGCCTTTGTGCATAAGCATCCTTAATCTCTCAAACCTTGCACAATAAATGTTAGTTAAAGCATTTTGAGGGAGAGAAGGGAATTGCTTGCGGAGATTAACAAGCTGATTATCCATTTCGAAAGAAAGAAGAAAGAGAAAAAAAATGAGTAAAATTATATACAGATTTCAGTGTTTGTGGGTAACTGAAGGGACCGAAATTTTTTTTTTCACGGAGTACCGTTATCCGCCATTTAACCGGTGAAAAATCATCTGTCAAAGAAAAACAAACAAAAATAAAGACAGAAAAATCAAACTTTGATAGATTTTCTCACTTGGCACCGTTTTTTTTTTTCTGTCTCAATTCCTGTGATAACAAATAAGTCAAAGTTAGAAAGAGGACAGAGTTAGAAAACTTGGGATGCCGCCCAAAAGCGCTACTTTTAACATCTTCAGCCAGCGTGATTGAAGATTTTTCACGATTGATGGGTCCTCCTCAATAATGATTCAATTTCTGTCCATTGACCTTAAACATGGCTTTCTTATTTTTTTTTTCAACAAAGATTTATATAGAAAACAGAAAATAAACACAACAGACAAAACAAAAAATAAAAACAGAAACAGAAAAAAAAAGTAATAAAAGACAAACATCGTGCATAACAACAAAATGTAAGGTAAATAGAAACAGACAACACAAACAAAGCAGTAAACAACAAAGAATGTTAAAAGAGTAAATTGTAACAATCAAATAAAAATAGAAACAATATTAAAAACAATAGCAAAACAGTAAAAACAAAAAGAAAACAACTAGAAAAATGAAATAAAAGTGTGGAAAGAAAACTCCATATGGATAGCAGAAGCAACAAAATTCCAGCGGCCACACCATAGCCAGTGTAATGGATCACCACATCCAAAATCAGATAGTTTAGTCTCCTCGGGGGTTGCTTTACTGGTTTAGCTCCATCTTCAAGTAAAATCCTACGCATGCAAATGGAATGGCAAATGGTTGGAATGTCTGCAAGTGTGCATGCTCTCAGATTCTCCCTCAAAATGGGTAGCAACCTCTCCTCCTCATCAGTAAGGAGGTTTTTAGCCACAATGGACTCAAATTTTGGTGGCTTCACTACTTCTGCAGATTGAGTTGCTGCATAAATTTGCTGAAAAAGATTCATCATGCCTCAAAAAGGCGGCAATCTCAAAGACATGCATTACACAACATATCACCATCACAACCAAGACAACAAATGTAATCATCAAAATCAAGAAACTAGCAAATTCAAGACGCAAATCATCAATTGGTTTTTCTCATCAATGATCTCATGTTTTGCGTAATCGATTTCTGCAGATCTCGTTGCTTGCTCAACTGACTCAATGAAGATGTAAGTTGACCAACTTGGGTCTTCACGCTTTGTACTATAGCTTCGTTCTCTCATTGAATTGGATGTTGTTCGAGCAAATTGTTTCACCAAATCCTTTAATGTAGGCTCAGATTCCATGCCTATTGGGGCTTGCTGCTGCTGCATAGGCTGTTGGTATAGACTGATTGGTTCAACATAAGGTTCGAACCAAGGATGATCTCCCCAATCATGGTTATATGTGGTAGAATAAGGATCATATCCAAGATGTTGGTATTGTAGTTCACCAAGAAATACACCTGTTGCATCAACAGAATAGTCATGAAATATAGAACCATCATCTTGTAATGTGGTGCAAGCATATGTTGGATGATAAGAACTACAGCATATACTACAAAATCTTGCAGGTTCTTGCACAGTAATCGATGTCGTTTCATCGCTAGTTGCCCCACCAGATAAGCCAGCTCATCAAGTTTATGCTCCATCAGATTAGTGATCAAACATAAAATCACAAAAACAAGTCTAAATATACTCACAAAATAATTACAGAAAACATATCTATAGATTTTTAAAAATTATGGGACTACCACAGAGTGAAATCTATACAAAAATTCTATCTAACAGAATAATAAAAAATATTAAAAAATTAAAAATGTGGTCTAAACGATGGAATTTGGCTAAAATAAGGGTGACCTCACTATAATTAGTGAGCCTTTCTCAAAATAACGGTTTCCATTAGTGTACCAAAATTCAGGTCAATCAGAGATACTTTACCGAACCGAAATTCTTGACACAATGCCCTTTACCCAATTTCAGCCGAATTCCACTTAAAAATGCTTCAAAAACAAAACAAACACAATTGTTAGAGTTAGATGAAATGATCAAATAGTTGCCTTTGGATCCCCGGCAACGGCGCCAAATTTGACAAGAGGTTGTCGAGACCTCGTCAAATAATAAAAATTACCGGTTTGCAAACTAATTTGTAGTATAGAGCATGAACCGAATCGTCTCTCAAGGATCCAAAATGAACAAAGATTTAATCAAATCAAGATAATTAAAAGGGGGGTTTTGATGATGATTAACAAGATTGACAAAAGTACAAGAATTAAAGTTGTAAACAAATATAAAGAAGCAACCAATCCAAGGAAATTTACCGATCTTGAGTTTAACTCATCATTGATCACAAGGAATTCACTTAATTGCTAACCATGTTCTTGGCCTTAGATCATATCAAGACGCCTCAACATGAACCAAGAATCCTCTACTAGATAAGCATCTAGGATTTAATTAACCAAGGTTAGATAAAGTAAGCACCATCCAAACATAGATTAACTTAAGATCAAGAATTTAACCAAGCTAAACAATCCATCAAAAAACTTTAATAAATTGTTTATTCTATGTGATCCTCTTTGAATACATGACAATAAAGCTATTATCACATTAACATCTAAATCAAATTAAGCAATTCAATCTAGATAGAAATCAAAAGAGGAAGAAGAGAAACTTGAATAACAATTAAGCAATATGAACAAGCAAAACAAGATCTCCAAATTAAACATCAAGACGGTTAATCCCTTGGATTGATTATAAGAGCCTAGCCTTCCATGGATGGGAAGGAAGAACTCAGAAAATAAAGAACAAAAATGAAATTCTAAAGAGAAGGGAGAAGAAGAGAAAGAAAACTAACAAATACTCAAACTTACTACAAAATTGAATTCTAACTTACTTCAAAATTGAATGAATGATAATACAAAGAGATTGGCTCTATTTATACTAATCCTAGAAGCCAATTTGTACATGTACATAATCTGAATACAAGCTATAAAAACAAGGAAATTGTCAAATATGGAAGCTTGATGCATGGTTGGTGGGTTGGTGCATGGTAGGTGGGTTGGTGTATGGTTGGTGGCTTTTAGTCAACAACTCTTATCCGACTTCTGGCTTCATTTTCATCACCTAAACGATGCATTTGGGCTTGGAGGTCTTCATGAAAGTTGTAGCCAGTTGTCTTCTTGAAAATATCCAATTTGAATCATGTCATTTGGACTTTTAGAACTCTAGATATGCCAAAAACACTGCACCTACCTCAAGTTAGGTTGGAAGAACGTGTTTCCAAATTCAGACCAACTTGTAGCTTCAGAAGCATGCCTAAAACGACATCTATTGACAAAATGGTCTTCAGTGAAGTTGGAGATATGGGTCTTATCTTTCAAATGACCAAGTTTCAGCCCAAGAGGATGCCTATAACCCACTATATAGTCCAATATGTGCATACTGCCCAGATGGTTCCGTGACAGCAAACTCACTCTGTATTGCAAGGCTATTTTGGGCCCTTAGAAGTCCGATCCAGCTCTTGAGTTCTTCATGAAATTTGTAGATCCTTGTCTTAGCTTTCTAAAGACACCAAGATCACCTCAATTGGATCATCGAGTCCCAAGTTATGGCCTAACCAAGGAAGAAAGGTCAAAATGCATCAAAATCCGAAAATTATCCAATATTTACATTAAAACCCAATGAAGCCCAACAACATTAAACTCATCTAAAATACTAATATTGGGCACAATAAACATCTAATGAAGCCTAATACAAAGCTAACATAAGTGTCTCAAATTGATTGATCATTGAGTTTCTTGCTTTTCAGAAGATTTTTGCAAAGAGTTGGATTGTCGAGGCGAAGGAAGCAAAGCTTGGTCATAAGGCTCGTCGATGATAAGACCAGGTGAATCTGGTCTGACGTTTGGCGTTGTCGATTGAGGATTGGGAGGCGAAGATTCCCCTTCATCAGAACCTTCTAGCATAATGGAGACTTGCCTTTTCCTTTTACCCTAGATATATAAAATAAAATAAAATAAAATGAAATAAATGTATAATAGTTAAAAGGGTCGAGGCTAACATGTGCTGATGGAGAACTCTTAGCGAATGACGGAATTTGTGAGGATGATCTTGCTGGTCGAGCAGGCTTAGCCTTTGAAGTTTTAGACTTAATACGTTTTGGCGGGGGCTCAAAAGCGATAGTTACTATTGGGGTAGCCTTCTCCACAGGGTTCTTACCTGGAAGAAACCAATACAGGGTCCATTCAATTAGATAAAATTATGTCATCTACAATTGAAGAAGAACTAACTGATGTCTTTGGTGACACCCTCGTCATAAATGGAAAATGAAAAAGGGGCATTCAGAAGTCATTTTGGTCGAAAAGGTTTAGCAAACTGAAGAAACCTGTAAGCGGAATCCACATAGTGATGAAAATCCCACCATTTCTTGGTGCACTTTGCAATATACTTTTCTCTCTTTTGAGAAAAACAGGAGTAACTTTTGAGATTGTGCCATTTATGTCGAGGTGGTTCTAGTGACATTCATAATACTTCTGAAAAGCTAAAATCTTTATCAATAGGAATTGGTGTGCTGGTAAACCAATTTGGACCATAAATCCTAGGAGCAAAAGGTTGGAAAAATTGAGCTGGCCTTGAATCGTCGAACATATGAAAAATCTTGAAGTAATGAGTGAATTGATCTATGGTCGACATTTTAACTTTGGGAGGACGAAGATAAGATAGTCGAACGCCATAGTTCACAATGTCGACATTATTAACTTCTTTTGAAAGTGGCAATAGATCCTCAATAATGGCATTCAACCATAGTTGAAGAACTGAAAAAGGCCCTTCAATGTTCTTCAAGTTTTCCAAACATCGTAGGTCTTCAACAACACCATTGATAGTCGAGTAAAGCTGTGCCATCAACAGTTGGCCTAAAACCTGAAGTTCTTCACTCATTAAGAGGGCAGCGATAGGAAGATAAGAAAAGGACACTTTAATACATGCCAGGAAAAAAATGCATTTGCAAAGCTAGAGTAAGAGAAAGGCAAGGTGTTCCAAATCTATCACGAAACTGTCACCCTTATGTGTCGAAATAAATTAGTCGTAGCTAAGACGATTAAAAGGGGTCTCTTTTATCTTCCTCTAGAGATTCTTATATGGAGATGTCAAAGTTGGAGTAATGGGGTTTCCATCTGGACGAAGACTCGAAATAGCAGCGACGTCGAACAAAGATGGACCCATCAGCCTATGTCGAAACATAAAATTGTTTGTTATTGGGTTCCAATAACACAAGGCCGCTCCAATCATCGTAGGCACAGGTTTTATTTCATGTCGACTCAGTTGAATAGTGCTTGTCCTTAAGCAATAATCCTGGCCCAAAAGAATAGGGAAATCAAAGAATAAATTGACCAAGGATTACAACCATATCAATTAAAAAATGACAAACAAATCAATCTCAACAGATAAGAGAGTAACCCCGAGTCAGCCCAATTAGAGACTTTAGGTTCCCAAAAATCAAATCTTCCACTAGATAAGGTCGCTCTCCTCCCATCTCTCAATGTGTATGAGGGTAAAGACTTAACACTCAATTCCCCTGAAGAAAGCACATTACCATAGGCTTGATAATAAACCAAATCTCCATTAAAGAGACCATATGCATGCATAAATCAAGAGGTCTTTCCATTGGTTGTAACTTGGCCATGGGTCAGATGACATAAAGGTAAGGTAAAAAAAGAACGGATAAACACAAAGGGCTTAATCAAAATATGCATTAAGCAAAGTACCCTTTTAGAGCAAAGATGGAGCAACAAAATTTCATTCCTACCTTACAAGCATTCATCATAAATTCCTTTTCTCTCCTCACTTGATTTTTCCTTTTTCCATTCTTTTCTTTTCTTTATTTTTCAAACTTTATTCAACAGTTTTTTTTCTTCTTTTTTTTTTTCAACATGATTGAAGGAAAATGCAAAGATCTACTAGCAACACAATTATTTTCTTCCCAAACCAAATTTCCAACTAATTGCTCCATCCTTTTTCCAAAAGGTTACCTGCATATGTTTGAATTAAAGACAAGGGTACCAAGGAATATCAGTATTCATAAAGCTCAAAAAGGGCAACTAGTGGGTAAGCAAATCAGAAGGCATTGAATAATACCTAAAGTGCCTCAATCAAATTTAAGCATGCACGCAATCCAAATTCGCCTTGAAATGGTTACAAAGCAAGTTCTAGAATGCACAATCTTAGGGGAAAATCACTCAAACAAAGAAAGGGATAATACAATATCAAGCACAAATCCCTGTAATGGTCCAATTCTCACCTTTAGAAGCTTAATTCAGTGGAAAGATTTTAAAAAATAGAACTTTATGCTAATTCTCAGCTTTCTCAGGATCAACCCAAATCAATTTCAATCAAATGTTTATAAAAAAAAAAATCTTTAAATTGGGATCCTTGACGACAGAAATTGTTAATTCCCAAAACAAATGGGTCAGACTCATTACTTAAAGACAAACTCTCAGTATCAGTTCAAGCAAACACATGCAAACAGATATATTCAATGAATGGGCATGCATTTAATTAGTTGAAGACTTAACAAACTTTGAACCCCTTTCCCACACTTAGAGACCAGCATTGTCCCCAATGCTGTAAATAAATAAAATAAAATAAAAAGATAATGAAGGGAGAGGGATGAAAAGAGCACTTCCTGGTAGGCAGCTAACAACAGAAGTACTCCGAGTGCAGCAGCAGAAACGCAGCTTGGCAGGTTTTAAGTTAAACAAAAAAAGAACAAAACACACAAGAGATAACAAAAAGGGAAAGAAACATAGGTTGCCTCCTGCAAAGCGTTTGTTTAACATCACAAGCTTGACGGTTAGGCCCCAAGGGGCTTATTCCAAGAGTAAAGTTTGGCGCTCAGGTACTATACCATCCTCATAATGCTTAGCTCTCTGTCCATTAATTTTGAAAGTCTCATGACCATCTCTTGTAACTTCAAGCACGCCATATGGGAAGACTTTGATAACTTTATAAAGGCCAATCCATCTTGACTTTAGTTTTCCTGAAAACAAACGAAGTCGTGAGTTAAAGATTAAAACTTTATCACCTACAGAAAACTCATGCTTTTGAATATGTTTGTCATGCCATATTTTTGTGCACTCCTTGTATAACTTGGCATTTTCATATGCCTCTAGACTGAATTCATCCATCTCATTAAGCTACAATAAGGGCTTTTCACGTTGAGCATATGAAATATTAGGAGGAATGATATCTGGGGGCTTTTTAATTGAAGGCTTTGGCTTTTGTGAATTAAGTCCCTCTAGAACCTCGAATTGTCTCATCCCTTTCCATTTCTCTTGGATCATTCCTGCCTCCAATGTCATTATGTCATCTATCACCTTTTCGGACTCCATGAGTTCATCCCTGTCAAAAATTAAAATTTTCTCACGGGGATCCTGAATTAGTTGTTCCTGAAAGTAAGAAGATATTAGTGCAACAGTATTATGCAAAGAACTAATGACATTACAAGAATGAAAAGTGGAAGGAATTTTCAAAGAATCAAAATCTTTAAAAACAACTTCTTCATCATCAAGCCTTAAAGTAAGCTTCCCTTGTTGAACATCAATAATGGTTTTGCCAGTGGCCAAAAAGGGTCTGCCCAAAATTATGGGAACCTCCTCATCATCCTTCATATCAAGTACTATAAAGTCAACAGGGAAGATAAACTTGTTAACCTTGACTAGGACATCCCCTACTATACCCCTGGGGTAGGTGATGGACCTATCTGCAAGCTGCAGTGAAACAGTAGTGGATTTAGGCTCTTGCATACCTAACCTGCAAAAAACAGATAAAGGCATCAAATTAATGCTTGCACCTAAATTACATAAAGCTTTTTCAAAATAAGAAGGACCAATAGAGCAAGGAATAGTAAAACTCCCTGGATCTGTAAGTTTAGGTGGTAACTTCTTCAAGAGGATGGCAGAATACTCTTCATTAAGCCTTACCATTTCAAACTCCTCCAATTTCTTTTTATTACTCAATATCTCCTTGAGGAACTTTACATATTTAGGCATTTGTGCAATAGCTTCCACAAAAGGGATATTTATATGCAGTTGCTTTAACAAATTCAAGAACTTGGTAAATTGTGGGTCATGTTGGCTAGCCTTCAACCTCTGAGGAAAAGGAATTTTCGGCTTTTGAGTATGAATAGGAGCTTCTTTTTCTAAGACTTCCTTCACCACATTATCAACTTTCTCATCTTCTTTTGGGCTCTCATTAGTAGGAACCCTTTTTTCCTCCTCTAATCTTTCATCTTTCTTACCATGAGGGCCTTCGACTTCTTTACCGCTTCTAAGGGTAATTACCTTAACTTGCTCCTTTGGATTTGGCTCTGATTGACTAGGTAAAGTCCTTTGCGCTCTCTAAGTCATCAATGTCGCAAGAGTAGAGATTTGATTTTCCAATGTCTTGATCCTGTCATCAGTTTTCTCCATGAATTGCATCATAGTATCATAGAGATTAGGCTTATTTTCTTCTTGCCTGGCGCCTTGGTATTGCAAATGAGGCAGCCTATAGACATTTTGATTTTGGCTTTGACCTTTATGTTGACCTCCCCAAGAAAAATTGGGGTGATTTCTCCAACCAGGATTATAAGTGTTGGAATATGGATCGTTCTGCCTCCAGTTAGAGTTACCCAAATAGTTGGCCTCCTCAGCTGACTCAACAAAGCGATTACCCACCTAACAATCCTTTCATGCCCCACCTTGCCACAAATATCACAAAGAAAGGGAGAGACAGGTGTGAATTGTGATTGTGCTTGCATCAATGTTTCCAATTTCTTTGTAATGACATCCAATTTGAGATTCAATGCTGCATTTAACTCCATTTGATATACCCCAAGTTGTCTCTTGACCACATGCCTGTCACTAGATTTCCACTGATAACTAGAAGTCATTTGCTCTATCAAATCATAGGCTTCTTGTGGCCGCTTGAGCCAAATACTACCCCCTGCTGCCGCATCAATCATGGCCTTATTAGAAGAAGATAACCCATCATAAAAGGACTGAACCAATTGCCACACCGAAAAGCCATGATGTGGACACTTTTTTAGCAATTCCTGGAATCGTTCCCATGCCTCATACAGAGATTCCATCTCCACCTGCACAAAAGTAGATATGTCATTACACAATTTAGCAGATTTAGCAGGTGGAAAATATTTATCTAAAAATTTAATTGAAAGCTGATCCCAGGTAGTAATGGATCCAGAGAGCAAAGACTTTAGCCATAGTTTGGCCTTGTTGTGCAATGAAAAAGGGAATAGGCGCAACCTAATAGCATCATTAGAGACCCCATTATATTTTATAGTGTCACAAATCTCCAAAAATTCATTTAAATGCAAGTGGGGGTCATCACTTGGTGACCCGCTAAACTGAATGGAAGATTGCAACATAGAGATCAAGGCTGGCTTAATCTCAAAGTTATTAGCCTCTACAGTAGGCCTAGTAATACTCCCTGTCAGATTTGTGGTTGTAGGCCGAGCAAAGTCCAGCATAGTCCTCTGGTCTTCTTCAGCCATGGTTCCTCTCTGTCTTCTAATCCTGCGAAGAGTTCTATCAATTTCAGTGTCAAACTGCAAAACAAGATTCTTGGAGCGCGTTAGCATACAAAAATAAAAAAAACAAAATAAAATAAAAATTAGCGTCTAAATTAACTAGGAATTAATTTCCCTAATATCACCAAAAATAATCCCCGGCAACGGCGCTAAAAACTTGTTACGCTAAAATCGCATTTATGGGCAAGTACACCCTGTCGCACAAGTAATAAAGGAGTATTTGAGACTCCAAGTATCGAACCCACAAGGATTGTTGGCAATTACTAAGTTAATTAATCCCTTATGTTATCTAGACAATGAAATTCGAATGAGAAAGGAGAAAATATCAAGCAATTAGGAGAAAGTGAGGAAATCAAAGATTATCAAGCAAAGATTCAATTATACAAAGCCTAGGGTGTCAAGTTTCACTTATGTCAATACTCATAATATTTCTCAATTCCTCAAAAATATGTGTTTCGATTGATTGCCAATCACCTGCTCTAATGCTATTAATACCCAATGGTCATGCAATATTAATATTCTTTTTCTTAATCTGAAACTCCCAATGGTCATGCAAGGCAAACAGTCAAGAAAAGCTTAAAGAACCAGCAGATTTGTTAATTAAATAACTGATTGAAAATAAGGGATTGAGTTTGGTCTACACAACCCCAAATCTGATTAATCCTAGAGTTCCGTTAACTAATTGTGGTACGGTCGCCAGTCAATCAATTAACATTTTAAAGGGTGCGCAAACCTTATTGGAAAACAAAGCGCTAGGAAAAATCCAATCAATTAGGGAAACACAAAATTATTTGGAATTAGGAAAACATTATAAGAAATTGAACATAAGATTCACCATAACCCTAGTTATGGATTTAGTTACGCATAGTCAAAGAGAACAAAGCATAAACTAAAACCAAATTCAAATCCATAAAATAACAATAGAAAAACTAAAACCCAGAACCCCCTTGCGGTGAAATAGGTCCTTCACGAACAATTGGGGGAGACGGTCTTTTGCTTGATAGCTTCAAAAACCTTCAAAGCTCCGCTACAACTCTCTAATTAAGCAAAGAGCTATAGCTACTTTCTTTCTCTGAATGCCGGATACTTTTCTCTTTGTGTCGCCACTCCTCTTATTTATAATATTTTAGTAGGCCAACAACTCTAGCAAACTTTTCTTTTAGGGTTTCCTAATTGTGCACAAATTCATTTAATGTGCAATTCTTGGGTAACAGGACAAATAGATTTCTTTCCCACTTTGAGTATTCCTAATTAATGTGAGATAAGAGGGAAAATCTTCCAAGAATAAAAATAGGAAACTTCTACAGCTGAATTGATGATATCTTTGTAGGATCTTACCAAAATCTTTCATAATTATGTTGTTGATATCTTCATAGAATCCTGGAAAAATCCTTCATAATTAGGTTGCTGATATCTTTGTATCTTTCCCAAGATTGCTTCCATTTTAACACTTTAAAGTTTGATTCTCATAAATCTTCAACCTACAATATTCAAAGGAAATTGGGTAAGTTTCCCTTATAAAATCTTTAAATAAATACCAAATCAAACTCAAATTCCCAGCATTTAAGTATATCAAATGGCAGTTTATCAAATAGCTTCGTAAATACCAGATTTTCACCATAGATCACTTATGGCCATTTGTATTCTATCGAGCCAAGATATATAATCCTCTGAGGGTTTCAAGAAAGTTCTGAGGGTTCTGACCCCACCTAGCCAAGGGTAAACTAGAATCTTGGTACCAAGAAACAATGGTTCTTCACCCCTTTGACTGGGAAAATACTCTTGAACCGTGGCAGTATAATCATCGAGAGCAAAAGATAGACCAAGAAAAACCAGAGGAAAATCTTGAGAAGGAACCATTACTTATGATTGAAGCAAAGTTTAGCGAACCTCATTAGGAGTGGGTTCTTTTAAAAAGGCATCAACTCGATCTTGATAATCTGGACCAATAGGAGCAGGAGCTGCAAAAGTTGGCAATGTGGGAAGGTCAATGATCTTGCGAGAGGATGGACTAGCTCCAGAAGGTTGAGGACCTTTGGGGACTTTTGGAGCTTTACCACTGGTAGTAGAAATGTTTTAAGAAGCCATTGATGAATGCGAAGCTAAAGGTAATGACGAAGGAGCAAGAAAAGAGAAGGTTTTTCTGGGAAGTCTTGAAAAGTAAAGGTAAAAGACCAAACTGATTACAATGGATATATATAGATATAAAAGAAGTTTAGAGGGAAAATCAGTGTGGAAAAGAATAAAAAGTGTCAGGCAACATTAATGTTGCGAATACCATCATTGCCACAAACCCACGATTCCTGCAAAAGACGGCCAAGATCAAGAGTTATGGCCAAAATATGGCCACATGGTTTTAATTACTGCTTTAATGACATGCTCTAGAATTTAAAGGGCTTTTCAGGTACTTAATGTTGAGTTAAAAATCAAATATTAGGAGGAGTCTGTTACCGCTAAAAAAAACCCTGTCACTAGGTCATTTGACAATTAAATAAAAACCAAGTTGATTTGTTTGAAAGAAAAGATTGACAATACTGAAATTGTCAAAGATTGATTATTGCAACAATACTGAAGTTGTTAAAGTGAATGGATCAAAAAATTGATTACTGTCACAATATTGCAGTTGTCGAAATGAATGAGAGAGTGGATGAAACAAGCAGTTGATCCATGTTCAATAACACTGAGGTTGTCAACAGAATCAAGAGGGAATTTTAAAAAATACAAATGTTCAATATAGTGACGGTTACTTCATCCAGTACTCTGCAGAAGTAGTGGTATGCAACACGTAAAGGCCAAACGTGCAAAGTGGTAACTGTTATCCATTCAACGTGTTAAGAAGTTACCAAAGAAGTAGCACATTGCATAGAAAGTGGTCAACCTCTCTCAGACCATAACCGTCAATACAGGTGTTAGCATCAGATTAAGAAAGGGACATGTGTACAAATTTTAGAGTTTTAACAATTATCTTGTAAGCATATAAATAAGATGAAGAATTTTAGTAATACCTAATAACAAAAAGATCAAGTAGATACAAGATTATAGCACGTTTAATCATGAATATAAAGAGAATTAGAAGATATAATTTGTGTACCTAGTGCAAAAAATCGAGTCATTGTGTTCTTCATGAGATCCAGGTGAGCCACTTGGTTGAGAGTCAGAATGAGAGAAGACTCCTCTCAATTACGATTGGTTTTGCTAGAACATGTGTTAATCGTCTAATGGGGCAACAATTAAACAACCTATCGTATGAGGGCAGGGACCTCTCATTGGGCATCAATTGAATAGCCTAACCCATCACGGGCTATTCAGAACAAAAGCCCAATACAATGTCCATCAATTGGTTAGGTGCTATAATAATAAGTATTGACCATAAATTAATATATTTATAATTAAAGAATAATTCCTAATAATTGATTAATGCTAATCCACATAATTAATTAATTAATTAATCTAACATTCTCCCACTTGGATAGCATTACTCAATTGTCAAAGTATAGGAATTTTAGGACCAGAATATCAATTATGGTCAAAGCACACATTAACCAAAAGTTAAAGAAATATAATCTTTAAAACTTATATCTCTCATAAATAATGATGGATAAAGGAAAGCATATTGATGTTACTTATAAGGATTATGCAATCCCAAACAATGGCCCAAGCATTTTAAAATGCTATAAGAGATATGATACATCAATGAGTCGTCATCTCATACATATCTCGTATTAAACTCCCTCTAACACAAAACATCAAAGGATTTAACCAAACCAATTAGTTATAATACTTAGATAGGTAAGTCTTTGGTCAGTGGATCTGCCAACACGTTTTCAAATTTGTAGAGGTCATAGTATATCTACATAGGTCTACCAAGAGTAATTACATATGGGGATAACCCATTAATAAAAGTAACTACATTTGATTTAAATCAATAAATGCTTTACAGTATTTGACATTCAATTAATTTGAGTTTCACTGTATGAGTGACTATGCAAATCCATAAAGAATTAGGAAATCCAAGAATCTCCTACTTGGACGACATAGACACCTAGTTCAAATAAAATGATACTCTAAATTAATGTGGCCACAAGAATGTCAATGATGAGCAAGCACTTAAGACTATTAGTCCAAATATAAGATTTATAAGTACTTCAACAATTCAGAAAATTATACTCGATAGGAGTACTAGCATTAAATTTACAAGGTACTTATATATCTATGACCTAATAAAGTGTGGAATTTTGGTCAAAAGAGAGGCACTACATAATTGCATACCATAGAAATGAATGTGCAATTCCAATAAAATGACCTTGGCATTTGCTTAAGATGCTTACTGAGATTCAACCAAATATTAATATATCTCAGTACAATAAGACAAGACTATATAGCAAAGTCCTTTTAGAATATGCCTTATGATCACAAAATGCGCGACAATATAAGATTAACAAGTCTCGAGACATAACAATAATGTACACACTCCCACTAATCCAATATAACTAAAAAAGACTAGAATTTCCACTAGAGCCACTAATATTAAAATGCTCTAATAGTATAATATTTAATAGTGGGATCATTACTCTGCAGTATAATATCCAATGTGAGTATAAAAAACTCATCATCTTTCTCTTTTCAAGAATAGGCTAATGAAACGATAGAGAAATAGACTAGTGCAAAATTATTAAGAGAAGTGGTTATAAATTTTTTTCAATTACAAAGTTTTTTCAAAATTCAACCACATACTCTACACACAAAGTTTAGAAATATCGCAGAATTATCAAGATAAGTGGTTACTTGATAATAATGTGAAACCTAATATATATAATTTATGAATGACAGATTTTAACTAAATTTGGGTTTCATAGTTAACCACAAATTCTGCATATAGAATAAAGAACTTTATAAGTGTTCACTTGACACTTAATAACACATAATCTCCTTGAGTAATCCAAACATAAATTCTAAAATGAATTTTATAAATAAGGTAACCTTTACATATTATAAAGTATGATGATCATTTAAAAGGCTTATCATCATATCAGTGAGATAAAGAATCCCTAATATTTTAAATAGAATGTGGGATTACTTGCAAGTTTTCAATTGTTCACTCAAAACTCAAGTGTTAGAAAATAACCACAAGCACTTGAGCAGAAGATTAGGTTACATGCAGCGGAAATACATAGGATTTAAACTTTACTGTAATTGAGAATATAAGAAAAATAGTCTGAAACTTCCATGAGTATTAAAGAATAGTAATAATGTATGGTATCTCAAAATATTAACAATAAGAAAAATATTGCCAAGTATACATCCCAATTATACCATTTATAATGATATAAAATAATGGTATAGAGTAGAGAAATTATTCTCAACAGAATTTGATAGCTAATATTAGGATTTCATTATATTATCTTAACGAGGATTGTTGTTAATAATATAAAACAATATGGAGTTCAGTGTATAACAATGTTCTAGAAAAGACTATAATATCCTCAATATAAGTCCTCATAATAAAGCAATGACAAACAATATGCAAAGAGAAAATATTGATAAGAGATATTTGAAGAAGATAATTATATTTCCTTTTCTCATGTCGAATTAATTGGACATTTAATTAAGATAGAGACTTGTATCAACACAATCCTATATATATAGGACATTACTTTCAAAAAGCAAGACTTTCCCACTTGATAAAGAAAAATAGTTAGAGTAATAATCTAAATATTCAAAGTGTTTAATTTTTTTAAAACTATTTTCTTTATCACACAATGATCATGTCAAGAAATGTCATACCGATAGGGTATGTTCATTACTTACATGATACAAGGATAATCACAATCCGTTTCAATGGAAAAACAATAATTTATAAGAAATTTACATTGCGAGGCAAATGCAAAATTTTAGAGAGAAAAAAAAACACTGGATTGCATAAAAATATGCCCAATTAAGAGTTAGGCCATGAGGCTGACAACAAAAGGAAATATAATAATACAATGCACAAATCTTATGTCACCAAAATTCTAATACCGATAGGGTACTCGAACAAATAATTGACATAAGTATAAACTAAACAGTACATTGTGTTGAAACCAAAATTTTTTTAAAAAAGGTTTAGCACTAATGTCAAAAAGCTGTAGCGTTCCCTGTTTAAGTTTTGAGGATAACAAAAATATTTATTAAGTTTGAACAAGTAAGTGGTTCGACAGAGTGTTTCATTAAAACTGAAATTCCTTTATATATTGACTCTGTTGCTGTTAATTGAGGAATTCTTTAATGAGTTTTTTTTTAAGAGCAAAATAGTTTCTTAAAATAAACTATTTGATAGTCTGCGTCCAATCTGTTTTCTGCGAAATCTTTTATTTGCGTCCATTCTACATATACTATTACTATTGGTGCGTCCAATGTTTGTATGCATATACTGGTACTATTTTATTGGTTCGTCCAATACTATCCTTTTACCAAAGCTCAGACTTAAAACACTCTTACAAAGTTCAAGCTCAAGCTCTCGTCCAAAGTTAAAATTCAAAAGTGAAGAACTGTTCCTCATTAAATGCTAGAAAAGAACTCTGACAGCTCATGGCAACAGAAGAAGTCAACTAAGCCGCTTTTTGCTGACATTGTCTAACAACTACAAAGACCAGCAAATAAGAAACTTTCTGCGATCTCAGACAAATCAGGACTCAGTTATCATATGATTGGAAATCTCTGATAATCAAAGTCACATTTCAGAAGAAGCTCAACACGATATCAGTCGATGCTTTTAATGCTGCTCAGAACGGTAATAAATGTTTCCGTTGGACGACGAAGCTTATGAAGTCTGCTCAATTTATTCTCACTTATAAAAAGGAGAAGCAACACTAGAAGGAAAAAGAGATTTTTTATGCCCAAGCAACTTACAAAGACTAAAAAGCTTTATCTCTTCTTGGACTTCTTTTCACTTGTAAAAAGGTTAAAGTCTTGAGATCAATTGTCTATTCTCATTTTCTAGTGAGTTTCAAACTCAAGCTTTCATCATCTTCTACTTATTCATCTTAGTGTTGTAAGCCTGAAGAGGCTAGGTATAAAAGAATACTGGTGTGGTTGAATCTGAAGAAGTTGAAAATACTTGTAACCTGAAGAGGTGAATAATACTTGTAATTTCGAAAAAGATTAGTTGAAAATCCTTCTGGTTGAAGGGACTGGACGTAGCTCTCGGTTGGTGAAAGTAAACCAAGATAAATCTCTAGTGTAAGCTTCTCTTCTCTTCTAGTGTGTTTTATTATTTCCGCTAACTTCTGGGGTTTACCATTGTGTTTTTTAACAAAGTTTTTAAATTGGTTCTTCGAAGTTCTTAACCGCTTCCTTAAAAATCTCTCAAAAATCCTTAGAGTCCAATAGGACTGAGAAGTCTTGTTTTTACGTTCTTTGCTTGTTAACCTTTAACCTTCGTTGTGTTCAGTCTGTTGTTAAAAGAAAAGTTTTTTTTTAAAAGGGTTAAGAAACACAATTCCTCCCCCATTCTTGTGTTTCACTTGGTTATTTCAATTGTTATCAGAGCTCAGCCTCTTGGGTTGAGCATCTAACAGTGTAGAGAAAAAGATCCAGTACACCCTTAAATGGAGAACAAAGGACAAGCTGTGAACAGACCACCTCTATTCAATGGAAACGACTATGATTACTAGAAGAAGAGGATGATTGCTTTTTTTTTATGCCCAAAATATGGACATTTGGGACCTAGTCCAAAATGGATATCAAATACCCACCAACGCAGAAGGACAGGAACTCTCTCGACCACAATGGACGGAAGGACAACGAACCAGACATCAGCTTAACTCAAAAGCCAAATACTATCTTATGTGTGCCATCACCAGATCAGAGCACGACAAAGTCCATAGCTGTGAAACAGCTTAAGAGATATGGGATACTCTGGCCTTAGCACATGAAGGTTCATCTCAAGTCAAGGAATCAAAGATAAGCATGATGATTCACCAGTATGAGCTCTTCAAAATGGGAGAGCATGAAAACATTAATCAAATGTTTGGACGATTCCAAACAATAATCAATGGCTTGAGATCTCTGGGAAAGACCTATGATAATCAAGATCATATCAGAAAAATTCTAAGGAGCCTTTCCAGACAGTGGAGACCTAAGGTTACTGCCATACAGGAAGCGAAGAACCTAGCTTCTCTTACCATGGAGGAACTCTTGGGTTACCTTAAAGTTCATGAGCTGGAACTTTAAGAAGAGGAAAGCTCAAGAAAAGGGAAATCAATTGCCCTTAAAGCTCACAAAGGGAGTGCGTCCAAAGCACTTAAAGCTGAAAAATCATTAGATGAGGCCGAGTCATCAGAAGATGATATCTCAGATAATGAAGAGCTATCTTTCATATCTAGAAAGATACAAGCAATGTGGAAAAAGAAAGGAGGTATGCGGAGAAAGCACTTTGGATGAAGATCACCAATGGACAGAACAGAAACAAAAGACAAGAGTCCAATCATATGCTATGAATGCAAGAAGCCTGGACACATTAAAGCGGAATGCCCTTTACTAAACAAGGAGAAAGAGAAAAGGAGATTCTTTCCAAAGAAGAAAAGAGGATTAATGGCCACTTGGGAAGATCTTGATCTTTCAACTACTAATGATGAAGAAGAAGCAGAAGAAGAAGCCAATCTATGTCTCATGGCAAACACCTTGTTGGAAGAAGAAGAAGATGAGGTAACAAACTGTAACCTTGATCTTCAAAATGCCTTTAATGAGTTGTTAAATAATTCATCCATTTTAGCTGTTGAATATAAATCCCTGAAAAGAAAGTTTTCAAAATTAACCAGAGAATATGGAAAAATGCTTTCAGAAAAACAAGAACTTGAAATTTGTTGTGAAAAATTAAAAACTGAAAATACTCATTTGAAAACATCTTCTGAGTCCAACACTTCAGATGAAGTTGATAAACTTCATACTGAGGTAAAAGAGTTAACGGAGGATCTCAGTAAATTTGTGAAAAGCACCAACAACCTAAACATCTAACTCAGGTATTCTAGAGATCCTCATGACAAATTTGGATTGGGATATCAAGATACTAATAAAAAGTTTTTTCAAAAAACTACTACTCAACCTAAATCTTTTAAGAATGCTTATAAAAAGAACGTTCACCCCTCTTTAAAAGATCTCTTTAATAAAAGGTCAAAATATTATGGATCTCCAAGAGCTAACCAAAGAGGACCCAAAAAGATATGGGTACCTAAGGATATGATAATTCCTCTTGCAGATGTGCTTAGCAACAAGAAAAAGACACCTGTCATGGTACCTGGATAGTGGTTGCTCACGGCACATGACGGGAGAAAGGTCTATGTTCCAAGACATCAAAACTAAATCAGGCGGCTTCGTTACGTTTGGAGGAAATCAGAAGGGTAAAATAGTTGGAATAGGTAAGATTGGTAAGCATTCTTTTCCCTCTATCGATAATGTTCTTCTGGTTGAAGGATTGAAACATAATCTGCTTAGCATTAGTCAATTATATGATATTGGAACTAATGTTTCATTCAATCAAGGAGAATGTATAGTTAAAAACTCTGACGGATCCATACACTTCACTGCTAAAAGGCAAAACAATCTCTATAAAATTGACTTGGAAGATCTTTCAGATCAAAATGTATCATGTCTAGTATCCATAAAAGGAGAACAGTGGATATGGCACAAGAAGCTTGGTCATGCAAGCTTGAGGTTAATCTCCAAGCTAAATAAGCATAACCTCGTAAGAGGACTACCAAAGCTTGTGTACAAATCAGACGTTCTCTATGAAGCATGTCAAAAGGGGAAACAAATCAAAAACTTGTTTAAGTCCAAAAACATCGTTTCCACCTCTAGACCACTAGAATTGTTACATCTTGATCAATTTGGTCCAACAAGAACTTCTTTACTAAATGGAAAGAAATATGGATTGGTCATAGTAGATGACTATAATAGATGGACATGGGTTATGTTTCTAGCTCACAAGGATGAGTCTTTCAAAGTTTTCTCTATTTTCTGTAAAAGAATTCAAAATGAAAAAGGCATGTGTATCAACTCAATCCGAAGTGATCATGGAGGAGAATTTGAGAATGATAGCTTCCAATTGTTCTGTGAAGAAAACGGTATTCTTCACAACTTCTCTACCCCAAGAACACCACAACAAAATGGTGTGGTAGAAAGAAAAAATAGATCTCTTCAAGAGATGGCTAGAACAATGCTCAATGACAACTCAATCTCCAAACACTTCTGGGCTGAAGCTGTTAACATTGCATGTTATATTCAAAACAGAATATATATTAGACCACTTTTAAACAAGACTCCTTATGAATTGTGGAAAGGACGAAAACCCAACATCTCTTATTTTCATTCTTTTGGCTGTCAATGCTTTATCTTGAATACTAAGGATTCTTTAGGAAAGCTTGATGCTAAAGTTGACTCTGGTATCTTCTTAGGTAATCAATCAATTTGAGACACTTATATTAGCTTTGTATTAGGATTTATTAGATGTTTATTGTGCCCAATATTAGTATTTTAGATGAGTTTAATGTTGTTGGGCTTCATTGGGCATTAATGCAAATATTGAATAATTTTCGGATTTTGATGCATTTTGACCTTTCTTCCTTGGTTAGGCCATAACTTGGGACTCGGTGATCCAATTGAGGTGATCTTGGTGTCTTTGGAAAGCTAAGACAATGCTCTACAAGTTTCATGAAGAACACAAGAGCTGGATCGGACTTATAAGGGTCCAAAACATCCTTACAATACAGAGTGGGTTTGCTGTCAGGAAAATCTGGGCAATGTGCACATATTGGACTACATAGTGAGTTATAGGCCTCCTCTTGGGATGAAACGTGGCCATTGGAAAGATAAGACCAATATCTCCAACTTCACTGAAGACCATTTAGTCAATAGATGTCGTTTTAGGCATGATAATGAAGCTACAAGTTGGTTTAAATTTGGAAACACGTTCTGCCAACCTAACATGAGGTAAGTTCAGTGTTTTTGGAATATCTGGAGTTCTAAATGTCCAAATGGCATGATTTAAATTGCAAAATTTCAAGGAGACAACTGGCTACAACTTTCATGAAGACCTCAAAGCCAAAATGCACCGTCTAGATGATGAAAATGAAGCCAGAAGTCGGATAAGAGTTGTTGACTAAAAGCCACCAACCATACACCAACACCTACCATGCACCAACCCACCAACCATGCATCAAGCTTCCATTTTTGACAATTTCCATATTTTTATAGGTTGTATTCAGATTATGTACATGTACAAATTGGCTTCTAGGATTAGTATAAATAGAGCCAATCTCTTTGTATTATGAAGAATTCAATTTTGAAGTAAGTTTGAAGAAAGTTTGAGTATTTGTGAGAGTTTTCTTTCTCTTTTTCTTCATTTTCTTTAGAATTTCGTTTTTGTTCTTTTATTTCGGAGTTCTTCCTTCCCATCCATGGAAGGCTAGGCTCTCATAATCAATCCAAGGGATTAGCCATCTTGATGTTTAATTTGGAGATCTTGTTTTACTTGTTCATATTGCTTAATTGTTATTCAAGTTTCTCTTCTTCCTCTTTTGATTTTTATCTAGATTGAATTGCTTAATTTGATTTAGATGTTGATGTGATAATAGCTTTATTATCATGTGTTCAAAGAGGATCACAAAGAATAAACAATTTATTAAAGCTTTTTGATGGATTGTTTAGCTTGGTTAAATCCCCGATCTTAAATTAATCTATGTTTGGATGGTGCTTACTTTATCTAACCTTGGTTTATTAAATCCTAGATGCTTATCTAGTAGAAGATTCTTGAATCATTTTGAGGCGTCTTGATGTGATCTAAGGCCAAGAACATGATTAGCAATTAAGTGAATTCCTTGTGATCAATGATGGATTAAAATCAAGATCGGTAAAATTTCCTTGGATTGGTTAATTTGTTAATTGCATTTCTTTAATTCAACCGGTATATTTTCTTTTCAAATCATCTAAACCCCCATTTTAATTATCTTGATCTGATTAAATATTTGTTCTTTTTGGATCCTTGAGAGACGATTCGGTTCATGCTCTATACTATAAATTAGTTTGCGAACCGGTAATTATTATTATTTGACGAGGTCTCGACAACCTCTTATCATTAGGATACTCAAAAACATCTAAAGCATATAGAGTATATAACTCTCGCTCTTTAACTGTTGAAGAATCTGTTCATGTTAAATTCAATGACAAAATGCCTAATAATGAAATGTCAGAGCTAGATGAGTCTTTTGTAGAGTTAAACCTAAATGACAAAGGAGAAGGATCAACTACTCTATACAAAGAAGCATTGGACGATGAAAGAAAAGAAGAAACAACTGATGGTCAAAAAAGTTGGCACTTCAAAACTTGTCATCCAGAACACCAAATCATTGGTAATCCAGATGATAAAGTGCGTACAAGATCTACCTTCAGAGAATGCTCAAATATAGCCTTCATCTCTGAAATGGAGCCAAGAAAAATAGAAGAAGCACTGAAGGACGAATGATGGATCTTAGCCATGCAAGAAGAGCTAAATCAATTTAAAAGAAACGATGTTTGAATGCTGGTTCAAAAGCCTAAAGACAAGTCCATCATCGGCACAAAATGGATATTCAAAAACAAATTGGACGAAGATGGTAAGGTTGTGAGAAACAAAGCAAGGTTAGTAGCCCAAGGTTATTCACAACAAGAAGGTATTGATTTCACTGAAACTTTTGCTCCCGTAGCTAGATTAGAAGTCATACGCATCTTACTTTCATTTGCTGCTCATCATAGCATGAGGCTTTATCGAATGGATGTAAAAAGTGCGTTTCTAAATGGTATAATCAATGAAGAAGTTTTCGTTAATCAACCGCCTGGTTTCGAGGATCAAAATTTCCCTGGGCATATTTTCAAATTGAAAAAGGCCCTGTATGGATTAAAACAAGCTCCTCGAGCCTGGTATGAAAGGTTAAGCACGTTTTTAAAAGAAAGCAATTTTTCTAGAGGAAAAGTTGACACTAATCTTTTTCGTAAAGACAAAAACTCGAAATTCATTATAGTTCAAATTTATGTTGATGATATTATTTTTGGAGCTACTGATGAATCTCTTTGCAATGATTTCTCCAATCTGATGCAGAAGGAGTTCGAAATGAGCCTAATGGGAGAATTAAAATTCTTTCTGGGTTTGCAAGTGAAGCAGACATTGGATGAAATCTACATCCATCAGACAAAATACACAAATGAACTTCTGAAAAAATTCAAGATGGACGATTGCAAAACTATGAGCACACCAATGCATCCATCGTCCACACTAAGATTAGACGATAAAGATAAAAAGGTGGACGAAAAGGTATACAGAGGTATGATCGGATCACTCTTATATCTCACTGCTCCAGACCTGATATAATGTTTAGTGTGTGTCTTTGTGCACGTTTTCAATCTGATCCTAGAGAGTCACATTTAATTGCTGTAAAAAGAATTTTCAGATACTTGAAAGGAACTACTAATTGTTGAAACCAAAATCTTTTAAAAGAAAAGGTTTAGCACTAATGTCAAAAAGCTGTAGCTTTCCCTGTTAAGTTTTGAAGATAACAAAAATATTTGATAAGCTTGAACTAGTAAGTGTTTCGACAGAGTGTTTTTGATAAAACTATAATTCCTTTAAATATTGAATCTGTTACAATTCTTTTAGGAATTCTTCAATGAAGTTTTTATAAAACAAATACTTTGATAGTCTGCGTCCAATACGTTTTCTATGAAACCTTTCTATATGCATCCACTGCGTCATATGCTTTTTATGCGTCCAATGACTGTCTAAATATACTATTACTATTGGTGCGTCCAATGATTGTATGCATTTACTGTTACTATTTTATTGGTTCGTCCAATACTATCCCTTTGCCAAAGCTTAGACTCAAATCTCTATTACAAGTTCAAGCTCAAGCTCTCGTCCAAGTTAAAATTCAAAAATGAAGAACTGTTCCTTATTAAATGCTTGAAAAGAACGCTGACAGCTAATGACTACAGAAGAAGTCAACTGAGCCGCTTTTTGCTGACATTGTCTAACAACTACAAAGATCAGCAAATAAGGAACTTTCTGCGATCTCAGACAAATCAGGACTTAGTTATCATATGATTGGAAATCTCTGATAATCAAAGTCACATTTCAGAAGAAGCTCAACACGATTTCAGTCGATGCATTTAATGCTACTCAGAACGGTAATAAATGTTTCCGTTGGACAACGAAGCTTATGAAGTCTGCTCAAATTATTCTCGCTTATAAAAAGAAGGAGCAGCACTTGAAGAAGAGAGTGATCCTTGCCAAAGCATCTTAAAAAGTCTAAAAAGCTTTATCTCTTCTTGAACTTCTATATCCATGTAAAAGGAAAAAGTCTTAAGATTTATTGTCTATTGTCATTTGTTAGTGAGTTTCAAACTCAAGTATTCATCTTCATATACTTATTCATCTTAGCGTTGTAAGCCTGAAGAGGCTGGGTATAAAAGAATACTGGTGTGGTTGAACCTGAAGAGGTTGAAAATACTTGTTACCTGAAGAGGTGTATAATACTTGTAATCTGAAAAAGATTAGTTGAAAATCCTTCTGGTTGAAGGGACTGGACGTAGCTCTTGGTTGGTGAGAGTGAACCAGGATAAATCTCTGGTGTAAGCTTCTCTTCTCTTCTTGTGTGTTTTTTTTATTTCCACTAACTTCTGGGGTTTACTATTGTGTTTATTAACAAAGACCTTTTAATTGGTTATTTGGACTTGTTAACTGTCTTCTTAAAAGTCTTTTCAAAATCCTTAGAGTCCAACAGGACTGAGCAGTGTTGTTTCGACGTTATTTACTTGTTAAACTTTATCCTTCGCTGTGTTTAACCCCCTTCTTGTGTTTCACTTGGTTATCTCACTAATATGGGTTTGGTATTTAAGAAATCTCATGAGTACAGATTAGTTGGGTTTTGTGATGCTGACTATGCTGGAGATAGAATCGAAAGGCAAAGTACAAGTGGAGGATGTCACTTCATTGGAGGAAATCTAGTATCTTGGTCCAGCAAGAGACATAGCACAATTGCCCTCTCAACAGCTGAAGCTGAATATATTTCTGCGTCCAATTGTTGCTCTCAACTACTTTGGATCAAACATCAATTAGAAGATTACAACATCTTTGAAAGTAAGATTCCTTTACTATGTGATAATAATATTGCAATTAACTTATCAAAAAATCCTATACTACATTCAAGGGCAAAACACATTGAAATCAAACATCACTTTATAAGAGATTATATTCAAAAAGGTGTGTTTGATATTCAATATGTGGATACAGATCATCAATGGGCAGACATTTTCACAAAACCCCTATCAGAGGATAGATTCACCCTTATTCGAAAACATCTAAGTATGCATTTTGTAAAGAATTGATACTTCTTGCGTCCATTGAAGATCTGTGTCCAAAATGCTTTGTACTTGTTAAATAGTGAGGTAAAATTCTTGATAAGACTTACATCATTTGCATTTATTTTGTTTGAAACTTTTCAAATTTCCCACACTGAGTCAGTTGTTTGAAAGGTCACGGAAGTTACTTTTTACTGCCGACGTGACAGTTGCTTTTAATACACATTTAATGTGTCTCTTTTTTAAAAAAAAAAAAACGATTCGTTTACCTTCAGAAACCTTTCAGTGTAAGATTTGCTTTCTACTATAAATATTTTCTTTCTTTTCAAATCAAATTTTTACGCCTTCAAGCCTTGAAAGAAACCCTTTGCAAAAAGAACCTCAGCAAATTTCTCTCTCTCTCTCTCAAGTTCTCTACACCTTAACCCTGAGACATAGCCAGAGGAAAGACCCTTGATGTTGAAAGAGCTGAGGTATCGGTCGAATACTCGTTCCAAACTTCGATCCTAGCAGAATGTGGGGTCGATATCAAAGAGTGTCTTGTCGGTGCTGGCTGGGATAATTACTTCAGAGAACCAGTGGAGGTTTATCCAGATTTGGTAAAGATGTTCTGGAAAGATGCCTCTGTGTCTGCAACTGAGGTTAGGGGATGTGTGCTGGGAAAACCTATTATTATTTCAGAGGTAACCATCTCAAATGCCACCCAGTGTTGATTGGAAGGAGCCACCATCACTTCAGACTAGGAGAAAGCTTTTGGGGGGACAGATGTTGTCCTTGACACCTTACTAAAAGAGTCATCTACGGGGAAAATAACTGCATCCAAGATGAATGACAAGGCAAGAGTATTGCATCAACTTCTGAACAAGGCAGTACTCCACAAGGCAGGGTCCAAAGATTCAGTCTCTACAGTTCATGCCTTCTGCCTGTGTCATCTGATACTGTGTCAACAGATCAATCTGCCTTCCCTGCTGTTTAAGAACTTCAAGAGAAGTGTGCAAGGAAAAGGGAAGAAGACCACCATCTCCTATGGTGTCCTCCTAACCAAGATCTTCAGAGATCAAGGTATCTTTAGTCCCCATGAGACTAAAGATGTTGAAGAGAAGAAGAGGATCTTTGGACGGATCCAAGAGCAACAAATCTTTGGACGAAGCAATTTGTTAAGGATGAAACTTCAGAGCGTCCAAGATTTTCTGGACTAGAAAGAGCCTCTAAAGACTGCAAAGGCCGAGAGTCCAAAGCAGAAGTCACCATCCGTCCAAGCCATTCCAAAGAGAAGACTCATAATGGACGATGACTCTGACGATGACCAACCTATCGCTAAAAGGATGAAGGTTGCGTCCATTGCGAGCATTCCAAAGGGAACAAGGACGAAGCTACCCATCATAAGGAAACCTTCCTCCAAGCTTGCGTCCATTCCTAAGGAACCCCTTCTTATCTCTACCTCTTCCTCCACTGTACCCTCTTCTCAACCAGAACCTCAAACCTCTTTCCCAACCACTCCAATCACTTCCTCTCCCTTAAACACTAAACCTTCTTCTCAAACTCACAGAATACCTTTCAAACCTTCTTCACCTTCACCCCCACATAGGACCTTCTCAAACTTCCTCAACCTTAACCCCTTCTCTGTGGGCTTTACCCCCCACATTATTCCTCTCTGGGAATCCAAGGACTCTTCTCTCTCACTAACATCAAGACGCACCCAATGCTGTGATGGTTGTTCTACAAAGGTTCATATCTTTCCTAGTGAACTCACCTTCAAACCAGTCACTTTGGAAGAAATGGATCGGTTTGCGAGTCCATTTGACACCATCTTTGTCAGTGTCATCAAGGGGAGTCTTTTGTTGAAGGATTTGAGATTTGTACCCCCTTCTCTGATCATCTCTTCTACTACTGCTATCAAGATTCAGCCTGATCGGGTATGTCCAAGGTTGCCTATGGTGGATTTGAATAAAAACAAAGATTTGAAAAAATACAGAAGCCAAGCCACCTTTCCCAAACCTTCCTATTTCAAACCAAATTTTGGGATCCTAAGTTCCCCTGATGTTGATGTTGATTTCTTGTGGCAAGTTTCAAATAAAGGAGAAGCAGAGGAGAACGAGGCCAAGACTTTCTGGGAAAAGCACATATGGGATTGTGAGCAACAAGCGTCTTCTTCAGGTCTAAGCGATGAAGATAAGGAAGATACTATAACGGTGCCTGGTCAGAGCTTCCAGTGTTTTCGTCCTATCTTTATGGTAGATGATATTCTTGGACTGCCTCTGAACTCGCCATTACCAACAATCTTCTCTTGTCCAAGCTATGTCTCTGGACCTCCTTCTGACAACATAGGCAGACCTTATCCCTGGGATCAAATGTTTGGATATCAGAGAGATCTTCTTCCTTGGGATTTTGATCTTCCTCTGTCTGAAGACGAAGTTGAATCTGTTGAGCAGGAAATGGAAGTGGCCCCTCCTGCTACCACCACTGAGTTAGTTATTTTGGAACCACAACCTCCTGCTGAAACTCTCACCCAAGTGCCCCCAGCTTTTCAGGCCTATGTGAATAATCAAATGGACTTAATGTACAAGAGAGTTGAAGACCTCCTCAAATCTCTTTTTCAGCAAGGGTCTCCTCCTCCTCCTCCGCCTTCTTCCTCTTAAATTTTTTTATATAGCCAAATTTTTTTTCATTTTTTTTGACAATGATGTCCTTCTTCCTTTTGTCTGATGACAAAGGGGGAGAATAATGGGAATTTGATTTGCTACGAACTTGATTTGTCAATTATACTGATTCAATGAAATTGTGAACTATTACTTTATCCTGGTTATTTTATTACTCTTGTCTCGTCTATTCATTTGCCCATATAGTAGTAAATTCAAATACCAAATATAATTGCTTTAATTGAAATTGTGACTACTCTACTAATACACTGTGTAGTTGTGAAGGATTTGCTCTAAAATATTAGCATGGTTATTTCTTTTCAAAAGGTATTGTCTCTATTAACGTTTCTCTCTTAAGTACTAAACTTCGATGCAGAAAAAATGTTACTTGCTCTTGAAATTTTTTTTAAAAATAAATTTCTTGTACTGCGTCCAACAGACTCTGCGTCCATTTCTTTGAAATGTTTTTCTTAGGGGGAGCAAATAATGTTTTAAAAAGAATCTGTGTTCAATCAAATTAATAGTTTTGTCATCATCAAAAAGGGGAAGATTGTTGAAACTAAAATCTTTTAAAAAAAGGTTTAGCACTAATGTCAAAAAGTTGTAGCGTTCCCTGTTTAAGTTTTAAGGATAACAAAAATATTTATTAAGTTTGAACAAGTAAGTGGTTCGACAGAGTGTTTCATTAAAACTGAAATTCCTTTATATATTGACTCTGTTGCTGTTAATTGAGGAATTCTTTAATGAGTTTTTTTTAAGAGCAAAATAGTTTCTTAAAATAAACTATTTGATAGTCTGCGTCCATTCTATTTTCTGCGAAATCTTTTATTTGCGTCCATTCTACATATACTATTACTATTGGTGCGTCCAATGTTTGTATGCATATACTGGTACTATTTTATTGGTTCGTCCAATACTATCCTTTTACCAAAGCTCAGACTTAAAACACTCTTACAAAGTTCAAGCTTAAGCTCTCGTCCAAAGTTAAAATTCAAAAGTGAAGAACTGTTCCTCATTAAATGTTAGAAAAGAACTCTGATAGCTCATGGCAACAGAAGAAGTCAACTAAGCCGCTTTTTGCTGACATAGTCTAACAACTACAAAGACCAGCAAATAAGGAACTTTCTGCGATCTCAGACAAATCAGGACTCAGTTATCATATGATTGGAAAGCTCTGATAATCAAAGTCACATTTCAGAAGAAGCTCAACACGATATCAGTCGATGCTTTTAATGCTGCTCAGAACGGTAATAAATGTTTCCGTTGGACGACGAAGCTTATGAAGTCTGCTCAATTTATTCTCACTTATAAAAAGGAGAAGCAGCACTAGAAGAAAAAAGAGATTTTTTTTGCCCAAGCAACTTACAAAGACTAAAAAGCTTTATCTCTTCTTGGAATTCTTTTCACTTGTAAAAAGGTTAAAGTCTTGAGATCAATTGTCTATTCTCATTTTCTAGTGAGTTTCAAACTCAAGCTTTCATCATCTTCTACTTATTCATCTTAGTGTTGTAAGCCTGAAGAGGCTGGGTATAAAAGAATACTGGTGTGGTTGAACCTGAAGAGGTTGAAAATACTTGTAACCTGAAGAGGTGAATAATACTTGTAATCTCGAAAAAGATTAGTTGAAAATCCTTCTGGTTGAAGGGACTGGACGTAGCTCTCGGTTGGTGAGAATAAACCAGGATAAATCTCTGGTGTAAGCTTCTCTTATCTTCTAGTGTGTTTTATTATTTCCGCTAACTTCTGGGGTTTTCCATTGTATTTTTTAACAAAGTTTTTAAATTGTTTCTTCGAAGTTCTTAACCGCTTCCTTAAAAATCTCTCCAAAATCCTTAGAGTCCAATAAGACTGAGAAGTCTTGTTTTTACGTTCTTTGCTTGTTAACCTTTAACCTTCGTTGTGTTCAATCTGTTGTTAAAAGAAAAGTTTTTTTTTTAAAAAGGGTTAAGAAACACAATTCAACCCCCCTTCTTGTGTTTCATTTGGTTATTTCACTTTGTATAACAACAAATTACATTAGTAACAACACATTGATTAGGTATAATTATAATCAATGCAATATAAATTATAATTAAAAATAAAACTTAATTATTCAATTAATACAAAATCTGCATAATTGTACCCACGATAGGTGAGATTACAATTATACAAACTAAGAATAATTATGCTTAACAGAATATGATAAATCAATATCATGCATAAAAAATATTCAATTCATATTTTAAAGGATATTTAATAGCAGTCATATTCGAATAAATCCAAGACATGCTTAATAGTATTTTGAATTAGCATATAATAATCATGACTCTATCCTTGTAAGAATCATGTCATTAATTTCCTGATTTCTATAGAAAAGAGTACAATAACAAAAGTTATTGTTTATAATTTGACTGAGGCAAGCATACAAGAGTGCATAAAACAATTTTATATTCATCCTAGAATCTCAAAATAATAAGATATGTAATCACATCTTTACATTTCACTCCCACTACAAATAAGAATACAATTACAAAGGGAGTATTATAACAAGTAATCAATAAATTGATTGTAGAGTTGTTTAATTTCATAATATTATGGGAAACAATCATACTCTCATATACAATTGCACATACTTATAGTCTCAAAAGGAAAAGAATATATTATTAACAAATTTTTCCATATATATGCAAAAAAATTTCCATATATATGCAATCATATAATAAGTCCCAAAAAAATTAAAGATTTTATAACTAATCTCAAAGAGTATCATTCATCTTGTGTGTAGATCCAATGAGCTTTGATGACTTAATGAGAATATCAAAATCTTACAAATTGTCATCTCAAATGATTCAATCATCATAATGAGAACAAAAGGCTCTAAATATAAATCAAAACGATTTACATATAAGTCATATGTTACAAGGATGACATAACTTTCAATTTCCTTGAGAATTGCTCAACAAAATTATCTTGATGATATTTTACAACTGAGTGTATTAACAATAAGGCAAAGTCAAATTTAATCCAAGCTTTGGATTAATTTGGCATAAAATAATGCCCAATTTCATCATTCAATACATATATTAATATACAACATATAGAATTAGATTTATATTATGATCCAAATTTTATTTTGTGACTAAGGCACGTGATTAGAGAAAGTACACAATACAAATCAGTCACAAAATTATTGGTCTAAATTTAGAGAGTATAATAGTGAAAAAACACAATGTCTATTAAAATATTAAATTATGCCAATTTTAAAAATAAACTTAAATGGCATAAAATAATATTGAATTCACTACATACATTTAATTAATTTAAAAAGAATGAGCTTTAACTCATATGATGACCCAAACTCAATTTTGTGATTAACACTAATCATTAGAGAAAGTGACTAAGGTATATATTTGTCACAAAATAATAATAATAATAAATTTTGAATCCAAATAATGAGAACAAAGTAGTGAAAAATAATATATATATATATATATAATATGAAATTATGCCAAAAGAATATGTAACATGTCCAATATTCAATATTAATAAGACTTTGCCAAAAGAATAATCATATTTGACACTTTTCCAAAAAATAAAAATGATTAAAAATTTTCCGGATATCAAAAAATTTCCAAAAAATTTAACAACGGTCATGTCATAAAAAAAAACTAAAATATGCATAATACAAATTTAATTTTGCATGAAATATACATGACTAAATAAGTTAAAAGGACTTGAAATTTATTTGCATAATTATAACACTTCAAATGAGAAAGTGCTATATATAAAAGTCTCATTGCCATAGTAGAGAATTTTCATAAAACAATTTCTGGCCCAAATTTCAAGAGTACATTATTTTAAATCACATATTTCCCTCGAGTTAATTTATATAAAATTTCAAAAAAAAAATCTAAAAAATATTCCAATATATATATAATTTTTTTAAAAATTTATTTTGGAATATATTATGATATGCAAATGTGACAATAGGAATTGTTTTTTTTTTTTTGAATTTGCGTAATTTGGATATGCCAATGTCATTGCCCACGTCACTAAGCTGTAAAGGTTTTTCCTATATCAATTGCATATGTATTGGGATTGTGATTAAACACCCTATCACATAGAAACCAAGATAGAGGCTTGGAATTTTTTTTCTAGAATTATCAATTATTTGATGATATGTTCGAAGGGTTTTGTTCATGATAAGCCAATATAGAAAATCCCTCAATCAATTTACACAAATATACACCGAATAAAGAGTAATAAAAAATGAAATAGTTAGGGTTCTTGGTTTAACGAGACCACGATAATAAACCATAGAATTCTCCCGAACATATCAACACAAAACACGTAATTCTTGAGGGGTTTTTATAACAATGATAAGATAGAGAGAAACCCTCAGTCAACTTTGAGAAACATGGTACAAGTAGAGAAAAAATAACAGCCATAATTCGTATCTACAAGGCTCTAATACCAATTGAAATTTTTTAGTAATACCCAATAACAAAATGATCGAGTAGATACAAGATTATAACATGTTTAATCATGAATATAAAGAGAATTAGAAGATAGAATTTGTGTATCTGGTGTAAAGAATCGAGTCATTGTGTTCTTCATGAGATCCAGGTGAGCCACTTAGTTGAGAGCCAAAATAAGAGAAGACTCTCCTCAATCACGATTGGTTCTGCTAGAACATGTGTTAACCGTCTAATGAGACAACGATTAAACAACCTATCGTATGAGGGCAACCATTACCTTACTCCTGAACTCATATCCCCAACTCACTAGGATCGGTACTACTTTCCTATGTTGGGTTTTGTCCCAATTGGGAACCAATTGTGTCAACAAATGACAATAATTTCAAAACAACCCACATTCCCATGGAAAAATAAATTTCTCATTTAGCAAATTCAAATATCCAAACTTGTAAAATAAAGCTTAGGCTCAAATCATCAATCATTGTTGCAAACATAATTCTTCATTTAATCAAGATCTATATCATTGTCCCCATCTCCATCACACACAGCATCTTCATCATCTTCATTTCCTTATGAAATTGGCTTGGGAAATGGCTGTCCGCTAGCTGAATTTAAATAGGATTTTAACATATTACCAAAACTGATCTCTTGCTCAATCTCCTTCCTCTGCTGCGGAAAACGTTGCTCCATCACCTGCTGCACTTGGTCAATAACTTGATTAACAATACTTCTAGGAATTTGGGTCAACCTTGAGCCTATGGAAGATGACTCTCCAGATGAGTAAACAGAGGCTTGAGATCCATGGCCATATATGCAACCCTTCTTTGTACCGCCAACGGCCTATATCTAGAGATCTTGATTGATCATTTGTGTGTTAGAATGATCGCCATCAGTTGAGCACGGAAAAGAATGTTAAGCCTCATGCATTTTGTAATCTTGCTGCAAAGAGAAGTGTCAAAACTATTGTGTAAAGATAACTATTTAATAATAAAACTAGTTCAAGTAATATTTTATAACTTCTAAAATAATTACACTACGTATGCCTTTTCAACTTTAGGTTCCACCCAAGATTTATCTGCTTTCTTCATATGTGTGTGAAGAAAGATCTCATCTGGGACAATTTGCCAAAAGACTCAGCCTGCAATAATGAAATCAAAAATAGAAATAGATAAATGTATATGTAACTGATATATAAACTAAAGAATTAGATATTTTAATTACCAAATTTTGTCCATGGGTGCTTGTAGAAATGCAACCACCTGTGTGCAAGCATCCACCGGGTTCTGAGGCATGATTTTTCTTGGCTTGATGACACTTCTCCTTATACTCGATGGTAGCCCACTGGCTACAAAGGTCCTCCTATATGCCTTCTCCAATCCATAGAGGTTTTCCCCCCTTCATTACGTGCTTTCCCTAGCAAATCCGACAGCCTCTTTGAACAACGATAATTAAATGCCTTTTTCATTTTGTCCTCACATTCTTCGCGCATCCACCCAACATATCTCTTCATAATAATTTGTAAATTATGTTAAATCAATAAATTTTAGAAAACAAATAATGAAATTACAATAAGGACTTACCTTAAACTCTCGAAACATCATTTCTCTTCTGGTTTCAGATATTTCTCTTCATGAGAAGTAAGGATGATTATACCTTGCTTGTATAACTGTGGTTATGGCAGTAGCAGCAGGTTTGGATGGCAGAAATCTATGATGTGTTATTTCATTAGTGAACAAAGATCAACAAATCTTAATAATATGTAAGAAATCTAAATTAAACAATTTATATACATACGCACCAAATCGTTCATCTGGCTGTAAGAATGTCTTGTTAGTGGTATTCAACATGTCGTCATCGACCTCAGTATGGGTAGAAGGTGAGGCATCATCATGAGAATAATGTGTAGAAGGTGAGGCATCATTAGTTGAATGATGGATAGAATGGGATGAGGTACTATGCAATGTAGGTGATGAGGAATGCCTTGTGGGTGGCAATCCAAGTGTGGCCATCATAATTAACCCAGAAGAAGGTGCATCGGGAAATCCATGGGTGGGTGATGCTCTATATAGGGTATGCACAGATGATTGGCCCCTAGAAGGTCTCATCCCTATGAAAGGTCTGACACATGCTTTGTTTTCTTCTGTTTCTTTCTCTTTCAAACCGATCTTATCTCCTCTAGAAGATAAGTTATGACATGCTGCATATTAATTGTTTGATAAAATGTTGAATTCACCCTGTTAATCAGGTCTGAGTATTAGATTTTTGAGTCGTGATTTCAATTTAGTTAAATGTGGTTTTATTTTTGGCAAGGTAGTCTATTGTGTAATGCTGTGTTTTGTTATCTGAACCTAGCTGTGAATATCAAAAGTTTTTGATACATGATTGCTTTTGTTGTGAGGGGGGTCATGAATGATAATCTCTTCAATCAGAGTTTTTGTTGAGTTCAGTCATAATGATAATCTCTTTGGTCTAAGCTGTCTGCGGTAATCCTTCTTGATACAATGTGCAAACGAATTAAAATTATGGTTTTTCATCTCACCCTCCAGATGCATATATGATGTTGGATGTTGGCTTTTAAAGTAGATCTTGTGCTTTCCCATGGATGGTTTACTGGATAAAATACCCTGGATCATAGTTGCTCGCTTTTGCATTTGTTCTGCATGTGGGAAATTATAGGCGTTATCTGCTTGGATGAGAAATTGGGCTCTGCATTTGTTCTTGTCTTATTTTACTTTGCTATTTGATTTGGTGAAAGGATTTGGAACCTACGAGTGTTTTGCTAGTTGGACCCTTGAATAATATGCAGTCTCATTTGACATTTCTTGCTCTCTTTGGCTTTTGTGAAAATTTAATTTGAGCTTGGAGGGGGAAGATACATGATGATTTTGAAATGCTCATGCTTGTCCTTTAGTATTCTGCTATTGGGGTTTTTCAGTTACAGTCGTCCCATTTGTTTTTTTAGTTTATGTGCTGTTTTGTTCCTTTAGTCAGGAGAGTATGCTGTTCTTGAATAAAGTTTGACACATTAATGATTGAATACATCTTGTTTTGGGCTCGAATGTGAATATGGTAAATATACCTCAGACATCAAAATTTAACTTTCTCCGATCCATTTCTGCTCTAAGGATCAGTTATTGATTTGGATTATGTAGGGACTGGCTTCAAATGTGTTGATCTTGAATTTAAAGATTACTGCCAATATAGGGGTTGAAAGGTTTGTTTGCTATGTCCACTGTCTGTTTATGAAGATGATGGGGTGAAAGTCTATACTGTTTTTAGTACATTGTAATTATTCTCCATTTAGTTACTGCTTTCGTTAGAATTCTAAGTTATTTTAGACTTTTTGAGAGCGTTTATTATTTCATTTTATTTTGGTTGTTGTTTGCCTCTGTTTTTTTAGAGGAAATTTTGTCTATACTCTTCCTCCTCATGTATTTTTTCCTATCAATAGCGTTCTTATTTCGTTTCCACATATTAGATGATGTGTATATATATATATATATATATATATATATATATATATATATTAGATGTATTATCTGTGCTTTTCTTAATTTTGCAAATAATTTCCACTTAAATAAATTTGATAGCTTTCTGAATAAAATTTCACAACTTGCAATTTGTGGTGTTAAGGGATCAAGTACTCTCTAACTAATTTTTTTAGGATGGTTCTATGGGCTCATGTTTTATTTCAATTAAAACGTGATTTTTAAAACAAAAAATAATAATAATTCGTTTAATGGTATTAAGGGGTCAAGTACCCACTGACTAATTTTCTTGAGATGATTCTATGGGCCTAGTACATGTTTCATTTCATTTCAGATGCGTTAATAAGTTTTTTTTAATCAAATCACTCTTCTTTTTAATTATATTAACAATTTTACTTTCAATCAATTAATTCAAATAATTGTTTTTCTTAAAATCAACAAGCACACAATCATTTTCTAAAAAACCTGATTTTGAATTTTCCATTGCACCACGGGATACATGGGAGTGCAAATCAAGTTAAACTTGTAAATTTTTGTAATTTACTTTCATTTTTCCTAATATGTAAATATTTGTCTACGTCCTTCTTTTAAAAGGGGTAAAATAAAGTAGTTGTCACATGATGAATGTATTAAGGGTGCTGTGAGATTAAGTTTTTACAATTCTTAGTGCATAATCCACTCATAAATCTTGTCAGTTTTGTAAATTATTTATATTTTAAATTTTTTTAAAGAATTTTACCAATCATTTTTTCTAATCAATAAACGATTAACGGTGACTTCATTATTTTTAATAAATTATTCCTCTTGCCGTTCCCGTGGCAGGCACCAAATGCTCATGTTGAATGTTTTTTAAAATTGTCACATATTGGATGCTATTGCACAATTGTGACAGTCATTCCAAAAGTTTAAAACGGAATTCTCTTATTCCTCGCCAATAACACCAAAAGGCGTCTCATTGTATTTGATGAGGAACACTCTATGGCCTAGAATGATGGGTAAGTAACCAATATAGCGAGTAAGAAATTTCTAGTCAATGTGGGAAACATAAGGAGGCAATAAATCAGCTTAAATATAACAAATTCAAGGAACACAATTAACCACTTTTGGGACCCTCAATTTCACACATGGTACAATTAACCCCAGAAATTTTTGGACAAGGTGGGAAAGTATGGATATTCATAGCGCAGCATCATAATGAAAGAAATATTATGAAGAAAAACAAATATTACTTGGTAACTATTTGTTTCTCTTCATATATTTTCAAGAAAGAAATATGCTAATATTATTCTTCGTTTATTCATATCCACGAAAACATACATAGAGTCATATCATTACTTGCAAGTAACTACAACACAGTACCGTGCCACACACATGCTTTATTTATTGAAATTTGGATATCTAAGAAATCCAACTTTGAGTTGGAAACAAAGACAGTTGGAGCAATTTTATTTAGAGTAGTAGATGCATCATGCATGGTCAGTTTTTGTTGGACATATCTATATTAATTGGCAATTGTCGCAGGCGTCCCTTTTGCTTTAGGGTTAGAGCCAACAATTACCACAGGCTTATTCAAGAAGTCTTTCGCTTCAGATTTAGAGCCAAAACACCAGCCATAATCGATAGAAGGATTAGGATAAGGAGCGCAGAAGCTCCCACTTCCCTTCTTCATGCAGTCGGCATGAGACTTACATAAGTTAGGATGTTCCACGACTATCTTCGTAACAGATTTAGGTCCAACTGGATATATACAGAAGCCCACAAATAATCCAACGGGGATACAGCGACAATCGCTCGAGCGGCATGGTGGCATCTCAAATGGCGAACAAACACCCGAACAATCTAATGCTTCTACCTTCTTCATCGGGAACATTACTGCAAATAGTGATGCCAAAGTTAGAACAGATACACACATATATAAATCATGACATGCATGCATGCCGAAGTCCAATGCAATGTATGATCCAGCTTAAAACATAAATGCCAAAGTCTGATGCAATGTATGATCCGGCTTCATACATATACATAATATATTTAGGACAGTGGGGTACTTAATTTAGAAAAATATTTGTCAATTAATTGGGAGTAGATTCCGATTCCTCATGAGTTCTAAAATACAAAATTAGAAATGGTGAGAAAGATGAATAGAAGGCTACAGACAGGATGTGGCAAGCAAGAAGACAGCCAAAGGAGCGAGCCTAACATATGCCATTGTTTGACTAGGTAGTTGGAAAGAACCAGCTGCAGTTGTGTTATGAGCTTTGTGTTGCATTAGTTCCTTCTTGCATGCAGCAATTTATAGGCAATGTTTTAGTCTCTAATCTCTACTAAACGCGCAGTCCGGGTTTCATGTGGGAGTCCAGTCATTACACACGAAACTCGGTGTTAAAATCTAATATCAATTTTGTCATTATGGTAATCTGAGATTAGTCACATAAAATAACAGTGTGGCTCCCCACTCCCACACAGAAATTTATATTCTTTAGGTGCCAACACTCTTTTGAAGTGGCTTCTTCGTCAGGGCTCTATTATTACCATGGGTTGATGTAATTTACAATATTTTCTTTAGTTGATTCCAGCTGTCATGCCTTATAATTATTATACCGTGGGTTGAATTGAAGTACTGCATATTTCTTCCATTTCTACTCGGCGAATATTTCATCAAATATTTGCAGTGGTGATATGCCCAAGCTTTCTCCTGGCTTGCTATAATGGCATATAACTCATCATGGATTATTTTTAATACATTTTCTCTTTTGACTCATAACTTAGCACTAATATAATCATCATCAATTTCTTTAGTCCCTGGTGTGCCAAGGATTGGTTCTTTGATAATTCCAATCTTAATCAGATTATATCATCGTTTGGATGAGTTTCTTTTTATAAAAAAATATCTATTTTTTTTATAAAAGAAGTACATTTTATATTTTTTAGCATGTTTGGATGACTTTTTTTAAAAAATAAAGCATTAAAAAAAGCTCAAAAATTTCTTTTTTTTAGCTAGATTTTTTAGCATCTAAAAAAAGATATTGTTCACAGTATGGAAAAGTTGTTTAAAGATATTTTTTAAACAAAAATATCTCTAACTAGTTTTTAAAAAAACATTTCTTATTATTCATGTTTTTAAACCCTACCAATTCTTTATATATTTTCTTGCAAGTCTCTATTTTTTTCTTTGCTATTGCACACCTCACCTCATTATCAACTTCTTCCTTTTCCTTTCATCAGCATGTGAAGGCAAAATGGGATGATTGGAATATTGAAATATTTTTAACAATATGTGTGAAATAAATACAAGCTGGTAATAGGTCCCACAACCATTTTAGCAAAGATGGATAGAGGAATCTCAAAAAATTTAGAGAGAGGTCAACACTCTCATACATGCATAAACAATTAAGAAATATATTGAACAATTTAAAATCTATCCTCCAATTATAGGCTAAGCTTGTAGAAAATGAGACTGGTCTTTTATATTTTCCCTTTTAGGTAATTTCATTGTTAAAAAAGTAATTTTATATTGTTATATCCAAATAACAATAAAATTAAAAAAAATACTTTTTGAGTATTGCATCCAAATATAAAAAAAAATTATTTTTATAAACACTCTTTTAAAAAAGATAATAAAAAATATATAATTTTTAAAAGTTGAATACTGGAGCTGCAGAGCAGCGCAGAACAGAATCTAATAAATATTTAATTTCCTTGAGTAATTCCCATAAACGACTTGACTGTTTCAGTGAGTGATTTTGGGTAAATAGGTTAATTCTTTTAATAATGGTGATGGATAAATACATTGGATAAGTCCACAATGAAAAAGGGTTCTCGTAAATTTTGGTTCTGATCTGATAAGGATATTGACTTTATTGATATATTGGTGTGATATGGTAGTAATGGTTTTTCCAATTATTTTTCTTTGGTTGAGATATTGGATAAGGGTGATATGCATTTCAAAAGTGTCACAAGCCAAATTTTGAAGTCATGGCTGGCGTGTAGACTTTGCTCACAATCTAGTAAACTAACTAGTGAAATAACTCAACTACTATAAAATCATAGGTGAAATACTAGATGAAGATCGGGGGCTACCAAAAAAATTGATAGATTCTCCTCTAATATATGGACATCTCCCAAATACAAGCAATTGGCAACATCCATGGGTTTTTATTATAAAAAATATCTTTTTTTTTTATATAAAAGAAGTACTTTTTATATTTTTTATTGGCTTTTTTACCATGTTGGGGTAAGTAGGTTTCCTATTATCCATCATGGTGTAAGTTTAGCAAATATTCCCAAAGAGGTGTGTAATCACTGAAAGTCGTAGTTGGTACCTACGACTTCCATTAAAAAATGAAAAAAACCTTAACCTTAAGTCGTTTTTCTTACATACGACTTTGCTCCGAATAATCTTAAAACACACAAGTCATTGATGTTGAATACAACTTCACCTAAGTCGATGTTTTAGCCTCCGACTCCCTGTTCAAAATACACCTCTTTGGGAATATTTGCTTAACTTACACCATTATGGGAAATAGGAAACCTATTTACCCCAACATGGTAAAACCGCCGTTTTTAGCATGTTTGGATGATCTTTTTTTGAAAAGTTAAATTACTCAGTTGGTCCCTAAACTAATTAGGAAAATTCAAATAGGTCCCTATTTTTTAAAAGTTTGTAATTTAGTCCTTACAGTTATAAAATAATTATAATTGAGCCCTTGATCCCATCACCCCATCATAACAACGTTAGCAACACCTGATGTGGTAAAAGCGTTGTCTAGGTGGTGCTGATGTGGCACTTGACTAAGAAGACTCTTTCCTTCTTCCCCAATGTGACCATTAGGGTTATTAAAAATCCCATTTGTGTAGCAACTTCTCCATTTCTTCAACTTCTCCATTTGTGCTGCATCTCTAGTCGACCCACCCAAGTTGCTGAGTTTCGCATTTTTCCTTGTGAATGGTCGAGTCAGAATTCACCCATAACTCGAGCTCTACATCATCATGTCATAGAAGGAAACCGGGAACCCATTGCCATTGTGGGGATCTTGTGATTATGTTAACATCTAAGACATTGGCTAACCCTAGTAGGCGGTTTTTGAGATGCCCTAACTATAAGGTAGGTGTAAAGAAACTGACAATGGTTGCCACAAATTTGTTAGTTCCATGGGTTTGAGTATACTGATTTTTGGCTATTTGTGTACACTACAACAGAAATGACTTTTAAATTCGCAAGGTTTAATTTGGTGAAATAATTACCAGATAGAAAAGTTGTTTTCAAATTTGGTATGTAAAGTAACCGGATTTATATATAAGACATTTAAATTTGTTTCATTATTACCGGATTGAAAAGTTGTTTTCAAATGCTGGATGTCAAGTAACCAAATTCATATATAAGACGTTTAAATTCGTTTTATTGTTACTGGATTCGAAAGTTGTTTTGGAAGCCAGGATGTCACGTAATCAGATTCTTATATAATACATTTCAATTCGTTTAATTATTACCGGATTGAAAAGTTGTTTTCAAATGCGGGATGTCAAGTAACTAGATTCATATATAAGACGTTTAAATTCGTTTTATTGTTACTGGATTCGAAAGTTGTTTTGGAAACCGAGATGTCACGTAATCAGATTCTTATATAATACATTTCATAATACGTTTAATTATTACCGGATTGAAAAGTTGTTTTCGAATTTAGATATCAAGTAACTAGATCCATATATAAGACATTTAAATTTGTTATATTATTACCAGATTGAAAAAGTTGTTATCGAATTTGACATGTCAAGTAATCGGATTCATAGATAAGACATTTAAATTCGTTTTATTATTACTGAATTTAAAAGTTATTTTCAAATTCGGGATATCAAGTAACCAGCTTACAAAGTCCTCATGTTTAAATTCGGTACTAGAACAACTGAAATAGAAATCAATTAATTTAATCAAAAATAATGTTCCGCTCTAATTTTTCACACTATACGAATTCGTTTATTAAAAATTGATTTTGTTGTGGGTTGTAATACCGGGGCTGAAGAGGGCAGGAAGTGATTGCCGATGCAAGAGATACAGACAAGGAGCGGCTCTTGGCAGGCTTCTAAGCGGAGGGGTGACATGAATGAACCGAGCCCACACTAGAAATAGAGGAGAATTCCGATATTGTGCAGGTACGGGACTGTACAATTCAAGAAAGCTCATATAAGATTTGATAGGTACTACCCATATCAACAAGGTGCATCTTCTTTTCGGGAGCCCATAACTTATAAACTCCAAGGTTAAGCATGCTTGGCGTAGGGAAATTCTGGGATGGGTGACCGCTTGGGAAGTTCTTAGGGTGTGTGTGAGTGAGGACATAAGCACGCTGAAAAGACTCGTGTTGGTGTATGGGGCCAGTCATCAAATCTAGAGCATGGGCTGTTACAAGTGGTATCAGAGCCAGCCCTCTGCTAGTATGGTGTGTGGTCGAACCAAGCAGAAGCTGGTGGGCATGTAATACCTAGGGCTGAAGAGGGCGGGGAGTGATCATCGGTGCAAGAGGCATAGACAAAGAGTAGCTCTTGGCCCTTTTACGTGGTTGTAGGATGAATAGACCTCAGCCACAAGATCTGTGCTGGGTGAGGCAATGCCCTTGACTTGATATGAGCATGAGAAGTGGCATGTTGGGTAGAGTTAACTCTCCAACTTATATTATAGTTCTTTTAGTGTTACCCATATGGATTATTCTATTGATGATTAGAATCTTTTAAAAAACTTTATGTTTATGTATACTTTGGAGAAAAGAAAGCATTTGATATAATAATTTCATTTATACTTTTTATTTCTATCAGTTAGTATATTCATATTTGAAAGTTTAAATATTCGTGCGATTATTTGTTTTCCCTTCTAGATCATGGTTTATTATGCCCTCACTAAGTCTGTGTGACTCACCTCGTTATATATTTTAACATACTTGTAGGTTGTTGACTGAGTTGGCTAGGACTTGTTCATCCCAGGCCCAATTGATATCTTTGGTATGCCTCCAACTTGTTTTGGTGGATGCTTGTTCTTCTTGATACCAGAGTCTCAGCTATAAGGTTGTTGGTTTGAATTATCTTTTGTTTTAAAAGAAGTTGATATATCTATTGTTAGTCAATGATGACATTTGAATATCAAATGAATATTTGGTTATATTATAGATATATTATTGGTGTTGCATTTGAGAAATTGTTAAATTTACAAAGGAAACTCTGTCGAATTTTTGGTAGAAGATTTATGTGTATAATAATAACACTATTTTTGTGAAACTTTTGGTATTTGGAAATTCTTCATTGTTGTTAGGCTTGCCAGAATGAATTGGATTTGGTAACTAGCCTGTGTGTTAATCATGGCTCATAGAGTGGGTAATGACGAAAACCATAGAAATCTCATTAAAACTCCAAACTTGAAAATTCAAGAAGTTGAACATACTTAAACTTCTACCTCTTTGGCTTCTTTTTCCTTGAAACTTGAAGGATAAATGATGGATTTCTTCCTTGTTTCTTGATTGTAATTGAGTTCTCGATAAAAAACTAAGCCTTTTGGAAATTTTTCTAATTTTTCTCCATTTTCTTCTCTTTTTCTCTCTTCTTTCTCTTTTCTCCATCGACTTTACCTTCTTCCTCCCTTGGTTTCATGAAGTCTAGGCTTCAAGAAGCCTAATTTTTCATATTATTTTGATTTAATTTTGTTAGCCAATCATTTTGCAACATTTTTCACCTTTTAATGATTACATATTGATTTTATCTAACCTTAACCAATCAAATCTCTACAACACATAGCTAAATGGCTTAAATCAATTTGCTAACATAAATAATTAATATTTTATTTAACCATCTAGTTGGATTCTAACTATTTATTTCATTTCTAACTAGATTCCATTTAGTTACAAGTCTTTGTATTATTCTACTACAAAAAATCTAAAATGACAATTCTAAAAAAATATAATAAAATAAAACATGCTCTCTGATCAAGAATACTTATAAATTCTCATGCATAAATAGGTAGAAATTTATCTTAGGTAATTTTCTGCATTATATTTATAATAGATAATAGAAATTACAATTCTCAAGCATAAATAATATAAAAATAATTATTAAATAAATAAGCAGACTAATAAACAGGCTGTAAATATTTTTTTTGTTCTATTTATTTAGGGGAGGATGTTACATTCATGATGTTAGGCTTAGATGCTCTAAACATTTTCTGCTATAATGTGTGGGTGTGAATGTGAATGTGAATGTGTGGAGAGAGATAATTCCTTTCTGTTAGAGCAAGGTGAGTTTGCATGCTACTGTTTCATCATTCTTCTGTCATCACTGTTGAAGAGTAAATGGTAGCTAGATGCAAAGGCTTTCAAGCAAGCCTAAACTCTACAACAATTAGTGTAGTAGATCCTGTGAAGCGCAGCAACCTGTGTATCAGTTTTGCCATTGTTTAATTCCACATCTTGAGATAGGTAGGGAATATGTCAAGACCGAGAAAAATCGCAATGGGGAGCAGCGAGAGAAAAATAGGTTAAAAAACAATGGAGTTACCACCAATCATTTATTGGGTAGGAAAAATGACTAGCAAAACCCTTTAAAGATGGATTTAAAATAAAAGCACAAAAAGAAAGGTCTGCAAAAACTAGGCAAGGTTCGAGGGTCGACTATGCACAGGAAAGGGTGGAAATTTAATCCCACAACACCCCTGATACATCCGTCCTGAAACGGTTACCTTAAACTAGTTGTGCGAATTTTAATAACCTAAACGATATCTATTTCACCCCTTAAGGAAGATTAAACAAAGTACGAACAATTATTAACTAATAACAGAGAAACTAAATTGCGAAAATTAAAAGTTTGGTTTGACTTGCGCTCCTACGTATCCCCTGGAGTAATGGAAAATTCAAAGCCACATAATTCTTTCTAGAAAATGATTGTGAGTTGATTGATTTTAATTACAAGAAATATTGCTTTGAATTAATTAATTAAAGAAAAGTTGCGATTTGATTAAAAGAGGATGAATTGATTCGATTTCAAAGGGAATTTGTTAACGCATCCTAAATAGGATGAAATACGGTACTAGACTCATTGATCCATCCCAAGAAAATGTCTAGTGGGTACTTGACCCCTGAAGACAACTAGCGACTAGTGGCATTGGACCACTTGAAAAGGAACATGACCTAAATGGGATAGAAGGTGGTACTAAGCTCACTGATCTATCCCAAAGAGATATTGTCTAGTGGATACTTGATCCTTGAAGACAGCTAAGCGCGAACATTGTGGCATTGGACCACTTATTTTATAACTCAATACTTGCAACCCAAAGTGAAGCAATTATCAACTCATTAAAAATTGAAAATTACTATTTAGAAAGCAAAGTGAAGACATAAACAGAACAAGATGAAATAGATCTGATCAGTCAATCGAAAATCCGAGCATCCCAAGTATGTTCTGACCAGACCATTGAAATTACAATAGGGAAAACAAACTAGTTGGTCAGATTCGATCGGAAAAACAAACAAAGGGTGCTCGGATCGGACATAGGTATCTCGGATTGGTTGGGGGAGGCTTGGCTCGGTTTGTGATGGGAAAGCATTTAAGGTTGGATCGGACATAGGTATCTCGAATCGGTTAAGGCGGCTCGACTAAGGTGATGGGTGAGGGAAAGTGTTTATGGTTGGATCGGTCTTGAGAGGCTCGGCTAGGAGTAACTCGGCTTGGTTAAGGTAATGGATGAGGGAAAATGTTTAAAGTCGGATCGGTCTTGAGAGGCACGGTTAGGAGTAACTTGGCTCGGTTAAGGTAAGGGATGAGGGAAAGTGTTTTAAGGTCGGATCGGTCTTGAGGGGTTCGGCTAGGAGTAGCTCGGCTCGGTTAAGGTAATGGATGAGGGAAAGTGTTTAAGGTCGAATCGGGATGAAGGTATCTCAAGACGGCTAGGTCAGCTAGTGGATGAGGGAAGGTGTTTAAGGGTTAGGGTCGGTTAAGGGTGGATCAGGTCGGTCAGTAAGGATAGAGAAAAATGTTTAAGGCCGGATTAGTCAAAGGTAGTTCAAGTCGGTCGGGTAATGAGTGAGGGAAATTGTTTAAGGGATTGGATCGGTTAAAGGTATCTCGGGTAATGAGGGTGGAAATGTTTGGGGGGATCGGCTCGGTTTAGTGTACTGATAGGGTTATGGCCAAGGTTGGGTCTACTTTAATCGATTTGGTGCAATTGTTGGTTAAGGTTAGGCTTAGCCAGGGGGAAGAGATCAGATTGGGTCGAATCGTTGTGGTTGGAAGATCTGAGGGGTTTATGTGTAGGCTAGGTGTCGGGTCAGATAAGTACCGATTGGATAATGGTGATCATGATTGGAAATGATCGATCGGTAACGATCCTAAAATGAGGGGTCGGTCATAAATTATTCCGGGAATTGAATGCTCGGTTGGTAATGGTCTGAGAAGTGGATGGTCAGTCGGCCATGAAGGTGGTCGGTTGGAAAATGGTTCTGGGAAGAAAATGGTGGGTGAGATGCTGTTCATGGTGGAGGGAAAGTTTGGCTTACATGGAAGTGTGGGTGCCATGGTGTTTTTGTGATGTTTTGGGTGGTTTCAGGGTGATGGGTGGTGGTTACAGAGGTGCATTGATGGAGGCTAAGGAGAAGTTGATGAATAATGGGTGAGAAAAAGAGTAAAAGGAAAAATCTGAGACCAAACAGAGGCAAAAATCAAGACCATATCATACATATACAATGTTTAGATGCATGAGTAGAAAATACCAAAGTGCTTACCTGTTAGAAGCACCAAATGAAAAATACTCTTCTCACCCTTAGACCTTCTCTTCCCCTTTTCTCTATCTCCCCCACGGCTGAGCTCTCCTCCCCTCCTCCAAAAATGCCAAAAATCCCCCCGTTTGTTTCTACACCCTTCTTTTTGTACGTGAAAACAAAGCCCAAAAAAAAAACCTTGCAGCGTTGGTCCGTGTTGTGTGTGCTGCGTACAGGTGTGGGCGGCTGGTTCGACGTGTCAAAGCAGTGTTGGATGGTGGTGCAGAGTGGGGGAGTGTGATGTGTGGGCTGTTGTGTGTGTGCCAGTGTGGGGCGTGATCTGGTGGTGATGCAAAGTGTGGTTGGGTGGCTGTTTTGTCCAAGGGGAAATGAAAAAAGGTGGGTTAATGGGAAATGGGTTTGGATCAAGTAGGCATTGGGTTAAAAGATGGGTTATGGGTGATTCAGTGGGCTTGGTGGCTCATTGGGAAGATTGGATTGAATATGAGAAAATTGGGCCTGGATCAAGTTAGGTTTTATTCCCTCTTTTTAATTCATTTTCCTTTTTGTTTTTATAACTAATAATTTTTTGGATTTTATTTATTTATTATTTTTTTAAATTTTGTTGTAATTTTCTAACATGACCCGGTCAAAATGGAGTGTTTACAAAATACAAGTTGCATCATTCATTGTTTTGATTCTGCATGCATTCTGTTATGTAAATCATTGTACAGTTGCATGTTCTTGTTTATGTTTTCTCCAATGTATGTGTTATTGAATTTGTGGGACTAAGATTAACCAAGAAGGAGGTTAATTCCCTATGTACTGGCCAGATGCATCACAGGGTGCTAGTATTAGAGAAATATATTTTTCCTTGCAAGCTAAAGACTTCTTGGTCTTGATATACTGAACATAATACTGCCTAATGGTTTTGTTTTTCATTTTTTGCTTTCTAAGGTATTGACACGGAAGTACTTGCATATATGTGTTTTTGGGAAGCTGTAATGTTGGGAGTTAAATATAGGATTTTAAAGTATAAATTTTATGATATTAGAGATGGTATTTTGAGGGTTGTAATATATGTCATTACAATATTACAGTTGGTGTCTTTAAGTTCTTTTGAAGTGTAAGTTTGTAATTATGTCTGTGTTTCCTACTTGAATTTGTGTCATTAGTGAAAACTAGTAAATGTAACGTGTATATTCAGTTATGGTTTAAAGCAAGTGAAGTCAACTTTTATAAACGAAAAGGAATTGTCAAATGAAAAGTTTATATTCTAAATGTTGAGATTACTGTTCTGTATTAAGAGTCCTATTACGGTAAAGTATAAATCTTAAGGAAGATTAACAGAAAAACTAGGTGAATCGCCCTACTGTTAATGTATAGCTGAACTGACTCAATCAACAGCAATATTGAATAAGATTTCTAAATTTAAGGTAGGAATTCCCTTGTTATTTAAGGGTAAAGAATCATTCAAGATAATTCTTATAAAAAAGATGCTTTTATACATAAAGCAAGACTAAGGGAAATCCTAGTTAATGGCTTTGGTCAAATCAAAAAGCTCTTGACATTATAGAAATTATATGAATAGACTATCTTGACATTGAGCGAGCTTCTTTTGATTTTGATCGCTACCTTTCATGACAAAAATAAATTTATATATATGTATATATCTATATATATATATATATATATATGTAAGGGACATATCTAATGAGAGGAGTGGTTTATTGTGAGAGTGAGAGGAGCAAATATTGACTATTAGATCATCTATGTATGGTCAATATTAAACGTTACTTAAAGGACACATGACTTTATGTTTTAATCTTGACCATACATGGATGATCCAACGGTCAATATTTGCTCTTCTCACTCTTACAATAAACCACTTCTTTCACTAGATATGTCCACTATATATATATATATATATATATATATATATATATATTGATCATATCTCAATTTTGAACTAAGAAACCTGAGTTACAGACTACTACTACACTCAATAATTGAGAGCAATCACACGGCAACAGTACCTCCCAAGACTGTGGTCGAATCAGGAATATCAAACTCATCAACTTCTTGAAGTGCATTTCTCTCCATGAAACCTCTCCAGGAGTGCGAACTTCAATTTTCTAACGAAGAACAGCTAGAACTCTGCTTCATCATATTAACTAAATAATATATTAATGGTTTTAGATGCCCAGAAGTGTCAAGTGAATCCATTGAAAGCTCTTTCTTCTCCTTTGCAGCACAAATAAGTAAGGCGGGTCCTCCAACTTTTACTTCTAAACTGGAAGAGTTCATTATTCAATTAGCTAATGAACCAATGGATCTGGAACTAGCAAATAACAAATCACTAGATCCCTTGTTAAAGCTGAAACAACATCTTCAGTCAGAGCCTCAGCGACAATAAAAGGATCAAAGAGAAGATTGGCGGTCAAAGGCAAAGAATCAGCTTCAAGAAGATCAACAGAGAAAGTTTTAGCCAACTTGATTAGTGGCTCGACGTCCCCTCTGCGATATAAAATATCTTACTTGCAGCTTTGACATCTACAATCACAGGGTGGAAGCACAAATATGCTTAGAATCAAGGTATGTGGATGCCTTCTTCATCATTAATCATTATATTTCCATGGGTCACTCAACTCAACTCCCGTTGCAATATCAAAAAAATAATCAGTTAATAGAAGAAATTGTTGACAAACATAAAATGCTTCATTGACTACCATTAATTCAGCCTTTTTTTAATTTGTTCACAAAGTCATTCATAAGCTACCTTCAGTAACCAAAAAAAAATGGCGTGGGAAAAGGATGTTATGTTCTATCCCTGAGTCTGGACAATAAGGCACCTTTTTGTTTTTGCCAGTCCTAATATAGTTATAATATTTAGTGAAAGTGATAGGATATTAACAGGACAAAAGATAGCAAGTGCCTCTGCTTAAGATATAGACATTTCAAATCTAGTGATTTAGCACTTAACTTACAAAGATGGTGGTAATTTATGTTCATCTCGACACCTGCATTACAGTAAAAGATAAATACAAAGATAACAATTCCATAAATGTATGGAAAGAGCTAGTACCTTGGGCCCCACAATTTCATCATGGACTTCCCTGAATGAAATCATCTGATAAGTCTTCTGCTTTTTTACTATCATCAAATTAAAGAATAGATGCTGTAAAAAGAAAACATAAAAAATGGAAACTCAAATACTAATAATACCAACCTTTCAAGCATATACACTAGCCCCTGACACGAGCAGATTGTGCACTCATCTGAAAATTAAACATTACTCAGACAATTCCTATAGACAGAAACTAACAGTTCAAGAAAATTTAAACATTTAATCCCGAGCGGAGGTGCATCCAAATTTCTAAAGAAGGGGCATAAGAACAATGGGAGGGCAATAAATTAATGATCCATTGAGACATTGCAGCAATCAAATTTCCAACTGAATATCTGAAATTAGACATAATTTTATCATTGTCACATAATAAACTGTTGTTTACAACATTTTTTCTCTAGTTTTGTTTTTTTTCTTTCTCAATTCAACTGTTATTGTTCTAATTGGAGCACAAATGTCACGTAAAAGACATAAAGATTGAAAACTACAATGAACTCAAATGAAGTCCAAAAGTACGGAACTAAAAAAAAGTCAATTAACAAATAGGGTTAAGGCACCAACTACCACAATTCACATAAGCACAATGAAACATGACAGAGGCCATAAAAGAGAGAAAGATAGAAACTGAAAATAGAAATTGTATTGATGTAATGAGAAAAGATGAATTACAAGAAGTACAATGAAGCTTATATAGCCAATGAGAACAACTAATTTCCTAACTAATGTAACCAATCTGTAACTAATCGTTTATATCTCTAATAGCCCCTTGCAAGCTGGAAGGTGTTCACAACACTTTCAGCTTTGGATGAGCAAGACAAAACCCTATCAAATTATAGGGGAATACAATGAGAAATGCTAGAAATACATCAGCCAAAAAGGATATGAACAAAGGTTAACCACCGAACCATACAAGGCAAAAGCTAAAATCATCAAAGCCATAAGGCAAAGGCTTAACCGCCATAAGGCAAAAGCTACCAAAGCTTAATCATCATGAGCAGAATGTAAAAGATGAACCTTAGCCACTCAAGACAGAAGCAAGAATATTAAAGCTTAACCATCCGTGGTAGACTCTTACATTAAGGCTTAACCACCAAGGACCAAAGCTTCCAACAAAGCCAAATAAAGGCTGAACCAAGATGAACAAAACAAAAAAAAAAACTAAACCAAATGAAATTCATTTGAACCGCAAGGTGGATCTGAAATAGCACCACCATGAACAGTGAGGAACAGAGCGGTGATAGTGGTGACAAATTCCAAATTCCAAATGAGACCCATCGTAGGTGCAATAAAAGATTCAAGTGATAATTTCACATAATTTCCCAAATCGCCACAAAGTAGGATGAAAACGTTCCATGAGGTACAAAACAACACCAAACATAATGGAAATGCTGCTCCGATGGGAATCTCATGGGGACACAAGGCAGATGAGCCTTGTGTACGTTTTCTATCAACAATTGCATAGGAGGATTTCAAAGAAGATTTCTATCAACAATTCCAAAGAGGATTTCAGAAGGTCTACACAAAGTCTATCCAATTGCAATGTCTTGAGGGAGAAACTACTTCTTCAGCAGAACCAAGAGCTAGCAATTTCCCAAACAAGAAGAATCTTAGCCTTCGATGAAGAAGAAGACGAGAGAATCAGAGCTCCACATATCGCGACTTCCATCGACAAAATCTAAGGCGCATACATCGTTCTTTAGACGCAATTGCCTCACCATAAGCAAAAATGCCACCACCACTCATGGTGGTGCAGAGAACGACAAGCTTCAAATGTGACTCGTGGTAATGGAAAGATCTAGAAACTCGCTCGAAGAAAGTGAAACTACGCATTTTTTATTTATTTATGATTTGTACACCAAGCTTTTCGCAGTAAAGATCGGTACCTAAAACACCGGGAAAGAGAGAGAGAGAGAGAACTTAAGGAAGTGATAGGAAATTTGGATAGAAAATTTGTGGGAAAATTCTGCAGATTTTCCTGAGAAACAAAATGGAAAAATATGAAAAAAAAAAAACTTGACCAAAGGGAAATGATGCCAAAATTGAACAAAAATTACATGAAAATGAAGCTGAGAACTACTAGAATTGAAATACAGTTTGAGAGAAAAGATTGAGAGTTCACGAAAGAACTCAGTGTAGTAGAACGAAGAAGATTTCTTCAAGGTGGATACCATGACAGCTCTGATACCATGTTAAAAAAACATGGCAGAACCCATAAAAGAGAGAAAGATAGAAATTGAAAATAGAAATTATATTGATGTAATGAGAAAAGATGAATTACAAGAAGTACAATGAGGCTTATATAGCCAATGAGAACAACTAATTTCCTAACTAATGTAACCAATTTGTAAGTAATCGTTTATATCTCTAATAATACCACAAGAGTTGCTATCCACCATTCCCAAGCTACTTTTTATCCTCTCTAGAAACAATATTGTATTTCCCTGATTGCTCTTGCAGGAAAAAAAAATTAACAACTCCTTAAGATAAACCATGGGAATTGAATCCACCATTAAAAGCACTCATAAAATACCAATATGCCAAAACAAAAAAACAAAAAGATGTTACCATTTCTGACAGTTGAGTGTGGATTTTGCAAAAACCAGTAACAATAGTAGCACCCTTCTTCCCTTGCTTGTACTCAATGCAAAGATCCTCTCTCAACCTACAAGTAACATGAAAGGCCAAACAACATTTGGGCTCAGAGCACAAAATAGCTCACCCATTCCAAGAATAGCAAACATAACAATGACTTGGGTAAAAAAAAGATATCATAATAAGTTGATGTTAGATAATAATATCTGGGGAATAGCCATGCAACAAAGAAGGAAAACAAAGAAAAAGCGCAAATCTCCAAGGCGTGTATGGATACTAGGCTTTAGGTTCGATTCGCCCCCATCAATCTCTATTTAGACTGGATGTAAGAGGTGTACTAGCAAATCCCCTTCAGGATACAATGAAGAAACCTTGGTGTGGTTTCCACACCCATAGTTAAGAGTATCATCAATGGTAGTTTACAGAATAATAGTCTCCTCAATTCTCTCTGCACACAAGGGTGAAAAAAAGGTGATTTGGGTGCAGAATCAAATCCAATTTCCTTATTCTGTTCTGCATACAAAGTGGCTCTATTTATAGGCTAACTCATGTCTCTTGGTTAAAGAATACAACCATTTATGGATTTGAATGAACTAACACAACCTTTCACGATTGTACCGTTTGATATATGGACATACTTTATCATGAAACAACATAGATATTAGAAAGGATTTCAAACCATGAAGACTAACATCCGTTGGACATGGTCAAAAGCCATTTTCTGCAGATTCGCATCGCTGGCGCTGAGCGCAGCATTACCAGCGCTCAGCGTTGGTTCACTTTTGAGATTTTGTATTGCTGGCACTGTGTGCTAGCTTCCCTGAGCTGAGCACTAGGGATAGGTGTGCTCTTTGTGTACCTAGCGCTGAGCGCTACTACTCCTACGCTGAGCGCAACTATTCTTTGTGATCCTCTTTGAATACATGATAATAAAGCTATTATCATATAAACATGTAAATCAAATTAAGCAATTCAATCTAGATAAAAATCAAAAGAGGAAGAAGAGAAACTTGAATAACAATTAAGCAATATGAACAAGCGAAACAAGATCTCCAAATTAAACATCAAGATGGCTAGTCCCTTGGATTGATTATAAGAGCCTAGCCATCTATGGATGGTAAGGAAGAACTCATAAAATAAAGAACAAAAACGAAATTCTAAAGAGAATGGAGAAGAAGAGAAAGACAACTCTCACAAATACTCAAACTTTCTTCAAACAAATACTCAAACTTACTTCAAATTGAATGATGTATAATACAAAGAGATTAACTCTATTTATACTAATCTTTGAAGCCAATTTATAATTGAAAATAATATGAATACAAGCGATAAAAAGATGGAAATTGTCAAATATGGTAGCTTAATGCATGGTTGGTGGGCTGGTGCATGGTTGGTGAGTTGGTGTATGGTTAGTGGCTTCTAGTCAACAACTCTTCTCCGACTTCCAGCTTGACTTTCATGCCCTAAACGATGTATTTGCCTTGGAGGTCTTCATGATAGTTGTAGACAATTGTCTCCTTGAACTTTTGGCGTTAGTTTCATACCAATTGGACTTTTACAACTCCATATATTCCAAAAACATTGCACCTACCTTAAGTCAGGTTGGCAAAACCTGTTTCCAAATTTGCACCTACTTGTAGCTTCATAATCATACCTAAATTGACATTTATTGACTAAATGTCTTCAGTTAAGTTGGAGATATGAGTCTTATCTTTCTTATGGCCTAGTTTCGGCTCAAAAGGAGGCCTATAGCCCACGATATGGTCCAATATGTGCACACTGCTCAGATTCCAGTGACAACCAACTCACTCTAAATTGCAAGGCTATTTTGGACCCTTAAAAGTCTGATCCAGCTCTTTAGTTCTTCATAAAACTTGTAGATCCTTGTCTTAGCTTTCCAAAGACACCAAGATCACCTCACATGGATCACCGAGTTCCAAGTTATGGCCTAACCAAGAAGGAAAGGTGAAAATGCATCAAAATCCAAGAATTATTCACAATTGCCATTAAAGCCCAATGAGGCCTAACAACATTAAGCTCAACTAAAATACTAATATTAGGCATAATAAACATCTAATAAAAGCCTTGAACAAAGCTAACATAAGTATCTCAAATTGATTGATTAAATTCCCCCACACTTAAGCTTTCGCACTCTTGGGCAAAACACATAAGAACAAAACTAAAGAAAAACAAGAAACATCATAATATTAAACTAAAAGCATCAAAATTGATTATACCTAATCTAATCCACTTTCGTAGGAAAACACGATGACACTTAGCATGTGCCACAAGCCTTTAAACCCCTAGGTGTCCCTAGTGGACGAGTTATAGTCTCGTGAGGGTTTAACAGGATGATACCCACAAACATGTAATACTTTATTTAATCAATTCAACTAATTTTTAAATACAAGCATTGTGTCAAATATAAACCATAATTAATAATTCAAGTATGCTTAACAAAGTATAGTTGAATCAAACTAATTGAGAATAAAGTATACATAGATAATCATGATTTAATCAAAAATAGGAACATTTAAATTAAGTAAAATTCCTCATAAGTGACACTCAAATCACACAAGGTGTTTAGGTTAACTGTTTGCGCTCAACTCAGTCAAATTATGAAAGTATTTTACCATAGGCTTGTATATACATTAATTCTCCACTACTTAGATCAAATAAATTGCAAAAATCAAGAGGTCTTTCAAAATGGTTGTATTGGGGCTATAAGGTGATGAAGGAAGAGAACAATATGGATAATAGCAGGTTAAAACCAAAGAGAATAAAAGAGCATTGGAGAGTAACTCAAGTAGAAAGCATAAAATTTTACCCAAAACCATAAATGCTCATTCTCTTCACACATTCCTTCCTTTTTCTATTCTTTTCTTTTACAACCTTTTGGCTTTATTTTTTTTTATTTTTTTTTTGTACCAAACATTTCACATTAGCACACTAATTCCCCCACACTTAAATCATTGCAAGTAAAAGAGCTCCTCCAATTGGAAAATCAATGCTCTCCTATAATGAGCTAAGAGTAAAGAATGGCCAAGTAGGCTCAAAGTAGTTAACAATAGGTAAAAGCAAAGTAGGCTTATTTGGCCAAAGCAGCTAAGTCAAGAAAAATGCCTTTGTCATTTTCATGCAACATACAGACCAATTTAATCTCAAATCAATTCAATGTAAGTTCTAGAAAATAAATTCATAATTGACATCACTCATGAAAGAAAATAAACCAAGTGTAAGTATCAAATTTGGAAAAGCCCAAAACTCACAAAGGTATGGAACATTCACTCAATTCAACCATACTTTGTTCCTAATATCCACAGTCATATATACATGTATATCATGAAAATGATTCAACTATAAACTGTTTTGTATACTTTTATCATCAATTAAGCTTAGATTCAGCACATGCTTGTATCAAAATTAATTGAAAAGATCAAAATGAAATTTTTTTTATTTTTTTATATGCAAGAACAAAATGATTTAAGACTTACTATGAAATGCAAGTTAAGATGCGTCTCAAGGGCAAAACTACTCCTTACCCTGTCATCATACATCTAATAAGTTAGTAACAATACAGATTAGCTGGTTAGTTTTTATTTTTATTTTTTATTTATTTATTTTTTACTAAACTATGTATATGGCAATGTCAACTATCTCTCCCCCCAACTAATTTAAGACATTGTCCCAATGTCAAAATAAAGATAGGTAAAGTGTAGAAGATCTTACCAGAAAATTGCAAATCGAGCCTAAAATGAGAAAAATTACAAAAAAACTAAAATTGTAAGAGAAAACAAAAATTCACAAGGACAAAGTCAAATTAAGTTTTTGCTTTTTGTTGCTGCTGCCTTGTTCCCAATTCAGTGGAGTCATTGCTAGATGACGTTGTGGTACAAATTCGTGTAGTTGATCGAGCAATTGTTCAGGGGTTGCAATAGTTACAAGAATCTAACGTGTCGCTTGTGAGATGAACCTTTGTTCCATAGCATGATCAAGAAAACAAAACAAACTGTCATAAAAACCATTAACATTTAATATACCTATGAGTTTCTGGTGAAAGTTCAGCTGTGACCAGGATGCAATTTGGAAGATCTCTTCCAAAGTTCCAAAACCACCAGGTAGGGCAATGAAGGCATCAGCATTTGCTATCATAATGTCCATGCGTTGGTACATGCAAGATACCATTACTTCATGCCCTGCTGTTTTTCCAGTGGAATTGCCAATAGCTAAAGGACTAGGAATGACACTAAGGACTTTGCCACCTCCTAAATGTGCAGCAGTTGCTACACAACCCATTAACCCCAGACTACCTCATCTGTAAACTAAATAGATTTCTCTTTCAGCTAGCACTTGACCAAGATGGTTTGCAATATTTACAAACACTTTATCCTTTCCAAGATTAGATCCACAAAAGACACAAACACTTTTGATCTGATGAACTGAAGTTACTTTCGTTATTATTATTATTTTTTGTACTCTCACCGTATCAATGATCTGAATAGAGCAAAGTGTATTGTTTAAAGGAATCAAAACTCAAATGTAATAATTACACCTATAAAGGGAGTAAATCTAGGTGTCAGGTAAGTTTGAAAATAAGCACATCAATGATAATAGCTATATGACAAGGATAAGAGACTAATCTATATGTGTCAGAAGAAGTTTGAAAATACACAACTCATATTTCAAAAAAAATATGGCTAAATTTTATTTATTTATTTTTGAATTTTTTTGAATTTTTTTAATGAACAAGAAGGAAAAGAAAAAGAAAAAGAAAAAGAAAAATAATACTTACAGGATGTGTGATTATGGCTCACATTTTCCTCTGGTTTTACGTCAAGTAACGGCTTGAATGCTCTCTATGGGCCGATGGTCAGCTTCCCATCCAATTTTCTTAAAAATTGGCAAAAAGGGTCTTTTTGAGTCAGATTCTCGAGACTATAACGCTCATGTTCATCTTGGAATATTGACCATAAATCGAGAAGTATTCTCTGCACATCTCCACTACGATGTGTCTCAAGAGTTAATAGAATGTTATCTAAAGACTCCTTACTCATGTCATCATTAATGAAGTGAATTTTATCAATTCAATTTATAGACGCTGATAAGAGGTTGTCGAGACCTATCAAATAATAAAAATAACCGATTCGCAAACTAATTTGTAGTATAGAGAATGAACCGATCGTCTCTCAAGGATCCAAAATCAAAGATTTAATTAGATCAAGATAATTAGAAAAGGGGGGGTTTTGTTGTTGATTAACAAGATTAATAAAAGTATGAGACTTAAAGTTGTAAACAAATCTAAAGAAGCAATCAATCCAAGGAAATTTACCGATCTTGAGTTTAACTCATCATTGATCACAAGGAATTCACTTAATTGCTAACCATGTTCTTGGCCTTAGATCACATCAAGAAGCCTTAACATGATCCAAGATTTCTCTACTAGATAAGCATCTAGGATTTGATTAACCAAGGTTAGATAAAGTAAGCATCATCCAACATAGATTAACTTAAGATCTAGAATTTAACCAAGCTAAACAATCTATCAAAAAGCTTTAATATATTGTTTAGTCTTTGTGATCCTCTTTAAATACATGATAATAAAGCTATTATCACATCAACATCTAAATCAAATTAAGCAATTTAATCTAGATAAAAATCAAAAGAGGAAGAAGAGAAACTTGAATAACAATTAAGCAATATGAACAAGTGAAACAAGATCTCCAAATCAAACATCAAGATGGCTAATCCCTTGGATTGATTATGAGAGTCTAGCCTTCCATGGATGGGAAGGAAGAACTCAGAAATAAAAGAACAAAAACGAAATTGTAAAGAGAATGGAGAAGAAGAGAAAGAAAACTATCACAAATACTCAAACTTTCTTCAAACTTACTTAAAATTGAATGATCATAATACAAAGTGATTGGCTCTATTTATACTAATCCTAGAAGCCAATTTGTACATGTACATAATCTGAATACAAGCTATAAAAATATGAAAATTGTCAAATATGGAAGCTTGATGCATAGTTGGTGGGTTGGTGCATGGTAGGTGGGTTGGTGTATGGTTGGTGGCTTTTAGTCAGCAACTCTTATCTGACTTCTGGCTTGATTTTCATGATCTAGACGGTGCATTTTGGCTTGGAGGTCTTCATGAAAGTTGTAGCCAGTTGTCTCCTTGAAATTTTACAATTGGAATCATACCATTTGGATGTTCAGAACTCCAGATATGCCAAAAACACTGAACCCACCTCAAGTTAGGTTGGCAGAACGTGTTTCCAAATTCAAACCAACTTGTAGCTTCATAATCATGCCTAAAACGATATCTATTGACTAAATGGTCTTCAGTGAAGTTGGAGATATGGGTCTTATCTTTCCAATGGCCAAGTTTCAGCCCAAAAGGAGGCCTATAGCTCACTATGTAGTCCAATATGTGCACACTACCCACATTTTTGTGACAGCAAACTCAATCTGCATTGCAGGGATATTTTGGACCCTTAGAAGTCTGATCCAGCTCTTGAGTTCTTCATGAAACTTGTAGAACATTGTCTTAGCTTTCCAAAGACCCCAAGATCACCTCAAATGGATCTCCGACTCCCAAGTTATGGCCTAACCAAGGAAGAAATGTCAAAATGCATCAAAATCCGAAAATTATTCAATATTTGCATTAAAGCCCAATGAAGCTCAACAACATTAAACTCATCTAAAATACTAATATTGGGCACAATAAACATCTAATAAAGCCTAATACAAAGCGAACATAAGTGTCTCAAATTGATTGATCAGACGTCATTCCAATTGATCTAAATTTTGTGTTACAGGTCCATTTTGCACATTTATAGCAGACTTGTAACCTTTTTGCTCTTCTTATCTTTGTATATGAACTTTTGGCTAGCCCTGACATATATGAAATAAGAACGTTAGAAAATTCACCTGTTATTCGGACCTTTGCTTTGATTAACCAGCATATATCCGCAGGGATGCCTTTGTGCATAAGCATCATTTATCTCTCAAACCTTGCACAATAAATGTCAGTTAAAGCATTTTGAGGGAGAGAAGGGAATCACTTGCGGAGTTAACAAGCTAATTATACATTTTGAAAGAAAGAAAGAAGGAAAAAAATTGAGTCAAATTATATACAGATTTCAGTGTTGTGGGTAACTGAAGGGACCGGAAAAGATTTTCATGGAGTCCCGTTATCCACCATTTAACCGGTGAAAAATCATCTGTTAATGAAAAACAAACAAAATTAAGACAGAAAAATCAAACTCTAATAGATTTTATCGCTTGACACCGATTTTCTGTCTCGATTCATGTGATTTCAAATAAGTCAAAGTTTGAAAGATGAAAGTGTTAGAAAACTTGGGTTGCCTCCCAAGAAGCGCTACTTTTAATGTGATCAGCCAACGTCATTGAAGATTTTGCACGATAGATGGGTCCTCTCCAATAATGATTCAATCTCTGACTATTGCCCTTAAACGTGGCTTGAGTTTTTTTTGTTTTTTAACAAAGTAGTTATCAATCATGGTAGAAGGCCTATTGCTGTTGAACCTCCACCACGAGGTTCTCATGGGCTCCTTCTTAAAAATTCTTGAGGCGATGACCATTGACTTTGAACACTTTGTTTGTGACCTCACTCTTAATTTCCACTGCACCATGAGGAAAAATGTTAGTAACAAGAAACAAATCGTCCCACCTAGACCTTAATTTACCAGGCATTAACTTAAGGCGAGAATTAAACAAGAGAACTTTTTGCCCAACTGCAAACTCATTCCGAAGAATAAACTTATCATGAAAGGCTTTGGTCTTTTCTTTGTAGAGTCGAGAGCTCTCATAGGCATCTAGGCGAATCTCTTCTAACTCCTGTAACTGCAACTTCCGCTCTATGTCGGATCCGGCCAAATTCATGTTGCATTGCTTCACCGCCCAAAATGCTTTGTGCTCAATCTCTACTGGCAAATGGCATGCCTTACCATAGACTATCTGATATGGGGACATCCCGATCGAAGTCTTGTAAGCGGTCCGATAAGCCCAATGAGCATCCTCAAGCCTCATGCTCCAATCTTTCTAATTAGGTTGGACTGTCTTTTCAAGTATGCGCTTGATCTCTCTATTGGAGACCTCGGCTTGACCATTAGTCTGGGGATGGTAAGGTGTATAAACTTTATGCAACACGCCACATTTCCTCATTAAACCTTCCATGCTCCGGTTACAGAAATGGGTGCCTTGATCGATAATGATAGCCATCGGGATTCAAAACCTGCAGAAAATCTGTGATCTAACTAAATCCACAACAACTTTGGAATCATCAGTCTGAGTGACTTAGCCTCCACCCATTTTGATACATAATCAACAGCTAGCAAAATGTAAACATAACCAAAGGAAATAGGAAAAAGGTCCTATGAAATGAATACCTCATACATCAAAGATCTCACAATATAGTAGAGGGTGCTGGGGCATCTCATTCCTGCGAGAAAGGTTCCCTATTCTCTGACAATGTTCATAAGACTTACAGAACATATATGCATCATGAAACAAGGTAGGCTAATATAAACCAGAGTATAAAACTTTCCTAGCTATATGTTGAGGCCCAAAATGTCCACCACATGCAAATGCATGAAAAAAGCTAAGAACAGAATGAAACTCATGATTAGGCACATATCGCCTAATAATTTGGTCACTACAAAATTGCCACAGATATGGATCATCTCACACATAATATTTTGATTCACTCTTAAGTTTATAAATTTGTGCACGGGGTGAAATGTGGGGGAAAAACTATAGCAACTAAGAAATTCACCATATCAGCAAACCAATGGGTGGTACCTTGCAGCTGTAGAAGCTACTCATCTAGGAAAGCATCATGAATGGGAAAGGGTTCTGCATCTCTCTCCAACCTACTTAAATGGTCTGCCACCAAGTTTTCCCCTTCACTTCCATCACGAATGTCAGTATTGAATTCTTGGAGCAACAACATCCAACGGATCAATCTCGGTTTAGCATCGAGTTTCTTTAGAAGGAACTTCAAAGATGTATGGTTAGAAAACATCACAACTTTAGAACCAAGCAAATAAGATATGAATTTATCTAATGCAAAAACAATAGCTAAAAGTTCTTTTTCCGTGGTGGTGTAATTTGCTTATGCAGCATCTAATGTCCTCGAGGCATAATAGATCGCATGAGGCATTTTGCCCCTTCTTTGGGCAAGAACAACTCCCAAAGCATAATTTGAGGCGTCACACTTAAACTCAAAGGGAAGTGCCCAATCTGGTGGTTGGATGATGGGGGCGCTCATCAAGGCTCTCTTCAAATGGTTGAAGGCATCTTGACATCTCTGGTCAAAGGAAAACTCCACATCTTTCTACAGAAGATTAGACATTGGCAGGGCAATCTTGCTAAAATCTTGAATGAACCTCTTGTAGAAACTTACATGTCTGGGGAAAGAGCGAACTTCCCGCACGCATGTGGAGTAAGATAAAGAAGCAATGACATCTAATTTCGTAGGATCTACTTCAATGCCCTTACTAGAAATGATATGGCCTAAGAATATACCTCGTTCTACCATGAAATGACATTTCTCAAAATTCAGAACAAGGTTAGTTTCAATACATCTTTGCAATACTCTAGCTAAACTGTCCAAACATGACTCAAAAGAAGAACCATAAACGATAAAATCGTCCATGGATACCTCTATACACTCTTCTAACAAATCAGAGAAAATGCTCGTCATACATTGTTGGAAAATTCCAGGGGCGTTGCACAAGCTGAAGGGCATCCTCCTATATGCAAAAGTGCCGAAGGGACACGTGAATGTGGTTTTCTCTTGGTCTTCAAGAGCAATGTGAATTTGGAAGTAACCTGAAAAACCATCCAGAAAGTAATAATGAGACTTTCCTGTTAATCTTTCTAACATTTGATCAAGGAAAGACATGGGGTAATGATCCTTTCTGGTGGCTTGGTTAAGCCTCCTGTAGTCAATACACACTCTCCAACTGTTTTACACTCGAGTGGGAATTAGTTCATTATTCTGGTTTTCCACTACATTCACCCAGATTTCTTGGGAACCACTTGAACTGGGCTCACCCATTTGCTATCCAAAATTGGGTAAATGATTCCAGCTTGCAGCAGTTTAGTGATTTCCTTTTTTACCACAGCAAGGATTAAAGGATTTAGTCTTCTCTGCGGTTGCCTCACTGGCTTAGCTTCTTGCTCAAGCAGAATGCGATGCATGCATGTGGAAAGACTGATCCCTGGGATATCGGCAAGGGTCCAGCCAATGGCTTGCTTATGCTCCCTCAAAACCTGCAACAACTTTTGTTCTTGATTAGCATGTAGATTTTTGGCAACTATAACAGGTAATTGCTCATCTTCTGCAAGGAAAACATAATTGAGATGGTCAGGTAGTGGCTTTAATTCTAATATAGGTGGTTGCATTATTAAGGGAAGCATGTTGCTAGTGGAATTAACTTTTGCAGGGGCTATAATTTCTACATCTACAGAATCAGTTGCTAATCTGCATGATCTGCACAATCTGATTCTGCATAATTTGCATGATCTGCACAATTCACATCAATTGCTGAAATAGAATGATCAATACTTAAAACTGCAGCAATCTCAGCACATGCATTACACAAAACAACACCATTACAACCAGTGCATACAGAATCAAAAAAACCATCAAAGTCAGTAGCATACAACTCATTATATGCAATATCAATCAAATCAGCAAGGACATCAATATGAAAAGCAGAATGCTCCTCCATGGGATGCTTCATAGCATCAAAGATATTAAACTGCACAATGGAGTCACCAAACTTCATGGAAAGAGTTCCTGCATGCACATCAATCTTCGTTCAAGCTGTCTTAAGGAAAGGTCTCCCCAAAATGAGTGGAGCCCTAGTGGTTGGTGATTCCTCCTCCATTTCCAGAATGTAGAAGTCCGCAAGGAATATCATTTCACCCACTCGCTCTAGCACATCCTTAATTAGTCCGACTGGATAGGCATTGCTCTTATTTGCCAACTGAATCACTACACCTGTGGCATGCAAAAGTCCAAGTCCAAGAGAGTTAAATACAGACAAGCATAACATTAATTGAAGCACCTAAGTCTAGCATGGCATTTTCAAATTTCAAATTGCCTATTATGCATGGAATGGTAAAAGTCCCTGGATCTTTGCATTTCTGTGGCATAGGTTGATTGAGGGCTGAGATGTTTCGGCTCATGCTAATTCTCTCATTGTCTTTCAACCACCTCTTGTGTGTGCAGAGTTCTTTCAGAAACTTGGCATACTTAGGAATTTGCTTAATCGCATCCAACAATGGGATGTTCACCTCCACCTTCCAAAAGGTCTCTAGAAGCTCTTTATCTTCCTCTGCATCATCTCCTTTTCTAGATTGGATTGCTCTATGTGGGAAAGGGAGTGGCACTGCACAATTGTTCTTCTATTGCACAAGTGGTATAGAATCTAATTTTTCTGCTGTAGATTGTGGTTTATGTGCAAAATCTATTTTCTGATTATCTGCAGAATTGGATACATCTACTACAGAGTCTGTTGTCGTTGCTAAATTTGTAAAATCTACAGAATTCGAATTTTGCTGCTGCTCAGCTTGTAAGGATTTCCCATACCTCAAAGTAATAGCACTAACATTCCCTTTTGGATTAGGAATTGTTTGTGCAGTAAGTTGACTACTGCCTTGAGCTCGTAACTGATTCATAGAGGAAGCTAATTGACCAATTTGTGTCCCCAAATTTTGAATTGTGGCATCAGTCCTTTGTTGGAATTGGAGATTGTTAGTAACAAGTTGCTTCATCATATCTTGTAATGAAGGCTCAGACTTTGGTGTTGCATTTGCTTGCTGCTGCTGCATAATTGGTTGTTACTGCATATTTGATTGAAATGGCCTACTAGTTCCAGCATGGGATTGAAATTGTTGCTGCCTCATTGGTTGTTCTTGGAAAGGCTACCTATATTGATTTGGCTGTTGGGAAGTGGCATTGCCATATCTCACATTTAGATGGTTCCTTCAACCAGGGTTATAGGTGTTGGAGAATGGATCATATCTCTGCTGCTGCTGCTGAAATTGAGGTTTACCAGGAAAAATTCCTAATGCAACAACCGATTAGTCTGGAAAGGCAAAACGATCATCTTGCAGTGTGGGGCACGAATCTGTGGGATGGGATGAGCTAAAGCATATACTGCAAACTCTTGCAGGGGTCTGCATAGGTGGTTAGGCTTGTCCCATTGCCATTTGTCTAATCAAAGAAGTGAGCTTATCCATTCTATGTTCCATCCTTTGTTGATCATCATGTGAAGAGGTATTAACTTCATTGACTACTCTGGTTGTAGCACCTATTTAAGTACCAAATTGCTAAGAATTTGCTACCATGTTTGCAATTAAGTTTCTGGCAGTAGTTGGAGTTTTATCTACCAATGCTCCACCACTTGCAGAATCAATCATACTCTTTTCCATTGGCATCAACCCTTATTGGATTAGCAGTTGATCACTAATTTGATGGTGTGGGCAGCTTGAGCACATTTTCTTGAATCTCTTCCAATACTCATGGAGAGTCTCACCACTGAGTTGCCTTATGCCATAAATATCTTTCCTTATTGCAGCAGTTCTTGATGCATGAAAGAACTTTTTCAGAAACAGTCTTTTCATGTCATTCCAAAAAGTGATGGCAACAGGTTGTAAGTAATACAACCAATCCTTAGCAGCACCATCCAATGAGAAAGGAAAGGCCCTTAGCTTGATGTGATCGTCAGCTATTCCATGAGGTTTCATGGTGGAGCAGACAACATGGAATTCCTTCAAATGCTTATGTGGATCTTCACCTACAAAACCATGAAACTTGGGCAGCAAGTGTATTAATCCAGATTTCAACTCAAAATTAACATTAAGTTCAGGATATTGAATGCACAAAGGTTAATAATTCATATTAGGTGCAGCCAATTCCTTAAAGGTCCTATTATTATTGTCATCCATAGTAAAATCAGCAGACTCAGTATCAGACACTGAAGCACTAACAGAAACATACTCAACAGGATAAACAGAGTCAACAAGATCAGGTGCAATGCCAAGTTCAAGTCCAATTCCATAAGTGTTTCTATTAATGCTAGCACCAGTCCTATGAATTCTGAAAAGTGTATGAAAGGTTCTATCAATTTCAGGATCAAATGAATGCAAGGTACCAGGATCAGTCCTAGTCATACAACATGCAACACATAGGAAGGTATAGAAAAGCAATAACAACTAAAACACTAAAAATTCCTAAAATAAATACTCCAAAAAAAACCTACAAAAAATAAAAACAGTATCAAATAAATTTTAAAAATTATGGGACTACCACAGGGTGAAATCTACACAAAAATATTATCCAATAGAATAATTAAAAATCTTAAACAATTGAAAAAGTAGTCTAAACGATGGAATTTGGTTAAAATAGGGATGACCTCACCATATATGGTAAGCCTTTCTCAAAATAACGTTTTCTATTAGCCTATCAAAATTTAGGTCAATCAGAAATACTTTACTGAACCAAAATTCTTGACACAATGCTCTTTACCTAATTTCAGCCAAATTTTACTTGAAAAAGCTTCAAAAACAAAACAAACACAATTGTTAGAGTTAGATTGGGTCTTGAAGAAGACATCTTGAAGAAGGAACTCCAATGTACTTTATTTTTGCTTCTTCAACCTCTGAGACTGAAATAAAAATTGAGGAAATACCGGTAGGAAACCAATTCCCTGAAGTTTTTCCCAAGGAAGTAATCAGTCTGCCACCAAATAGGGAGGTTGAGTTTTCCATTGACTTAATTCCAGGAACAAACCCTATTTCGGTAACACCCTATAGGATAGAACTAGGAGAGCTCAAGAATCAAGTTGAAGATTTGGTAGAAAAAGGATTCATTAGACCCAGTGTATCACCATGGGGAGCACCAATTCTTTTGGTGAAAAAGAAGGATTGTAGTTTTAGGCTTTGCATTGACTACAAGCAACTAAATAAAGTTACCATAAAAAACAAGTATCCGTTGCCTAGAATAGATGATATTTTGGATCAACTCCTAGGAGCCTCAATGTTTTCAAAAATTGATTTAAGATCTGGGTATCATCAAATAAAGGTGAAGGCGGAGGATATACCCAAAACAGCTTTCCGAACTAGATACAGACATTACAAATTTCCGGTAATGCCGTTTGGAGTTACTAATTCCCCTGCTGTATTCATGGATTATATGAATAGGCTGTTTAGACAATATTTGGATCAAATCGTGGTCATTTTCATCGATGATATTTTGGTATACTTAAAAAATAAAAAGGAACATGAAGAACATCTTAGGATTATACCACAAACTCTAAAAGAAAAAAAATTATTTGCTAAAACAGAAAAATGCAATTTTTGGATGAAAGAAGTACAATTCCTAGGGCATGTAATATCAAAATAGGGATTAGATGTAGATCCTCATAAAATAGAAGCCATTATGCAGTGGGAAAGACCCAAAATTGTGACTGAAGTGAGGAGTTTTCTAAGATTAGCACAGTACTACAGAAAATTCATTAAAGGATTCTCCCAGATAGCTTTACCTCTTACTAGGCTTACAAAGAAAAATAATCTTTTGAATGGAATTCTGAGTGTGAAGCTAGCTTTCAGGAGTTAAAAGACAGACTAACTTCTACACTAGTTCTAACCATTCCTAACCCTGAGGAAAATTTTTCGGTATATTGTGATGCTTCAGGAAAGGGTTTAGGATGTGTGTTAATGCAACAGGGAAGGGTAGTGGCTTATGCCTCAAGACAATTAAGACCCCATGAGAGGAATTACCCAATCCATGACTTAGAACTAGTTGTAGTAGTTTTTGCCCTTAAAATTTGGAGACACCACATTTTTGGAGTCAGATTTAAGGTATTCAGTGACCACAAAAGCCTTAAATACCTTTTTGATAAAAAAGAATTAAATATGAGGCAGAGGAGATGGATGGAGCTTTTAAAGGATTATGATTTTGAATTGAAATACCACTCTGGCAAAGCTAATTTAGTAGCAGACGTCTTGAGTAGGAAATCTCTTTATATATCTTTGATAATGATCAAGGAACAGGAGCTATTGGAACAATTTAGAAATTTGAGGCTTTCAGTAGAGATTAATCCTGGACGATTGTATGTCAGTGGAATAAAAATTAAAAATGAACTGCAAGAAGAAATAAAGAAGATTCAAGAACAGGATGAATTTACTCGAACCATAAAAGCAAGGATTCCTGCAGAAAAACTTACCAGGTACAATATTGACCAACAAGGGATTCTAAGATTTGGTGGGAGAGTGTATGTGCCAAACAGTTTTGGACTTAAAAATTCTCTTACACCGATTGATTATGTATAACTTGTTCAATTGAATCTTTTGCTCTGACTTGTTATGAACTTTTGCTTAAGTTTTACATCTAATAACTTACAAAAACTACTCCTTTGAACAGAGTGATAAAAATTGTTCCTAAGTCACATGCGTCCAATATACTTGCGTCCAACTTGTATACAACATATTCTTAGGGGGAGCTTTCTACCTTTTTCAAACTGATAATTGTATTTGTTCAATCAAATTTAATACTATTTGTCATCATCAAAATGGGGGAGATTGTTGGAACCAAAGACGTTTTCAAGAAACTAATATTGAAATCAATATTAATTCAAAGTAATTGGACCCCTGAAAGTTTTAAAAATAACAAAAGTATATTAAATTAAAGATAACAAATAAGTTTTGAATAAACTTATAACTTTTCGTTCAAATAAGAAAATTCCAAATTGTTTATGTTGAATAATTTTCTATTAAGCCTTTTGGACCAAAGACGTGCTTTGATAAAGACAACCTTTTTTAACGTGCATCCAATACAACTTATTTTTATATTATTATATTAGACCGTCCACTGTGTTTTGTGTCTGCTATTTATTCTTTAACAGCTTCGTCCAAAGCATTTCAAAGACAAGCAAAACAAAATGCATTAAATGTTGATGAGATATCTGATACAAGCATGACTTTCAAAAATTAACTGTGTATGCTGGAGCTGACACACCTAACAACTACAAGAACCAGCAAATAAGGAACTTCTCTATATTTAGAAGAGTCAGAACTAAGATATCATATTCTTAGCAATCACTGATAACTAAAGTCACTTTTCAGAAGGAGATCAACACGTTATCAACATTATGCATTTAATGCTACTCAGAACGGTTGTAACATCTTGATTTTTAATTTACACTCCAAGGGTGAAAGAACAAAACATCGAAAAATAAACCTCAGGATGACTTGGGGAGGATAACTAGGTACTTGAAAGGCTCGGTCTATGATAACCTTTGAAACTATGATAGTACATAAAGAATAAAAAGAAACTTTCTGTAAGCTAATTTATCGTTAGGCTTTCAATCAAAATAACATAGCTAAAATTTAGTAAAGCAAGGCTATCTCTAAACTTTTAATTCTAGCAAGTGACATGAACCAATTAAAATCAAATTAAGATTTCTAAGACATTAAACTTAAGAAAGAAAATGATTTATACAAGTTCACCCAATGACACTTCACTAAGCATAAGAATCATACACCTAGCACATAGACACATATACACATTAGAAGCAAGACACATGGACTTTGGATGAAAAATTTCATGCAAAAATCTGCACATGAAACCGTGACACATCAACACACACACACCTTGACACATACACACTCTAACACGTTGACACACACACTAACACGTTGACACACACACACTTACACATGAACACTTGCTGCACTGTAGCAACCAAATACACACACAAATGACACAACACACACTAGGAATTAATAAAGAAACATCACACAAACTTCTGCACTTTAGAATAAATAAAACAGCACCTACACATGCACACTTACACGTTTATATGCTGAAAATTAAGAAAGAATTCTGTACTTGAAGACCATGAGGTTGCTGGCCACGTTACCAAGAGAAAACCATGCAAAGAATATTCTGCATGTAAGACATAATCATGGCCATGGCAAGCCAAGAGAATCCTGCCATATTCCCATAATTTTGTTGGAGAATCTTCCATCATTAGGACACAACCCCTTGCCTCCTTCCACTTAACCAACCTAGGCTTATTTATACACTAGAATACACACACACCTCACGCGCACACACACAGAGCTCCTGCACATAAAACAAAAAGAAAGGGATGTGAGAAGGAGAGAAGACGTGAGGAAAGAAAGGGTAGGAAGCAAGCATGATCTCACTCACCATTTCCTTCAATCAAGCAAGAACCAATCTTTTTTATTTTCTTTTCTTTCTTGGCTTGTTCTTCTTATATTCAATCCTTTCTGTTATTGATTTCAAGCTTGAAAGGTTGTTGTTACAGTTTCACTAAATTTTGATTTCAAACACTAATTTTAAACAATACTAGTCTAGTAAGAATTTCTAGTATGATTCTAGCCAATCTGTTTTTTTAACCATTTGCTTACTTGATCTTTTATAGTTCTAAAGGGCCACGGTTTGGTAAGGTATTAAGGAGTAAGAATAGCTTTCATAACCTATTTTATTACTAGTATTAGAATTTATCAATGATACTTGACTTACTTTGCTTAACTACCATGAAATTCCTATGCTTAACTAGATGCTTATGACACTTAAATTAGCTTAAGCATTCTGTTTTAAATGATCATATTTGTATATCTATTTTATGGTTATGAATGGCCATGATTTTGAGAAGGAAGAATCATTTCAAGAAGGTTTATGTTTTGCAACTTTGAGTTGATTTCAATTGAACTAAGACTCACCACTAAAGACTATGTTAAATGACATGTTGGAGGAGTGGCCTTTGGCCTATGTATCATCTTGAAAGATGATGGGAATTCCCTATGTTTATAAGGCAACCCTAATGGAGGGAAGAATGGAATGAATTGGTTTGAAAGACCTATGTTTGAAAGTGGTTGAGTATGTATGATTCTTGAAGCTTTCTCTAAGTTATGATTAATACTTTGTGTTTTATAAATTGAAGTTCATATCACTCTATCTAATTTTGTTATAGTATGTTTTGAAAGAAAAAGACTATGTTAATGCTCGTTTCCTACTAAGATTTCATAATCTTACCCTAATTCTACTGTTTTTCATAATCAAAGAGAAATGGGGATTACCACCATACTAATTGAAATTGAGTGGGAATTGTTATATTTTGTAGAGGATGGTGGTCATGTAAAAGTGATTAAGGATATCTGATTCTATTTAGTTGACGCTTGATCATCATAATGTAAATAGTAGTAATTAGGGCTTATGTCAAGAAGTCTTATTTTGTTTAGGCAATTTACTTTAGGTATAAATTTGCTTAATGTTGTAAATATATCAAGACATGTTTCTCTATGCCCATGAACGAAATCAAGGCTTTTAAGCCATGTAAAATGAAGATGGAACTACCTTTGTCAAGTGTTAACTTATACTTGTTTTTGCTAACTTATATTACTAATTGGATAATTTAGTATATGTTGTATGAATTGAACGTTCAAGTGAACTTGGCATGAAATCTATTAATAAACCTCATTTGGATTCTTAACTTGCCTTGACATTTGGACAAAGATCTTAACTAGGATAAATCGTTCAAGTAAATTCAAGAATCCCGATAAGACAGGACATTGGACCTAGAAGAGCATAAATAAAAGAATAAATTGGTGACAGATTTCAAGATGGCAGAAATCTTGCCGACACTTCGAGATAAGTAACCGCTGTTTCTTTAGCCAATTCTAAGATAAGGTCTCTTTGACTATGTAAATTCTTAGAATAGAATTGACTAGGTTAAGGGTTTATGTCCATAATTGATAACTCCTATCTTAGAATCTAGTCATTCTTAGTGGAGATTTAGTGATATTAAATAGACTACAGAAGGCAATACACTTATGTTGTTGAGATTAGATATCAGTTAGTGGTTACTTGTAAGTCATATCTAGTTCCTCCTTGCCACTATAACTAATTGTATAGTCTTTCTATTTACTATGAGGGTGGTTACATCCATTCATTATTGAGCTAAAGGAAACTAAGTATTCGTCAAATACCTTTTTAACTTGTTTTTCAAAGAATATTATATTGGATCGTCCAAACATCTCCTTACTAAGCTCAAGTTCAAAGCATTCGTCCAAAAGCCCAGATTCAATGAAGAAAATGTTCATCATTAAATGCTGAGAAGAACTCTGACAAAGTACACTACACAAGAAGTCAACTAAGCCACTTAGCTGATACTGCTAACAACTACAAAGACCTGCAAATAAGGAACTTTCTGCGCGCTCAAATAAGTCAGGACTAATCTATCATATTCTTGGACATTCCTGATAATCAAAGTGTCTTTTCAGAAGAAGTTCCACACGATATCAGCTTATGCATTTAATACTGCTCAAAACGGTAATAAATGTTTCCGTTGGACGAAGAAGCTTATGAAGACTGCTCCAAATGCTCTCACCTATTTATATACAAATGTCTTCAAAGAAGAAATAGAGACATTGTAGCAATCTGTGATCAAAAGTGTAAAAGAATCAAAGCTTTCATTCTTCTTAGTAATCATACTCTTGTATAGAGTTCAAGTCTTGAGATTTATTTTCTATCCTCACCCGTAGTGAGTTAAAAACTCAAGAACCTTCTACATCTTCCTATATTCAACTTAGTTGTTTAAGCCTGAAGAGTCTGGGTATAAAAGAATACTTGGGTCTTATAACCTGAAGAGATTGAGAATACTTGTGTACCTGAAGAGGTGGACAATACTTGTAATCTTTGTAAAAGATTAGTGGAAAATCCTTATGGTTGAAGGGACTGGACGTAGCTCTCAGTTTGTGAGAGTGAACTAGGATAAACATCTTGTGTAAGCTTTTCTTCCCTCCTCTTATGTTTTATTTACAAAGGTTATAAGGTAAAACTTAGAACTTTTTAACTCCGTTCAAAGTGAATTATTATAAAACCTTTTTAGCGTCCAATTGGACTGAGAAGTTTTTATTTGTCCATTGCGTTTTATTGTTTCAACCATTGTCTTAATTAATTTGCTAATTAACGAAAAGTTTTCTAAAAGGGTTAAGAAACACAATTCAACCCCCTTCTTGTGTTTTATTTGTTTACTTCGATTGGTATCAGAGCTCAACCTCTTGGGTTGAGCATCTAACAGTGCAGAGGAAAAGATCCAGTACTTCCTTAAATGAAGAACGAAGGACAAGCTGTAAACAGACCACCTCTATTCAATGGAAACGACTATGATTACTAGAAGAAGAGGATGATTGCATTTTTTGATGCACAAAATATGGACATTTGGGACCTAGTCCAGAATGGCTATCAAATGTCCACCAACACAGAAGGACTAGAACTTCCTCGACCACAATGGACAGAAGGACCACGAAAATATTGATCAAATGTTTGGACGATTCCAAACAATAATCAATAGCTTGAGATCTCTAGGAAAGACATATGATAATCAAGATCATATCAGAAATATTCTTAGAAGTCTTTCCAGAAAATGGAGACCTAAGGTTACTACCATACAAGAAGCAAAGAACTTAGCTTCTTTTACCATGAAGGAACTCCTAGGTTCCCTCAAAGTTCATGAGCTTGAGCTCCAAGAAGAGGAAAGCTCAAGAAAAGGGAAATCAATTGTCCTTAAAGCTCACAAAGGAAGTGTGTCTAAAGCACTTAAAGCTGAAGAATCTTCAGATGAGACTGAATCATCTGGAGAAGATGTCTCAGACAACGACAAACTATCTTTCATCTCTAAAAAAATACAAGCAATGTGGAAAAAGAAAGGACGCATGCGGAGAAAATACTTTGGAGGTAGACCTCCAAAGGACAAGACTGAGACAAAAGACAAGAGTCAAATCATATGTTTTGAGCTAAAGGAAACTAAGTATTCATCCAATACCTTTTTAACTTGTTTTTCGAAGAATATTATATTGGATCGTCCAAACATCTCCTTACCTTAGGTTCAAAGCATTCATCCAAAAGCCCAAATTCAAAATATGAAGAAACTGTTCATCATTAAATGCTGAGAAGAACTCTGACAAAGTCCACTACAAAAGAAGTCGACTGAGCCGCTTAGCTGACACCGCTAACAACTACAAAGACCTGCAAATAAGGAACTTTCTGCGCGCTCAGATAAGTCAGGACTTAGCTATCATATTCTTGGACATTCCTGATAATCAAAGTGTCTTTTCTGAAAATGTTCCACACAGTATCAGCTTATGCATTTAATACTACTCAGAACGGTAATAAATGTTTTCGTTGGACGAAGAAGCTTATGAAGACTACTCCAAATGCTCTCACCTATATATATACAAATGTCTTCGAAGAAGAAATAGAGACATTGTAGCAATCTGTGTGATCAAAAGTGTAAAAGAATCAAAGCTTTCATTCTTCCTAGTAATCATACTCTTGTATAGAGTTCAAGTCTTGAGATTTATTTTCTATCGTCACCCGTTGTGAGTTAAAAACTCAAGCACCTTCTACATCTTCCTATATTCAACTTAGTTATTTAAGCCTGAAGAGGCTGGGTCCAAAAGAATACTTGGGTCTTATAACCTGAAGATGTTGAGAATACTTGTGTACCTGAAGAGGTAGACAATACTTATAATCTTTGTAAAAGATTAGTAGAAAATCCTTCTGGTTGAAGGGACTGGATGTAGTTCTCGGTTTGTGAGAGTGAACCAGGATAAACATCTTGTGTAAGCTTCTCTTCCCTCCTCTTGTATTATATTGATTCACTAACATCTGGGGATTGCCATTGTTTTCTTAACAAAGGTTATAAGATAAAACTTAGAACCTTTTAACTGCGTTTAAAGTGAATTATTACAAAACCTTTTTAGCGTCCAATTGAACTGAGAAGTTTTTATTTGTCCATTGTGTTTTATTGTTTCAACCATTGTCTTAATTAATTTGCTACTTTACGAAAAGTTTTCTAAAAATGTTAAGAAACACAATTCAACCCCCCTTCTTATGTTTCATTTGTTTACTTCAGCTATAGGTCCATTAAGAGCAAAAGCTCAACCTTCAGCAACTGTATACTTATGGTCCAAGTACTTTGTAACCTTGGGATGTACCTATTAACAAGTACTTGCAATCATTCTTGATAGTATACTTTCACCATTGAACTCAAAACTTGATTTTACTCAAGTGTGAGTTGGGTTTCTACTACTAATGATCAGTTAGATATAGGCTTGAGTCTCATCCCCAATGATGTTTTGAACACCATATCCCTTGTCAATTCTTTCGTCAAAGGATCTGCAAGATTCCTCTCTGTTCTCACAAAAACTATGGATATTACTCCATTTGTAATTAAATCTTTCACATAACTATGTCTTAGTCCATTGTGCCTAGACTTTCCATTATACACTTGGCTATATGCCTTTGATAATGTTGACTGACTATCATAATGTATGGATACTGGTGCCATTGGCTTTGGCCAAAATTGGTATCTCATACAACAAATTTCTTAGCCATTCAGCTTCTTTACTACCTGCAGCTAGTGCTATAAATTCTGCAGCCATGGTGGAGTTAGCAATGTAAGTTTGTTTCTTGGAACCCCAGGAAATAGCACCCCCACCAAGTGTGAAGTCCCAACCGCTTGTTGAAGCATGGTCTTTTATATAAGTTACCCAACCGGCATTTATGTATCCTTCTGAGCGTTAGCTATCTTTTTCAACCTATGTTCTTTGGACTACATTATTTTGGAAATCCCTCACTATCCCCCACCATTTTCAAAATAAACCCAAATCCCATTATTCCGAAAATCGCATGCTTTCATACAAAGGTATCTTGGGGATTTGAACCTTTACTTAGTGAGCTATGGGTTTCACTCGTCCTGAATAAAATTGTAGGCAAGCTTTGAGCCAAATATTCATTAGAAGGAGTGTGCATAACTTACACATGAAATCTCGGTACCATTGAACGAATTGGAAAAATGACACATTTGATTAGGCATTGTGTCTTGTATCCTTTTCATGAGAGCCTTAAGAGTCAAGCCCTTAACTCCAAGAAGCAGCCCCACTTCACTCTCACATAGGTAGACTCTATCGGAAGTGCCCCCATAGAAGAATCACCGCTATAGTTCAAACTATAGTTAAGTGTTCCTTTCAGGTATTTTAATACTTTGTTGCCAACATGCCAATGTTCTTTGCTTGGATTACTTGTATACCTACGTAACCTACCAACAGCATATGCTATGTCTAGTCTAGTACAAGTCATGGCATATATCAAGCAACCAATTACTTTTGAATATTCATGTTGTGTTATAGGATAACCTTTATTTGGTATTAAACTAACATTTTGATCAAAGAGAGTAGAAACAAATTTACAATCAAAGTACTTAAATTTCTTTAACATTTTTTCTATGTAATGAGTTTGTGATAAACCTATGGTTTCACCATCTCTAATGATTTTAATTCCTAAAATCACATCAACTACTTCTAAGTCTTTCATATCGAAGTTTTTAGACAAGAAGGGTTTAGTCTTTTCTACCTCATTCAAATCAGCACCAAATATCAACATGTCATCCACATATAAACAAATCATGACACTTTTCCATTATGAAATTTACTATAAATGCACTAGTCAGATTCATTTATTTTATAGCCATTAGCTAGCACAACTTGATTAAACTTTTGATGCCATTGTTTAGGAACCTAGCAACCACCTACCCCTACAGCATAAGAAGGTTTCTGATTTGTGCACTCTTTTATTTTCTAACTCCCAATGCTTTTCGATTTTCGATTTGGGTTCATCCCTGAGTTTAATTAGGGCAAGGCCTGTTTGTTCATCCCTGAGTTGCTGCTTACTCCTCACCGCATCCATGGCCTTGTTTGTTTATTTATTTCTCTCTTTTGGAGTTTCAATTTATTGTATTTGTTTTTGCTGCTTTCCCCATGGTAGGTATAGATAAATATACACACATGGACATTATATAAAAGGTTCACGAAGAAACCTTTGAAGGCTCTACAAGCCCAAATTATAGGCACAAAACCATTCTATCTCATTCCCACCTGTCTTTCTTCAAACACTTTCTTTTACATTACACACGTGAACCCGGCACGTGCAGCCATTTTCATTGTTGAACTCTCTAGTCTGGCACTCCCAGTGTTCAAAGTCAAAGCTCAGAATTCAAGAATCGTTGTTGAAGCTGAAGCACAGACTTGGAGAACCAACACAACTTGAAGGCGTTGAAGAGGATACATGTAAGGCATGCTCTTACCCTTCGCCTTCAAGATTGGCTGCTCAATGAGTTTCTTGGTTTAGTAGACAGCTGTACCCTCTAAATTTGGTTAGATGGTACCCAAATGAGCTTCCTTTTTGGTTAGGAATAGGAACCCAATCTCTGTTTCTTTGCTAAGAAAATGAATCAATAATTAAAAATGGAATTTTTTCTCTTTTTCTTTCAATGTTTCTTAATTAAATTAATTTTTTATATATGGTAGGAAAGAATAAGCAACGTTGAAAGGCATTTCTTGATCATTTCTGGGCAGCTTAAACTGCTGTATTAGACTACGGAGTAACAAGAAATGAATTGCAGAATGAACATGCAAAAAATTAAAATTTTAGGTTCTGATGGGGGGAAATTAAACCTTTGTTTTTTGTCCCACTTATTTCATCTTGTATTGAACTCAGAGAATTGTACGAGCATGTGCTTCTAGCAGAGTTCAGTGTGTGTGAGAGCTTGAATCATTCTAGGAGGCTTTCTGCTGACTTTTGAGAAGGAATTATCCCAAAAAGGGAATAAATTTACAAGTGGTGTTCAAGCTTCTTTAATGATGTGATATAGTTTAGGAATCTAATGCATAAATAAACTCTAGGGTATTTTTCATCCCAATTCTTCATGGATATTTGAGTTCATGAACAGAGTCCATTTATGCATAAATGTATTAATAAGGAACTTTCGTGATGTTATTTTTGTTGCCTGTTCATTTGCTCTGTTTATATGCAAAGCTATAACTTCATGTTTGATATTGTTGGTAGTTACTTTTGTAGTTTGTGGGTAACTATGGAGTTGGATTTGATCAAAGACCCTTTTGTATCCATTATTTAGTTATAATTTTAACTATAGTAAAAATTTTCATTTTAAATTTCTTAAAAAATCCTTTTGTGGAAAGATCTAGATAGATCATTGAATTTTAAAGTTAGCTGTTAGTCATCAAAGTATGAGGTTCATATGGGATTTATTAGTTATTTTAGTGTGAAAGAAATGGAGTCTTAAAGTATGAGGATCACTTACAGCTTTTATTATCAGGATGCCAGATCAGATTCGAGAGGGCAAGAATGTATAAAAGGCATATGATATGTCAAAGTGACATAGATAGTCTTAATTTTCCATTCCTTGCAATTTATGAGTCTCTAATACCTCCTTAAGAAGAAAAGGCAAAGCAAAGACAATTATTAACAATATTGGAGAAACTAGTTAACAAGGAGTGGCCAAAAGCTTAGCTCTATCTCTATGGATCATGCGCTAATTCATTTGGTGTTTCTAAAAGTGACATTGATGTTTGTCTTCCCATTGAGGAAGCAGACATGGACAAATCTCTACGATTATATTAAAATTGGCAAATATTTTACAATGAATAACCTACAAAATTTGCAGGTGAAAAGATTGTTATGATTTTCTTATATATCATTGTTACATATGTTGGTGGTTGGTATTCATTTACATTGATTTGCAAAGGGTCAACAGTTATGCTTGTTGCACTTGTGTTTATTTGCTAGAATGTTTCTGTATAGCCAAGTGGATTTCATTTTAAATTGAAACGGAAATTTCATAGGAATCTTTAATTCAAGTTTATTTACAGGCATTGACATGTGCACAAGTTGCTATAGTAAAGCTCATCGATCCAGTGACAGGAATCTGTTGTGACATATGCATTGACAATCTCCTGGTTGTTGTAAATACAAAATTTCTTAGGGATTATGCTCAAAACAGATGCAAGAATGAGGCAATTTGTAACACCCCAAAGTTTCGACTTATATTATATATGTTGTTTTCTTAGATTTTTGTGATAAATAATTTTTAGGAATTTTTCAAAGTTTGACTGAACTTAACCTTATATGTTAATTTTAGACCATTTCGGAAAATAAAAATAAATAATTTTATTTTTGGTTCGAAATTTCCTTTGGGGAATTTTTAAAAATAAAAGAAAAATCTTGAGAAAAATATCCTACGTAATAAATGGTAACATTTATGGCTATGGTGACTTAAAGGGTCATGGTGAAAATTTATGAAGATGGTGAATCACATAAGTAACTCACCATGGCATTAATGGAAAATCAAGAAGCAAAAATGATAATCATCACCTTGCTTGGAGCTTGGAGAGGCCGGCCACACTACAAGGTAATTTCTTTAATTTTTACTTTAATTTAATTACCATTACATCCTATTTACCATCTATAAATAGCACCTTACATCCTTCACTTGAACTCACACCAAAATCTTTATTCGTTCTCTCCCAAAGTTCACGCCCAAGCTCTCCAAAACCCACGGCCAAGCCCTTTTATTTTCTTTCCCAAGTTCTAAGTTAAGAACCAAGCTTAGTTCTAGTATCTTGGTAAGATTGTGAGTAACTTTCTAGTTAAAAGTTTCTTGAGAAAAAGCGTAACTATCTTACTTCTACCTTGTTGAAGTTGAAAAAACATTAAGGTGAAAATTCTTTCCTTTCACTTTTAAATTTCTATTTCAAAGTTTTAGATCATTGGAATGATCCATGATTATCTTAACTTATGTTTATAGTTGGAATAATATGTGTTTGTTTTCTTTGTGAATTTGTGTTAGTAGAATACCAAGAAGAGTACTTGTTAAAAGCTATAAGAAACCTAAGGTAAGAGAGAGTTTTCTCTATTAACCAATATTATGGTATAAAATAGAATTGTGATATGTTGATTTTCGTGAAAATGACCCATGGCTAAATTTGTGGTTTATGTTGTTTGATTTGATATTTTATGATTGAGATTTATGTTCATATGGGATATTTGATTCCATACTTTGTTTAAATTATGGGTTTTATAATTTCTTCGAATATGGTATGAATTTGTGATGGAAGAAGTATGGTAAAATTTTGATATAAATGAATTGATTCATATTTAAATGAATAGATATGTCTAGGACATGCATATATTTGGTTTGATATATGGAAAAATATGAGAAATTTCTTTTATTAGAATTTATATTATTTAAGAAGCAATATTATTATTTTCAAAACTTAAGAGAAATTATTTTTGAAATATTTAATTAAATATTTTGATTATGGAAAAGAATTATTTTTAATGGAATTTATTTTATTTATTTAGAAGAATTTTTGAATTTGCGAAAATATGATGATAAATAGTTTTATTAATATTTGTCATTTTAATTAATATTTTGGATATGGAAAGAAATTTGGAGAATTTATTTTAAGGTTAAATATTTATTTTTACTTAGTTTGTGAAAATAAACTTGAAAATATCTTATTTAGCATAAAATAAATTAGTTTTTGTGAAAAATACTTTACGCGATTGGAAACACTTTACACGACTAAAAAATGATTTTTATACCTTACCTGATTAAATTTTTACAGAAAAAGTTTTACGTGATTTAAAAATCGTAACAGATGTGTTATGTGATTTGGAAATTACTCTATAGCACCATATAATTAAAAAACAACAGTACTACTATCGTGCTGACGTAGACTGGACCCTGGATAGGACAGTTGACGTTATTCTTGAAGAAATGGTAGCTTGAATCCCGAGGGGATTGTATGTATATTTTGGAAATATTTATACTATATATATATGTATATATATATATATCTAGTTTGTATGAGACTTGATGTTGTAAGGCTTGGAGCTAGGAGATTGAGCTTACACCTTAGTGTTGGTGCGAATGGCCGAGTGAATATCTTCGATGATCTTGGAGTCGTCGGGGGTTTGGAAACTCCACAAGTGGTCGGCAAGGACCGTATCGTGGTATTATGATTGCAAAACAACGACGATCTCGACTATACACTGGTCCATTCACGATTGGTGGAGTGTTCGTGTGAGCTGTATTGCGCAAATGAATTATTAGCACTTGTTGACTAAATGATAAGGAACTTATACTTCCAATCACTCACTTCGACTTGTTGTACTTAGCTCCATGGTGTAGAGGTCATTTATGTGCATCGGCATGGTCAGTTGTCATACTTGCATAATCATTTTGTACACTAAGGTTGGATTAATTGCCTATTGATGAGCTTTAGCTTGTGTAACTGTTGTGTGCTATTTTTATACTGTCATATTGGTATTTATGATGATGTGAGAATCTCACCCCCTTTTTGTGAAACTTGTGATTTGTGATTTGTGATTTGGTTACATTCAAAGATGGCTGAATGTGAGTTCTTAGGATTCATCACTGTTCAATTCCTACTTATGTAGGGGACATGACCATCACCCTCCGTAGGACCTATGACGGAGATCCTATCACCGTTTTTACCATTTCTGCTTTTGTTGAGTTATACATGCCTATCAGAGATATTTGGGGTGCCAGTGCCTCTCACACGCCACAGGAGAGATCCGCCGTCTCTTCTGCACATACCCCAAGATGGCGTAGAGCACATTGGTCCTCTGCCATGGGACCCTCTCATCACAATGGATTCGTTGGGGATGATGACATGCCAATGTAGATGGAGGGAGAATGTTAGTTTTGTGTATATGTATAAAATAGTTGTAAAATATGTAATATATGTAGATAGTAACCTATGTATAATAAAGATGTGTATGTAACTATAAATATTTAGTAAAGAATAAAATCGATGTAAATATTTGTTATAAAATTTCTGTGTATTATTATTCTTCATATTACACTACCACAAATATAGAAAATTTTAGGACTTAGGAGCTAGCTTAACAAAACATAGCAAAGAATAGTAAATTAAGTATCTGGTTATTCTCAAAATGTGACACTCAACCGAGGGTGTTACACAATTTGCTTTTATTATCAAGCACTGGGCCAAGTTAAGAGGAGTCAATAAAACTTACCAAGGGACCTTATATAGCTATGCGTAAGTTACCTGATACTGTTTTTTTGAAACAGGTTTTGCTTGACCTTCTTTATCTATTTTAGGGTAACTCACAATCACAATCCTCCATTTACTTTTCTTTTAAGCCTTTCAACTCAACACTAATATTGAGTACAGGCTAGTAATTCGACCTCCATTTCATCTGTCAAAGTGTTCGAATCTCCATGCCCATCACCTGAAATTCCCTTAGAGGTATGTTCTCTTCTTGCTTCCCTTTTTACACCTTTTACTTGATTATCATATTATTCTTCTTCTACAGAGAAAAAAGAAAAAGACTGAATCAACAAGTTCTAGCTTACAACAACCCACTGAACTTGTTGATAAATCATTTTTGAGACACTTATGTTAGTTTTGTACTTGGCATTATTAGATGTTTATTGTGTCCAATATTAGTATATTAGCTGAGTTATGTGTTGTTGGGCATCATTGGGCTTTAATGCAAATTTTGATTAACTCTCGGATTTTGATGCATTTTGACATTTCCTCATTGATTATGCCATAACTTGGGCTTCGATGATCTGTTTGAGGTGCTCTTAGTGTCTGTGGAAAGCTAACATAAAAATCTACAAGTTTCATGAGCAATTGAGAGCTGGATCAGACTTATAATGTTCCAAAATATGCCTGAAATTCAGAGTGCGCTTGCTGTCACTGGAATCTAAGCAGTGTGCACATATTGGACCATATCGTGGGTTATAGGCCTCTTTTTGAGCTGAAACTGGTGCTATTTGAAAGATAACATGTATGGTTCCAACTTTTATGAAGACCACTTTGTCAATAGATGTCGTTGTCGACATGATTATGAAGCTGCAAGTTGGTTTGAATTTGGAAACATGTTCTGCCAACGTGACTTGAGGTAGGTGCAGTGTTTTTAGAATAAGTCAGTTAGTGTGAAGTCAGTAAGTAGTTAGAAGGCAGTTTTAAATTTTCCAGCCTATAAATAAGCTTTCTAGAATTGTAATAGGCAGTTAGAAGGCAGTGAGAAGGGGAGTGCCTGATCAATCATTTTGAGACACTTATGTTAGCTTTGTACTTAGTTTTATTAGATGTTTATTGTGCCCAATATTAGTATATTAGTTGAGTTTTATGTTGTTAGGTCTCATTAGACTTTAATGCAATTTATGAATAATTGTCGGATTTTGATGCATTTTTTACCTTCCTCCTTGGTTAGACCATAACTTGGGACTCGGTGATCCAATTGAGGTAATCTTGGGGTCTGTGGAAAGCTAAAACAAGACTCTACAAGTTTCATGAAGAACTCAAGAGCTGGATCGGACTTCTAAGGGTCCAAAATAGCCCTGCAATTTAGAATCAGTTTGCTATCACTGGAATCTGAGCAGTGTTCATATATTAGACCATATCATGGGCTATAGGTCTCATTTTGAGCTGAAACTAGTACCATTGGAAAGATAAAATGCGTATCTCTAACTTCACTGAAGACCATTTAGTCAATAGATGCTGTTTTGGGCATGATTATAAAGTTGCAAGTTGGTTTGAATTTGGAAACACGTTCTACCAACATGACATGAGGTAGGTACAGTGTTTTTGGAATATCTAGAGTTGTAAATGTCCAATTGGCATGAAACTAGTGCCAAAAGTTGAAGGAGACAATTGTCTACAACTGTCATGAGACTTCCAAGCCAAAATACATCGGTTAGGACATGAGAGTCAAGCTAGAAGTCGGAGAAGAATTGTTGACTAGAAGCCACCAATCATGCACCAACTCACCAACCATGCACCAGCCCACTAACCATGCATCAAGCTATCATATTTGACAATTTCCATTTTCTTACACCTTGCATTCATATTATTTTCAGTTACAAATTGGCTTTTAGGATTAATATAAATGGGGTCAATCTCTTTGTATCATCAATTCAATTTGAAGTAAGTTTGAGTATTTGTGAGAGTTTTCTTTTTCTTCTTCTCCCTTCTCTTTAGAATTTCGTTTTTGTCCTTTATTTTTTGAGTTCTTCCTTCCCATCCATGGAAGGCTAGGCCCTTATAATCAATCCAATGGATTAATCATCTTGATGTTTAATTTGGAGATCTTGTTTCGATTGTTCATATTGCTTAATTGTTATTCAAGTTTCTCTTCTTCCTCTTTTGATTTTTATCTAGATTGAATTGCTTAATTTGATTTAGATGTTGATGTGATAATAGCTTTATTATCATGTATTCAAAGAGGATCACAAAGACTATACAATATATCAAAGCTTTTGGATGGATTGTTTGGCTTGGTTAAATTATGGATCTTAAGTTAATTTATGTTTGGATGGTGCTTACTTTATCTAACCTTGGTTAACTAAATCCTAGATGCTTATCTAGTAGAGGATTCTTGGATCATGTTAAGGCTTCTTGATGTGATCTAAGGCTAAGAACATGGTTAGTAATTAAGTGAATTCCTTATGATCAATGATGGATTAAACTCAAGATCAATAAATTTCCTTAAATTGGTTAATTTGTTAATTGCGTTTCTTTAATTCAACCAGTGTATTTACTTTACAAATCATCAAAATCCTCCTTTTTATTTATCTTGATCTGATAAAATCTTTGTTTTTTGGATCCTTGAGAGACGATTCGGTTCATGCTCTATACTACAAATTAGTTTGTGAACCGGTAATTTTTATTATTTTGACGGGTCTCGACAACCTCTTGTCAGTGCCCCTTGTATCTTGATTTCTTCATTCTTTCTAATCAATTCTAAGGTATATTCATCCCACTTTCTCCAAATTCTATCCCTTTCTTTACTATTCTCTTGGATCTTAGCCCCTATCGGTTAAGGATTCCTATCAGAAGCACTCTGTAAGAAAGTGACAACAAAGTAGCAATAAGATTGCTTCAGTTACCTGTAACCTGAATACAAATGACAGATCCCTTTCTATAAGGTGTTCCTTCAATATACAAACAGACCATTAATTTGCAGTATTAAACAACTTAAGATATCCCTCCAACTGTATCTGATTGTTGAAGTTAATGAAAATTTTGATGATAAATATTTGACATAGTAATATAGCAATTGGTAACAAAGCCAGATTCTGAAACATGTGTCTATAGGATATGAAATTCACTAAAAGCATGATAACTATTCTGGGGAAACATGGGTCTGAAAGACAAACTGATATCAAATAAAACTATTACACAAATTATGCACATCCCATTCCTATGACCCAGAAATGGAACCTATAATCATGGTCGCTCTCAACCTAGAAATACCCCTAATTCCCAGTAGAATTTATCATGCCATTATAACAGAGAACTCCACCAAACCTTCACCAGACTAAAAAAAGCACCAAAATAGAGCCAACATTAAAAGGTCATAACAGTAGAACTTTTAAAATCTATTAACAAAATGAAAAATCTACATCATATCAAAGCAACACAGAGTTCATTCTCAAAGCCAAGAGATTACCCACACCAAGTAACAGATTGTGACATATCACACCATTAAATATTTCAAACATAGAAAAGCAATTGGAGAAAAGAATTGCAACCACAGATGCAGAACCCAGCAAACACATGAACACAAACCCAATCATTCATCCTAGAGCACTAAATCAACATGTTTACTAGCTTATCAAGCAATTTATCTCAAACAGTAGTGCAAAAGGACATGTGATGACTTTTATCTTTTGCATCCATCATGTGATGGAAGAGATAGAATCCATTTCAAACATATACAACCCATCCAGAAAACCAAGCAATCTACAACAAAAAGTGCATTGTCAAGTTGGTTATGCCTAGCCAAAATGTACATGCATGCAGGACTCACCTTAAGTCTTTTACGGCAAAACTGAAATCCTAAGACCTCAAGAAAACCGAGCAAATCACATATGACTCAAACCTCACCCCTTTTTCTGATAATACCCCAAATGAAACCATTAAGCAAGCACATTCACACATCATATGGTGCAAGGAATACCCAACATCTAATCCAGGACAAAGCAAAAACACACAAGACCTGAGACATTCATCAATTATCACAGAATCAATATAAATTGCTATTGGAGCACCTAAATATATGAAATAACCAGCAACAACAGATTCAGAAAAGCAAACTTGGTTATTGGTAATTTCATTTGCTGAATATTTCAAGGAAATTGGATAGCTCAAACATTATATCAAATAGTACATTGCAACCAGGTGAATAGACAAAATCATATAAATAGTCTCGGTGCTTTCAGTCAGTGTGCATAATAATAACACCTAACCGAATTGGCATTTCAACAAGATAAACATCAATCAACACCACTAATCCAACCATGCAAACTATATTTGCAAATTCTAAGAATCACTCTCATATATTGCTATAATCAAAATCAGTAAATACATTCAAATCAAAAAAAAATAAAGATGCTTTTATACACAGAGGGAGTAAGGGAGTCATGTTACCCTTAGAAAAGCTTGGGCTGACAATTGAACCCGAGCCTCAATCCCAACAGAACTTCCTTTGTGATCTTCCCTTTCCCTCTCTCACAGAAATAATCAGAAAAGGGAAATAAAATGAAGAAAGAAGAGAAAAGAAAAACCTCCCCTTAATAAACCACATTAACTGCTGCTTCAACTGGGATGGACCATGATCTAGAGCTTAGAGGGATGGAGGAAAGCAAGCAAAGCACACACATCAGCAAGCAGCAATAGCACTGAACACACCTTGTGTTCCTTACTCATAGCATTGAACACACACATCAAAAATCTTGCATTCAATTTGAAGGTTGTTCAGGAATTTAATTTCAGCTAGAAACTCTCCAACGCAATGCAGAAGCAAGAAGGATTTGCATCATGACTAACCGTGATCTGGGATGAAAATCCCGTTGAATATCTTTCTGTTAGGAACCAATCAATAGAGAAGAGATACCGCAGAGAAATTCTTCCAGTAAGGAAAGTTTTCGAGAGGTATGGAAGTGACACTGTGAATTGATTACGTATAAGATGGTATGGGAGCGAACTCCTTACAATATGAATAAAGGAAAAAAAGAGAAATGAAGAAAATAACCTAGCTGAGATGAGCACCACGCTCACACTCAGTCCTAACCAATCCTGTTCAATTTCCCGAATATCCCTACACCTTCCCTTCCTCCCACTCTTCAATCCCATCCTTCCTGATACCAGAATCTTCCCCTCCTCTCCTTGCTTGCCACGTGTCCAATTCTGTTATGCATCAGAATCCTTCCCAAACCCTTCTTTTCCCGCCACAGCCTCCTCACACTTTCCTCCCCTAACCTCCTCATTTTCTGCCACCTGTCCCCGTTTCTTTCTATGGTATACATGCTTAATTGCGGGCCTAACAATACTTCCCCCAACAAGATTCACCTTGTCCTCAAGGTGGAAATCAGGAAAAACCATGCCAATGACCTTACTATCCTCCCAAGTGTTCTCGTGTTCAGGAAGGTTCATCCACTTAATTAGAACCTGGACTGTGCCATCCAAATGCTGGCAGACAGCCAGAACCTCCTGAGGTACCACCCTCAGCTCCCATTCTTCAGTTAGTGTTTCAGGCAATTGTTGGCCCACACCAGTAGCTGCAAGGGCCCCCTTCAGCTGTGACACATGAAAAACAGGATGTATTTTGGCATCCCTTGGCAACTCCAGCCGATAGGCAGCAGGCCCCACCTTCTCCAGCACCTTAAAAGGACCATAAAACCGAGGACTTAACTTTTCATTCATTCTTTTAGCCAAGGATTTGAACCTATAGGGTCGTGCTTTCAAATAAACCATGTCCCCTATTGCATACTCTACTTCACGCCTCTTTTGGTCAGCAAACATCTTCATCCGATTCTGTGCATGACTTGAGTTGGCCTTTAATTCCTCCAAAAGGGTATCTCGTTCCAGTAGTAATTGGTCGACCTGTTGCACCATAGTAGTCTCTTGCTGGTACTTCACTATCATGGGAGGATCCCGCCCATACAATGCCTTGAAAGGGGTCATTTTGATGGACTCATTATAGGAAGAGTTGAACCAAAACTCAGCCCAATGCAACCATTTCAACCATTGTTTTGGATGTTCATTTGCCAGGCACCTCAAATAAGTTACCAAGGTTCTGTTAATCACTTCCGTTTGCCCATCAGTTTGGGGATGATAAGCGGAACTGAACTTGAGTTTAGTATTAGCCAGTCGAAATAACTCCTTCCAAAAATTGCTCATAAAAACCCTGTCCCGATCAGCTACAATTGACTTAGGAAACCCATGCAACCGGACAACTTCTTTGATGAACGCTCAAAGAACATCTCAGAGCGACAAACGGATGACTCAAAGAAATAAAATGTGCTGACTTGGTGAGCCTATCTACCACCACCATAATAGTATCTTTACCTTTAGACTTGGGGAGCCCTCCTATGAAATCCATTGAAACATCCTCCCATACATGCATAGGAATCGAGAGTGGTTGTAATAGTCCAGCAGGCTTTAGAGCTTGATACTTATTTTGCTGGCATGTTACACATTCCTGGACAAACCTTTCCACATCCTTCTGCATACCTCTCCAAAAGAACACCACTGCCACCTTTTTATATGTCCTAACAATGCCTGAATGCCCTCCCCACGGGGAGGAATGAAATTCCTCTAGGATCATAGGGATCTTTGGCGTATTTGGTGACAACACCATCCTCGCCCTTATGCCACAAACAACCACGGTTGAAAGAGTAATCGAGGATGTGATTGAGGATGCACTTTGCAAATCCTTGATGATTTCTCCCAACACCGGATCAGCCCCAACTTCCTCCAACATATGATCAAAATCGTTGTTATATACACATGAAAGAGCATGGAGATTAACTCTTGACAAAGCATCTGCTGCCCGATTCTCTTTCCCTGGTTTATACATCACCTCAAAGTCATAGCCCAGTAGTTTAGAAACCCATCTTTGTTGTTCCCCCTCCAACACTCTTTGCTCCAGCAAGTATTTCAAGCTTCGTTGATCAGTTTTGATAATGAAATGATGCCCATCAAATAGTGTCTCCATTTCTGCACTGCGAACACAATTGCCATTAACTCCCTCTCATAAACCGATTTTCTTCTTGCCCTTTCTGACAAAGCCTGACTGAGGAAGGCTAGTGGCTTCCCTTGTTGCATTAACACAGCTCCCAACCCTATCCCAGAAGCATCGGTCTCAATCTCAAACGGCAGTTTAAAGTTTGGCATCGTCAACAGTGGTATCTCTATCATAGCCTTCTTCAACTTCTGAAATGCACCCAAAGCCTCTTCCCCCCACCTGAAATTATCTTTCTTCAGCATTTGAGTAAGAGGCCTTGCAATGACCCCATAATTTTTAACAAACCTCCTATAGTACCCTGTCAACCCCAAGAAACCCCTCAAACTCTTAATATTCTTAGGTATGGGCCACTCCTCCATGGCCTTGATTTTACTGGGGTCTGCAGCTATTCCTTGTGCTGAAATGATGTGGCCCAAGTAATCAAGTTGAGCCATACCAAAGCTGCATTTCTTCCTATTAATCCGCAGGGAATGCTCTCTTAACACTTCCAAGACCTCCCTTAAATGTGCCATATGAGCCTGCTGATCAGCACTATATATTAAGATATCGTCAAAAAAGACTAACACAAACTTCCTCAAATATGGCCTAAAGATTTCATTCATCAAAGCCTGAAATGTAGAAGGGGCATTCGTCAACCCGAAAGGCATCACCAAGTACTCGTAGTGGCCCTCATGTGTACGGAATGCGGTCTTATGAATATCCTCCTCCTTCATCCTTATTTGGTTATAACCAGACTTCAAATCCAGCTTAGAAAAGATAGTTGCTCCCCATAATTCGTCTAATAATTCATCTATAGCCGGAATAGGAAATTTATTGGGAGTAGTAATATTATTTAAGGCTCTATAGTCCGTACAAAATCGCCAACTCCCATCTTTTTTCTTGACCAAGATAAGTGGGCTAGAGTAGGGACTTAAACTAGGCCGGATCATGCCTGCTGCCAACATATCTTTTACAAACTGTTCAATAGCATCCTTTTGATGGTGTGGGTAGCGATAGGGCCAAATGTTAGGAATTTGGGCTCCCTCCTTGATCACAATTCCATGGTCACGCCACCTTTTGGGCGGTAATTCATTGATTTCTTGGAACAGCTCCGCATAATCCTTCAATACTTCCTCCATCCCCTGCATCCCCACTGTTTGCTCATGCACCTCTGCATTCAAAAATTCCAGTTTCACATAATACGCTTCTGCCCCTCTGCTTAATTCCCGCACCATAGTCTTCATCGACAACGGAGTTCTAGACAAATTAGGATCCCCCCGCACCTCAACTTTACGTCCCTGTTCCCTAATCCATATGACATGTTCCCCAAAATCAGCCTTTATCTCCCCCAAGCCTGCCAGCCATTCATATCCCAGAACAACGTCCACTCCGCCCAATTGAAATACATAAAAATCGTGCACCACCTTGAGATTGGGTAGTTGCAGCTCCACTTTCCGGCATACACCCCTGTTTCTTATTTTGTGTCCATCCCCCACCTCCACCACAAAATCCTTGGTCTCCTCCAAGGGATGTGCTATTGATTCCACTACCTCATTAGAGATGAAGTTGTGGGATGCCCCAGTATCCACCAATACCACCACCGGTCTACCCGAAATAATTCCCCACAACTTGAGGGATTTCTTTGACGTCATGCCAGCTACACTCCCCATATTCAACTGCATAACCAGCTCCTCCGGCCTCTCTTCCCCTTCTACCTTCTCTAATTCTTCATCTTCGACCTCCTCTCCTTCCCCCAACACCAGCACACGTAAATGCTTGTTACGGCACACATGGCCTGGTGAGAATGGCTCGTCGCACCGAAAACAGACCCGCCGGCGGTATTTATCCTCCAATTCCTCCTCTGTGAGTTTCCTGAAAGGAGCACTATGACGGTGGCCACTGCTGTTTGACCCATCTGGTCTGTAATTCACGCTTCCCTCACTCCCCTGACCTTCACGTCGCTCAGTATTTGCTCCACCTATCACATTCGTCCCAGTTGCTAGCCCTCGAAGCCCGTTTCTGTTGATGTCGGGTCCACCCTCCTTTCGGGTAACTGAATCATTTGACCCGGCCCATCTACTTCCCAAGGCAGGTCAGTTGAGATGCGACCCGACCCTCTTGGTCGACCCCTCCTCCTTATTGTTAATGAGCTGATTCCTCTCCTCAACCATCTTCGCCAACTTCATCCTCGCTTCCAAATCGCCGGTGTGATGTAACCGGACCTCCGCCCTCACTTCCTCCCTAAGCCCATTCATGAAGGCTCCGGACAACACTTCCTCTTCCGCATGCCTCAACGGAGAAGACACCAGCTCGAACTCCTCGATGTATTCCGCCACTGAACCTCGCTGCCGTAGGCTCATCAACACCTCATAGGGATTCTCCGAAGACGCACTCTGGAACCGCCCCAGCAAAGCTCTTCGAAACATCAGCCATGTAATTCTCTCAGTTCTCGCCTCCCACCACTGAAACCAGTTCAGAGCTTTTCCCTCCAAACAAATCGACGTCGCGAGCACCTTTTCCCTTTCCGGAATTTAGTTAATTGCGAAATAGCGTTCAGCTCTGTAAACCCACCCATACGGGTCCTCACCCGAGAAGTAAGGCACCTCTAACCTCCGCATCCTTTCGTTGGCGCGATCGCGCTCCCTTCGCTCACGTTGATCTTCCGACTCCGACTCATCGCGATTTTGACGCTGCGCCAACAACGTTCTCATTTCCTCCAATAATTCCCTTCTCATCGTCTCAATCCTCTGCTCCAATGCTTCTACTCTTGCCTCCATTCTCGTTGATACCATATGCACCCCAGGAAGTGCTTTGATACCAAAATTGTTAGGAACCAATCAATAGAGAAGAGATACCGCAGAGAAATTCTTCCAGTAAGGAAAGTTTTCGAGAGGTATGGAAGTGACACTGTGAATTGATTACGTATAAGATGGTATGGGAGCGAACTCCTTACAATATGAATAAAGGAAAAAAAGAGAAATGAAGAAAATAACCCAGCTGAGATGAGCACCACGCTCACACTCAGTCCTAACCAATCCTGTTCAATTTCCCGAATATCCCTACACCTTCCCTTCCTCCCACTCTTCAATCCCATCCCTCCTGATACCAGAATCTTCCCCTCCTCTCCTTGCTTGCCACGTGTCCAATTCTGTTATGCATCAGAATCCTTCCCAAACCCTTCTTTTCCCGCCACAACCTCCTCACACTTTCCTCCCCTAACCTCCTCATTTTCTGCCACCTGTCCCTGCTTTCTTTCTATGGTAGACATGCTTAATTGCGGGCCTAACAGCTCACACTCAGTCCTAACCAATCCTGTTCAATTTCCCGAATATCCCTACACCTTCCCTTCCTCCCACTCTTCAATCCCATCCTTCCTGATACCAGAATCTTCCCCTCCTCTCCTTGCTTGCCACGTGTCCAATTCTGTTATGCATCAGAATCCTTCCCAAACCCTTCTTTTCCCGCCACAACCTCCTCACACTTTCCTCCCCTAACCTCCTCATTTTCTGCCACCTGTCCCCGTTTCTTTCTATGGTAGACATGCTTAATTGCGGGCCTAACAGCTCACACTCAGTCCTAACCAATCCTGTTCAATTTCCCGAATATCCCTACACCTTCCCTTCCTCCCACTCTTCAATCCCATCCCTCCTGATACCAGAATCTTCCCCTCCTCTCCTTGCTTGCCACGTGTCCAATTCTGTTATGCATCAGAATCCTTCCCAAACCCTTCTTTTCCCGCCACAGCCTCCTCACACTTTCCTCCCCTAACCTCCTCATTTTCTGCCACCTGTCCCCGTTTCTTTCTATGGTAGACATGCTTAATTGCGGGCCTAACACTTTCCCTCGAATTTTATCCGAACATGTCAGCATAGGCTTGAAAGCCCATTTGCTCTTAGCAATGTGCGATTGGGCTAGGCAGAGACACACTAAACTTGGCCATTTCAAAATTTCATTTGGATATGCTATACTTTTCTTTATTGAAAAATGGGTAAAATCTTAAATATTGCATTAAATTTCAAGAAAAAATAACTTCAAGTTCCAAGTTAGTCACCATGGCAGTTGCCTCAACCTTCAACAAAAAGGATCTAAACACCCTTGAACAAAAAGGTGATATGCTACAGCCTTAACGACAAAAGCTTACTAAAAATAATTAACACTGCATATTACATCATAAAAATCCGTATGTAGAGCTGTAAATCACCAGAATGGAAGCGAATTTGAGATAGTAGTTATTGGGCCTGGCTAAACCATTTTGCCGTTTAAGATGCGAGTTGGCAAGAACCCAATTGAAAGTATACTAATATCACGCGATTGAATAGAACTTGACACTCTATGGCCTAGAATGATGAGGAAGACTCCGTTCGGGAGAGAGATCTAGCAAGCAAAAGGCTTAGAATGATGAGTAAGTAACCAATATAACGAGTAAGAAATTTTTGGTCAATGTGGGAAACATATGAGGCAATAAATCAGCTTAAATATAACAAATTCAAGGAACACAATTAACCACTTGGATCCTAACCAAAGATTTTTTATTTTGTCAAGGTGGGAAACTATGGATATTCATAACAGAGCATCATAATGAAAGAAATATTACAAAGAAAAACAAATATTTACTCGGTACCTATTTGTTTCTCTTTATCTATTTTCAACAAAGAAATATGCTAATATATTCTTCGTTTATTCATATCCACGAAAACATACATAGAGTCATAACATTACTTGCAAAGTAACTACAACACAATACCATGCCCACACACACATGCATTATTTATTGAAATCTGGATATCTAAGAAATCCAACTATGAGTTGGAAACAAAGACTGTTGGAGCAATTTTATTTAGTGTAGTAGATCCATCATGCATGGTCGGTTTTTGTTGGATATATCAATACGAATTGGCAATTGCCGCGGGCATCTTCAAGAAGCCTTTTTTGCTTTAGAGTTAGAGCCAGCAATTGTCACAGGCGTATTCAAGAAGTCTTTTGCTTCAGACTTAGAGCCAAAACACCAGCCATAATCGATATAAGGATTAGGATAAGGAGCGCAGAAGCTTCCACTTCCCTTCTTCATGCAGTCCGCATGAGACTGACATAAGTTAGAGTGTTCCTCGACTATCTTCGTAACAGATGCAAGTCCAGGTAGATTTAGGCAGAAACCCCTAAGTGGTCCAACGGGGACACAGTGACAATTCGAGGAGCATGGTGGCTTCTCAAATGGCGAACAAATAATCGAACAATTTGCTTCTACCTTCTTCATCTGGAACATTACTGCAAACGGTGATGCCAAAGTTAGAACAGATACTCACATATATATAATTAGTAATTTAGTAAAATATTAGTCCATTAATTGGAAGTAGATTCCGATTTCTCATGAATTCTAAAATACAAAATTAGAATGGAGAGGAAGATGAATAGAAGGCTATTGACAGGATGTGGCCAGCAAGAAGACAGCCAAAGGAGCGAGCGTAACATAAGCCATTGTTTGATTCGGTAGTTGGAAAGAACCAGCTGCAGTTGTGTCATGAGCTTGGTGTTGCATTAGTCACTTCTTGCATCGAGCAATATATAGGATTCGAACTCGTTCTTTTGGATGAGATTTTGAAATTGTGGTCCCAGAATTTTAAAATATGATACCAATTTTGTCATTATGGTAACCTGAGATGGTCCCATGAAAAGAACTGTGTAGCAGGGCCCACACAGGATTCGAACTCTTGTGAGAATCACATGTTATGTCAGTACAATCAAAATTGCCATATCATAGCATACGACGGTTAATTAATAATTTGGCAATTGTGATATCCAACAAAGGAAAACATGAATATCCAAAAAATCTAACCCATAAAAGGCAGATCTATGTAGTTTGGTGGATTTTGTAAGAGCTTTGGCTTGTGTCGTAATAAACAGGTTTGATTTTAAATGGATTTAGGTGATCCACATCCAACCTGATCCCGATCCATACATGTATTTTTGGATATCCATACATGTGTTTTTTAATAGCTCTTCAAGGATATACATTATCCATGGGTTTAATGATGTGAAACATGGCTTTTCTCAATAGCCCGGGTACTGTAGCCATGGGGAAGGAGAGGGAAAGGGCGAAGGCGTGATGGACAGGAGAAAGGGGTGGGGGTGGGAGTCAAACATGGGGAGAGAGAATGACCAAAGAACTAGAGGACACAGGGAACTGGTGTGGAGGTTGGGGAAGAGGAGTGGGGAGGACACTTCTTTTTATAAAACATAATTTTAAATCAAATTTTATATCTTTAAAAAAAATCAAATTTTATATTTTATATGTTAAGAACTTAATTCTTAAATTAATATTTATTATAAAATATTTTTATTTAAATAATTTATAAAAAAAATATTTAGATATATAAAATAAAAAATAACATTTTGCATCTCATTTTATATATATATATCTTTATTTTTTCTTTCTATTTTTTATTCCTATCCAAACATATAAATTTATCATCTTAATAATCCATATTCCTAAGCCACGTTTGGAAAGCAGCAAGAAACACGTCAGACCCCTAAAATCAAATAATCCAAAACAAATATGAGTTACCTACTGATCCATGATGAAGAAATTGGCGTCTTGTCCCTACTAGATTGTATTATTTGAAGTTTCATGTTTTCATCAACTAATGACATTTTCTTACCCTTATTGGATTGAATTATTGAAGTTTATTGCACGTTTTTCTTCAGTAAGTGATATGATACATTTTTAATATCTTTGGATATATATTATCCATGAGTTTTTCTTTTATGTATTTGGACATAAAATATTGAGTAAGTACTTATTCTAATTTTTTAAAAATATAAATATTATCATTTTAGTATTTTAATAATTTTTTATATTAAATTAATATTTGAAAAAATCAATTTAATTTAATATAAAATATGTTATTAAAGAACTAATTTAATATTAAAAGATTAATTTAATGTTAAAAATTAACATTAAATGATTATTTTAATATATTCATCGTTAAAAGACTTATATAATTTATAACTTTAAATACCTAAAATGAATGTTTATTTTAAAAAATTATTATAATACAATAATTTATTTTCTTTCGTTGACAACTCTCCTTTTAGATGTGAAGATGATGTCTTTTTACCTCAGGGTTGGAGTTATTTTTTTGTCAAAACTAAAATATCCTTAACTTGAAAAGTGAAACACTAATCTCATAAGATATTGTCAGATATATAAAACAAAAACCTTCCCCAATTGCATTTTTGTTAGCCCAAGATTTCTAAAGTGGTTAATTTATAATGATGATCCCAAACATTATTCTAATATGTAACATTGTATACTTGTACTTGATCAAAGCTAAAATTGAGTGTTGTAGATTTATCAAAGAAAACATGAACTCTCAAGTTATAGAGAAGGTATTTCAAATGTCTCAAGCCTACATGAGCCAGTTACTATGATGATATGAGAAGTCTCATGTTGTTGTTCCAGTAAGAAAAATGGAAGACATTTGAAGAAGCTAGACATGAGTCATATCTTTAAAGAAGATCAGAAGATTCTTATTGAAGACCCAAGTTAGTTTTAGAGAAGCATGTGGAAGATCAAAAGATAAGAATGCTTATGATGGAGATTAGCTTGCTCATATCAATTATCAACTTATGAAAAATACACTAATGAGTCGTCTCATGAACGAAGATGAGCCAACTCATGTCATGAATTCAGAATCCTTTGTTTTGATATTTAAGCTTCCAAATGACTTTTGAATGACTCCAAAATGATGATAATCATTAGAATGTCTCATACTTTTGTCATAATAGTATAAGACATGCTTGGAAAAGTAGCGAGTCATTTTGCAAAAGTAAATGAAAGACATTACACGTTCAAGATAATGTCAAAATGCATTTCTACTAAAAGAAATGTAAAACAACAATGTTCAAACTCTCTTTCCTACCTATACCCACCTTTTTTCCAAAGGATTACACACACAAAAAGAAGAATCATTTTGTGCTTTACTCTAAAATCATTTGTAAATTTGTGTTAAGCGATCTTTATATATCCAACTCCCTTTAAAAGAGTTTCTACTCTGTTTTCTTCAAAAGCCCGATCAAAGTGTGTTGTTTTATAACTCGGAGAGGCTAAGGTTGATCAAAACTACTCAGTTCTAGCTTGGAGAAGTTAAAGATGATCAAAACTACTTATATTTACCTTAGAGAAGCTATGGTGGATCAAAGAACACTTGGTTGATAGTGGAAAATCTCAGCATGGTTGGGGACTGAACGTAGGTTCCACATTAGGGTCAAACCAATATAAATCTTTGTGTGCAAGCTCTTCTTAACATTTTTATTTACATTATCTTACATGCTTGCTTGCTTACTTCCGCTATATGTTTGAGTTTGTATTGCCTACACAAGATTTTATGTTTTCAATATTTGAATATTTATTGCGACTAATTTGCTGATCTTTCTCATTAGCCAGCTCATCTCTGTATCAGTATTGCATTTGAGTTTGATTTTACAGAAACATTTATTTAGGGTGAATTTAATTCAACCTTATTCTCAATTCCTCTTTTACCATTAATTTTTTTTATACATTTTATCCTAAAAATTAAACTTAAATAAAATGCTTAAAGTGACCAAATATCTTTTCCTCGCCTAACCCAAGTTGGTTTGCTCAAAGTTATTTACATCCGCATTCCCATTCCCTGTTGAAAGAAGATGTGATGTATCATCACTTCATATCATAGTTATCTATGAATGATGAATCTATCCGTTTGTTATTTCCAGTGACGGGCCCCAAACCCCCCACATTATTGACGGAAAAACAAAACTTGGGAGTTGGAATCCCTTCATTTCCCTTCCCACGCCCCACTTCCCACTTTCCACTTCCTTCCCCCTCTCTCTCTTTCTCTTTCTTTCTCTCTCCACCATCACCACCATCACTCACAGTCACAGTTTGCTAGTGCTAAATTATGAGAAACAAAACTTGGAGTGCCCTCTCTCTCTCTTTTGAGAGTTAGATTAGAGATTTTCACAATTCTATTTTTTTTTTCACAAAATAAATAGCGACACAATAAAACGATTTATAATTTTTTTTATCTTTTATATATATATATATATAATATACTGATTCAACTACTATACTAGTTCAACTGATCAAATTAATTAAATTTTAAACTCTCTTCTCTTATCTGATTCAACCAATTTTGAAAACATTGTTTATTATACCACTAGTTAGATGCTCGTGCATATGTACGCATATTCTTCTTTTATTGTGATGATTGTTTTTGACCTTTTATTTAACTGGCTAATGTAAAAGGAACTGTTCCATAGAAGAAGAAAAGTACATTACCTAACAAAAGTAATAAAATAACAAAAAGGTCCAATAATGGGTAGGATGCGTAGTTATTAAACTCAGTCTCACATCTACCCGGTTGAAGTATTGAGTCATTGAATAACTCATTGAATTGTATATAATTAAATATAAATATAAATATTTAATAAAAATGAAATCACATTAAAAATCATAATAGCATGTATGTCTACATGTATGTTGCCATCCCCATATTAAACTTCAACACATTACATACGATCAATACCAAGGGTCATTTATAAAAACATGAAGCCAAATATTGGAAAGGCATTCTTGACGATAACAACGAGTTGGAATGCAAGGTGAGAAAGGTGCCCTTCGTGCCAAAGTAGAATAGAACATGTTCAACAAGACAACAATTGTAATAATAAGGGAAAGGATTTTTGAGTGATAAGGGTTAAATTGTAAATGAATATCTAAAAATAAAAAAAAAAGAAGTATTTCATTACAAATCCCTTAAATTAGAGAGTATGAAAATTTTGAGGTTTGATTGGAATTGGGTGATTTTGGTTCTCCTCCTTAATCATTCCACTCCATTACTAAAAAAGCTCTCAAACAATGGATTAAGGTCTTTTTACCACTCCACTCCATCCATCCAAACATAGTTATGTAAATGTTTTGGACCGTTTCAACAATAAATAAATTAGGCAATTGGAGAGTTGCTGCCAATGATAAATATCTCCAGGAAAAGCATGTCTACTCGGGTTGCTGGTATGAGAATTCAACATGTAAAATTTCATTAGAAATCAAAACAAAAATGCATATAGAAAAGAAAAGAAAAATGTCAAATATGTATAGGTATTTAAAACTCTAATGCTAACACCGAAAAATGTGATAATGGAAACAGAATCAGAAAATTTAAACTAATTATATCACATGCTATAGCTTTCAATGTGGTCAGAGCCTATCTTCCATAAGCAGCTATATACTGGGCAGTCATTCTTACATGGTCATTTTAAGGAAGCATATCATGTTATCATTAAAGATGCTGTTTCCAGCAGCAAAGTTTTGAAACAGACAACTGAAGACAAAGGAATGAGAAATTGAAATATGATGTCACTTGCCTAAGTGTTACTCTGCAGCTGTCACAACATAAATGGTTCAAACATTGCAAAATTATAATGTGCATAAGAATGACAAAATTAAGTTTATGTTGTAGCCTGAGAATGAAATATCAGCTCCCAACTTGTACATGACAGTTTAGCAGATAAAAAAATCGTATCTTGGCATTAAACAACATAAGGGAAAGTAGTACAATCCAATTACAAACATAAGGAAGCTGATAATGATAATTCTATATATTTTTGCTTCATTGAAATTACAGCATATTTAAGTCACACCTAAAGCATAACATTAATAACAGATTAACAGGCAAACTTGAGCATTTCTCTTTTAAAATTGGCAATCTCAGCAAATTTTTGAATCCGTTCACTGATAAATCAAAATAAAATTGATTTATTTGAAGTTTTTATTTAATTGATTCCAGTTGTCCTGCCTTATAATTATTATACCATGTGTTGATGTACTGCATATTTCTTCCATTTCTGATTGGCGAATATACCATCAGATATTTGCTGTAGTGATATACACAAGCTTTCTCCTGGCTTGCTGTAATGGCATATAATTCATGATGGATTATTTTTAATCCATTTGCTCTTTTGTCTCCTAATTAGCACTAATATAATCATCATCAATTTCTTTAGTCTCTGGTGTGCCAAGGATTGGTTATTTGGTAATTCCAATCTTAATCAGATTATATACTGGGAAAATATTATTTGATGAATATAGAATCTGATGAATATTTTACGTCCTTGAATAATTCCCATAATTGACTTGACTGCTTCACTGAATGGTTTGGGTAAATAGGTTAATTCTTATAATGATGGTGATGGATAAATACATTGGATAAGTCCCATAATTACAAAGGTTTTTCCCAAATTTTGGCCCTGATCCCGGAAGGATATTGACTTTATTGATATATTGGTGTGGCACGGTAGTAATGGTTTTTCCAATTGTTTCTCTTTGGTTGAGATATTAAATAAGGGTGATATTCATTTCAAAAGTCTTTTGGACATATTCTTCTATGGCCTTTTTAAGCTTGGTAGAATATTGATGATCATGAATGATCTCTTGTTGGATTGGGTTTGTGACCCTGCTCTAGTTCCCTGTTGGGTCACTATTATTTCCTTGTAACTTCGTGCCAAAGAACTAATTTCGTTAATGGGCTCAAGATTAACTTGGATACCCTGATCTACTTTTGTTATGGGCTCCACTTTAAAGTGGTCACCATTAATTTCGTTTATCAAACCATAAAAGCTTGGCATTTGTGATCTGAGATCACTATTTTCGTTTGATATTCTGGCAAGTTTTTTACCATAAGTTACACTTAGGCCATTGATCTCTAATCACAACAACAAAATAGACTATTTTTTACGGCCGTGGCTATCACTAAAACTAATAACAACCGTCACAAATAATATTTCCCACATTCAGACAACCGTCGCTGAGCGATGTTATAAGTGGTGTCAAAAATAATTATTAGAAGATATCAAACAAGCGTGGAAAACAAATGAAAGCGAATGATCATTTTTTACCAGCATGGTCGTCACAAATATTCTACATATTTACCAACAGCCAATGGCTGTCACAAATAAGTTACCAAAAAAAAAAAAAAGACTGTCACAAATACAAATAGATTTTGGTGGTCTTTCCCTTTCAGTTTCCTTTCCCTTCCCTACAAATACAAATACAACTAGAATTCAGTTTCCTTTCCCTACAAGATTAAACTCGACTTGCGGTCTTTTCTTTTCTTGGTGGTCTTGGGCAGACATCAATCATCCTATGTTATTACTTATGCACTCTAACGAGTAGAGGCACATATATATTTTGATCAAACCAGGTAGGAGTTTGAGGAAGATCAATCTATATAGAAGTTTTCTTTAAGAAAGCAAATCTCAAAAAACCAAAAAAATTCAACAGCGAGGCCAAATGGCCACAAAATCTTGGTTATTATAAAAACAAGTCTAGAAATCGTTACTTTTACTTTTTAGATTTTTAGATCAAATTGATAATTAATTGCATTAAGAACAAAAAGATGTCTACCATTTTAAATATGAAATGCACTGATTCAATCAACCAGACTTGAATAAGCTCTACGGTCAAGGTTTCGTGTAGAGCAGGAAATCAACATCAAGAGAAAGAAAAAAATGGCAAACTCAGTTACATCAGCCATAAATGAAAATGCTCCTAGGAATCATTGACAATATCACATCATGTGACAAATATAATTTGAGTATCAGCTTTACCTGAGATATTGCTTCTTGTTCTGCAGAAGACATTTGCGCTAGTTGAGCTACATCTTTAAGCTGCCAGATTTTTTTGAAGTCTCAAGCAAAAGTACCAGGACAAGAGAAATTATAGAACTGGCACCAAAGCATGTATGAAAGCAAACCTGGAGGGCTTTTACACAATTCCAAATAGGGGTAAGTCAGCAAATAATTTCAAAGGAGTGTTTCAGTAACTTCTCCACTAATGGCCTCTTTGTTTGATCTTTTATCAGGCACATAGCAACCATTTCGTTAAAATACTGATCACAACTGGAAATACTTTAATTAGACTACTACTATTATTATTATAAGAAATACATTATAATACAGCAACTATATCTGAATCCCTCATCACTCTTATAAGCCATGACAACTGAACCAAATAAAACCATAACTATAATAATGATGTATCTTATGTAACAATCTAGCCAGAAAGAACACCCATACCTTAGAGAACCTTTTATCACGGTCATAATCAAGTCTTGGAGGGGCACTCTGTATGGTCATTAGAAGAACCTATTTATAAAACAAACAATAAGTCATTGCCCAATGTTATGACTTATGAATTATATCATAAGAACTTGAATTGGACCATTTTCAACATGTGTCTAGACTCTAGACATTTTTGTTGAAACACCCAGTTGATGTAAATACCTTCATTGGATGATATTTTGAAAAAGGTGCATGACCATGAGCCAACTCCACTGCTGTAATTCTAAAAGAGAAAATATCAGCCCTGTCCAACATTTATGCAATAAAGAACCTCAGCAAGAAGAATAAACTTTAGCCCATTATTCAATGAAGAATGAGGTGTATGACTGACTCACTTGGAATTATAAGAATCTGTGGTTTGCACCTCTCTCCACGAGCATGTGGAGTTTGTCAGGGAGAGGAAAGAAAAAAAAATTATGGAAGTGGATTTTGTAGCGAAAGAAAAGAAAATTGAAGAAAGAAAAAAGTTTGCAGGGTCTAAAGCACTTGTTCAACCATTCCCATACATATCCCACTTGCACCAAATTTCTCTTTGATGGGTTCTCAACCTTTTTTCCATAATTGGGACCTGACCTCAAAATGTAGCTGATACAATATTAGTTCACTTTGCCAATGAGATGCAAAAGAACCTTGTATTGTTTTAACAGTGCAGAATTTAATAATTGAATATTGCATTTTAGATTTTACCTTAGTGTTGGGAAATGGCAGTGCAAAGTAGCATAAATTGCAGTGCACAGTAGCAATTTTGGAACTTAAGATCAGCAACCCCCTTTTTTCAGCTATTTTCTCGAAGATAGTTCTTTTTCTTCTTCTCACCTAATATTTCTTGGATTTTACCCCATGAGAGTTTCACCATGTATAATTTAAGATGACCAACAATTAAAATATTTATTTAACATATACTAGATTACATCAGAAATTTTATGGCTTAAGTAAATGCTTTAGTATTCTCTGGAATCATAACGAATCACACAACCTATGTATAATTAAATCTAAACAATTAATTTGCACAAATTAAAGCCAGAAATTTGTGATGAATCAATTCATTAGAAAACTCAGATAAGAAGCACCCCATCTCAAAAAAATGCATAAATGGGTAAGTGAAAATTTTCACTCTCAGAAACCACAACACCACAAAACAGAGACTTTCAAACTGCATCTTTCATGTAAATTCTTTTTTTTTTTTTTTTACCCACAGATATTATGGAAACCAAACAAGGCATAAGGTAAGAGAGTTATCAAAAAATCTAATGTTTACCTGTTCTGGAGCACCTTTGCTTGATCAATGCCAAGTTCCATCAGAATCAATGTAGGTTAGAGTGGTCCTCTTGTCTACAGGATTGAATGGAAGGAAATGGACCTCCCTGATACCAGCTTGTGCCTGGCCAATTCACATTAAAATTAATAAATATTTAGCTTTATCCCAAATTCAATATAATTTTTTTCCCTTTATACTTGCCCCAAAAAGGGATTGTTTTGGCATATTTACCTCCTTTGGGTTAGCAAGCATCCCAATAATTGCATCTATGGCATCTTGATTTTCAGTCCTAGAAGCCCTTGCTGCAAGAAGGTTAACATAATCCTTCTCAACACCCTTAGCAAACACCTCAATCAAGTTTCTATCAACACTTAGCTTATTTAGGGTCAGAGTTCCAGTTCTGTCACTGCAGAGGACGTCCATCCCTGCCATTTCCTCAATAGCTGTCATTCATTTTGTAATTGCACCTTGCTAAGAAAGCCTGTGAGAACGAATAGCCATCGTAACAGACAAAACAGTTGGCATGGCAATTGGAATTCCTTCCAATCAAGAGAACCATTAGATTGTGAATCCCATATGCAGAAATTACCAATTGCTGTAAGGACTTTCTGAAAGTGCCCAACTTGGTTGGTGCTGTCCACTAGATGAGCTGCTTTACCAAAAAAACTGTGCACACCAGTAGCAATCACAACTGCTTCTATCTCACCCTTCTTAACAGATGATCTAGAAAACACTTCATCGGAGGAACTCTTTTGTCGCAGGAAGAGACTCTACAGTTAAAGCACACTGATCTACACTCAAAGGATCACCCTCGAGAAGACCGACATCAGCAGGAATGATATCTCTACTTGGACCAAAATTGCAGCATCTTGTTTAGTCCATAGGCCATCTCTGAGAACCTAAAATTTATATGCAAAAAAAAGTGAACAAACATTATATATATATATATACAACCGTAAATAATGCATGCAGTTTGTGGATAAAAGTATTAGACCTTGGTCTTGGGAGCTAAGCCAGCCATAAGTGCTGCAACACAGCAGCATTGCCAACATTATTTTCCTCAATAAAACTGATTGTAGGGTTAATCACCAGTAGAGCAATGATACCCACGAATCCTGCCAATGTGGAAGCCTTCCTCCCCCATTTGCCAAAGCAATAGCCATTATAGCAGCAGCTTCCATGACCCAAGATAAGGGGTACCACATAAAACCCAAGAACTTTAAAACTTTGCTCTCCTGTTCATGAAGCAAGAAATCGTTACATGCATTCAATATGAAGCAAAAATAAACACTAGGACTGGGAGAAACTGCAATGTGAGTTTGTGAAACAGAACTTTTTCTCTTCCAATTTGTTTGGTCCAAAAGCTTGAATCTGACTGGCTCCGTCGTCTGATGTTAGACCTGATTTTGAACATTTCAGCTGCTCAAACACTTTCACTTTCCTGGGGACAAGGTAAATAAGGTAAGAGAGTTGTCTACATCATTGATAGACAAATTAACAGAGGAGGGGTAGCACAGCAATAGCATATATGAAAATAGAACAAAACAAAGCCTAGCTATGCTATCTATATAAGGTACCAAAATAGGTCAGAGGCTACTCAGAACAAACAAACTCTTCCTGCGTGTCTTTGCTGGGTTGAAAATAGTATTGACCTTTCAAAAACAGAGGTTGGATAGACTAGATTCTTCAGAAATAATGCATTTGATGAAATGATAACAATAGATTCCTCTTATTAAATAACTCATTCAATGATAACAAACAGAAAATCACTACCAAAAGTATCATACAAATCAATGAAATTAAGGGAGAAGAACACACACCCATCAATCTTCAATCTCAATGTGTATTTATAGTGGCATCTAAACCTATTTAAGAACACGGATGGAGTGTAATATCACACAGTCAAGAAACTTGCATTTCTTTATGGGCGGGCGCTTATCAATATATGAATACAGGCTTGTAAATTCAAACAATTCAGAACATATCACTGAAACCCACAGATATAAATATAATTAAGACATTGGCTAAAAAAATTTCAAAAGTAAAATTAGAAGTTACAGAAAAGGATGCAAAACAGCAATACAAGGGGCTGTGTGCTAAACAACAAACATTTGAGGCAGCATTGATTATTAATTTCCCTGACATGACATCCAGAATCCATAATATTTTGAAACTCAAGTCCATGCTTGCAAAGTAAATGAAGAGGAACACAAACAGATATCAGCGGCATTCTTCAAAACAAGGCAACCCCCAATATAAACAAAGTTCACATCCTTCTGGTTTACGAATAGAACCATTCCCAATATTACATAAAAGAAATGCTAACAAGTCGTCATGGAACCAGCAGACGAAAACCTGAGAAGTCTAATACCCATTTTGTCAAACACCGCACATGCAACATCAATTTTAGAAGTGAGATTTTCTATATTTCATTGAAAATTAACAAGCTGAGAACCATAATCAAATTCGCAAAATAATCATCCAAAAATTAATTGAAAAAAAAAAGGAAGAGTGTGAGATCAAAGAGAGCACAAATATTGCAGTCATGCCCAAATTTAGGAAGAAAGCATTAAGACTTGAAATCAAATACACACATAACCAATCAAATAACAAAATAATGATTTGGAATCACTGATTCACTCCTCACCACTTCACCGAAGAAGCACGGCACGTAAGCAGACTTTGTGAATGAGCAGTGAAACCCTTGAACATTAAACAGTCCTTGACCCACTGCGCTCACACCCACTCGGAAATAGCAACTTATCTGAGAGAAGAGAACTTGTCTATGAGAATTTGATAGCTCGAGTCTTTCTTTTTCATTTCCATTTTGTTATCTTTGGTGGGAATCATCATAGAATTTAATTTGAACTCAATTTGTGTGTATAATTTTTTTACGTTGTAATTCAATAATGTACTGAGATATAATTAAAAAAGTTAAATATAAGTAAAGAAGTTAAATTTTTTAAATAATTATTATGATAATTATATTTTTTAATAATTTAATAATACATAATTATAATATAAAATACACGATAGATAAAAATTAAACTCATCCTCTCGTAATGTCATTGCTTTTATTTGGATCGAGATGCCTATATGTTGTCATGATGCCCATTTCCTTCATGCGGAAGGGTCAACATTATTTCTTAGTTTTTCTTACTATTATTTCCTTGCTTTTATTTGTCTATTTGCCCATTGTTGCCTTGTTCAGTAAGATTTATATCGTGAAATGATTGAATTTGCATATGAGCATTTGCTATTATTTTATTAGATAGTAAGTTTCCAAAGAATAAATGGTCGGCAGCACTTGAGTAATTTTCATTCCTCTTCCTGTTTCACATGATTTCACAAAAAGCATTTTTTTAAGATTTAACTATTATTGTTTTTCTTTGTCTACTTAGTGTTTATTTTAATTGTAATTATTATTATTTATTTAAAAAAAATTATACATATGATTATTATTTTCTCTTTTTTTTGGAGGTGTATATATATATATATATATGATATTCTTTGCACGACTGCAAAGACTAATCCTTCGAAGTACGGAGACTAATTTCTTGAAGTACTGAAATTCACTTAAAGGATTGACTTATCCCAATATATGTTCTTCCATATACATGAGTCAGGAATCGAATCCCTAACCACATACGTAAGGAGCCTAAATATCTACTACTTCTGTCACACCATATTGGTATATATATATGTCCATTCTTTTTGGAGTTAATAAAATACTAGTTTTATTTCTTTTTCTATTATCCATCACCTGTTCCCGTATCATTTTCAAAGATCATCTATAAATTTATTATCCCCTTGTGAATAATTTTTCTCATTGTAACAATAAAATTATTTGGTTTACCAATTTTTCACACGTAGTCTTATTTTTATTCATGGTTGGAAAATTGATTTTAGACTTTTTTCTCTTATTTAATTGTGCGTTATTTGTTATCATTTGATTATGTTTATTAAAATACATTTCAAAAGTACAAGAAAATGTGTAATTCACTGGTAAATAATTTTGCTAATTGTTAACGTAATAATCATTTACGTAATAGTTGATAATGCTGATTATATAGTCTTGTGCCATTTTCAGTGTTGTACAAGTTCATAAGAATTTATGGTATCACTTTGTGCTGTGTTAGATTCCATGCAATGTGAATTTAATTTAATAAAAAATAGTAATTAATTATTTTTAATGAAATTTAAAACCCTTGAAACCATTGATTTTTTTCTTATTTAAAATTAACCAACTTTTAATTTGTAAATATTTGTCTTTAATTTGTTTTTAAATATTTGCTTATGTATTATTTTATTATTTAAATGGGTAAAATAAGTATTATTAAGATTATTAATAATTTACACAACTAGCTTTAAGGTAACCGTTTTAAGACAAATGTATGAAGGATCTAGTAAAATTAAGTTGCTATCATTATGATTAGATTCCTGAACCTAAGTTCCCATTAAATAGAATTTTTTAATTATTTTTTAATTAAATAAAAATTAGTGATGACTTCTAAAAAAATTTCAAATTTAATTACCTCTCGCATCGCGTCGCCTTCTGAGTAAGTTGTGACACTCACCATGCTTCTTAGCGAGAAACTTTAATGTTTGTCAAGTCTAAGGGTTATGTATTCAAATAGTTATTGCATCATGTTTACATGGCATGGTGTATGGAATTTTATCATGTTATGGTATATGGTCATAGGGTAATATTTTCTAGAAAATTATTTCCTAATAAGATAAGTTATTAGGTGTGATGTCATTATATTGATAGGCAATTGGTATTTTTAGTATATAATTACCTATTTGTAATGCTATATTTTCAGCATAATATTCTAATTGGTTTAAGGATTTTCTAAATCCAAAAACATTGATATGATGTGTTTTATTGTTCTTTCATAATTCTTTTGGCAAGACATTTTGTTTTAAAACGTTAATTTGTGCTCCAGTATCTACGAGTGCATGATAATTTCTACTTTGGTATTGATCATAGAATACTTTTACTGGTGTGTACATAGTCTTTCCTGTAGTTATTTTATTCATATTCTAGGAATAACCATATTCTCATTATTTACCGTTATGATAATTCTATCATTTTGTATTGTTGATGATTTTGTTAGGTTTAAAAAGTCTGTCCCTAGTAATAAGTTTGTGCTAACTATTTTATCTTCTTCTACATGAATCTTTATTTCTAATTCATTTCTTCTATTAAATCTTAGTTTTATAGTAATATATTCTTTAATAGTATAGATGTTTTTATTATGGTCATAATCTTGATAAGGTTTATCTAATTTTTTCGTTTGCATTACTAATGATCTTTTGGTTGGTATGTGCACTTGTGTCTAGTAAAGCTTTTAATCCATGCCAACTTCCTCCTATATTTGTTTCTATCAATATGTAATATTGAGTTTCATTAATTTTGATTAATTCATTTTTCTATTTTGGATTTGTGTCTTGAAGATTGTCCTATTTCTAAGGTTCTATTTCCAAATTTTATTTATGGTATAGTTAATTTGTTCTATTTCTAAAAGGTTTTTTGCTTGTGTAAAATCCATTTGTATATATTTCGGTATGGTTATTTCACTATTTTCTCTATAGGGTAAGAATTTTGGGCTTTTTGACCCTTTACCTCTAATTTTTAAATGATTATTGAAATATCCTTCTTTCCAAATTAATTACCAATCTATTGTCATTTTTGTCATGCTGACATTATTATTATTTTTTTGACTTCCTTGTTGGTCACACCAACATGGGAAGCGTGATCCACATGAAAATGCTCAAGCAAATGGCGTGACAACGTGTCTAATACTAGACGTGTCAACATTTTCACATGGATCACCCTTCCCATGTTGGCATGCTTATCACATTGGTGTGACCCATTCGAAACCCTATTTCCCTTTTCCTTCTCTTCCTTCTTCCTTTCTCCTCTCTTCTTCTCTTCCTAGCTGCCTCCCACGCACAACACCTTTGTCAGCTCCTAATCACCATTTTCTCTCCACTAGAAGCATTTCTTACCAAGGTTTTCCCTATATTCAGGTAAGGGTGTTCAAATCCAAACAAAATCGAACAAAACCAAAAAATCGAACCGAAAAAATCAAAAACTAATTAAAACCGAACTTTTTTGATTTAATTTGGTTCTTTTTTTAAAAAACCAATCAGTTTGGATCGGTTTTCGATTCCAATTTTCAAAACCGAACCAATCCAAACCAAACCGATTAAAATATCATATCATATATATACATATTTTAAATAACTTGGTATGTGTTGTTGAATATCTTCAAAGCTTTACTTTTTTATCTTGTTAAAATTATTCATATTAATGATTTCAAAATAACATATATCATTTAAGGTATATGCTCACTTGATGGTTGCTTTCTTTGGTAATTATGACTAGAAGTTTTGGTTTATGTAGCTGAAAATAAGTTTAAAATTTTAGATTTTTATTATATGATTGTTCTTGACTATTACACTAGAAGTTTGATCACGATTGTATTTGATCATTATACTAGAAGATTGTTAATTTTTGTTTAAATGAGTTGTTGTTTGTTTTAAATGAGTAAATATGTTATTTATTGTATAAATAGACTAATTATCTTTTGGGCCATAAAAAAGCAAAGGAATAAGATTATTTTTTTTAAATTGTCAAAAACCGAAAAACCGATCCAAACCAAACCGATTAATATCGGTTCGGTTTGGTTCAGTTTCTAAATTTGAACCAAACCGATTGGTTGTCTATATGAGAAAACTGATTGGTTTGGTTCGGATGACTTTACCCCTTAAAACTGATCCAAACCAATCCGCGAACACCCCTATATTCAGGTATGGACTCTATGCTTTTCATTTACTTGCTGAAAAATGATTATTTTTAAGACATGTAATGTTTAATTTTTGTGTGGATGTATATTGGTTAAGTTTTAGAGATGATATTTAATGTCTATATGGTGTATTTGTAATGCCTTTATGTTGTTGAGGTGGAGAATATGATATATGTATATTGTATATTTTGTAATGCCTATGTGTTGTTGTGGTTGAGAATATGATATGTTTATGGTGTATATTGTGTAACTCCTATATGTTGTATATTTGTTAGTTTTATTTGTCTAAAAAGTTTTAAATTTTTGTTCAGAATAGCTCAAAATAGGAAAACTCATTCTTGTGCTAATTTTCTCAAATGGGAGAATGTATGATGGTCCTCCTTCCAAGTCAATCCCAATTAAACGGGAAACTACCATAAGTGGTTTAAAGAGGAGGATTCATTCAAAATTGAAACTTCAATCAAACCAATCAGTATCAAGGATTATGTATTGATTCCCATAATGGTGCAATGTCTTGAGGTGGATATCACTTCTATTAGAAGATGATAAAGATGTTGCCTGTATAATCAATAGTTATAAATAATATCCTAACCTTGCTTTGATGCAAGTGTTTTTTTAGGTGGAAACTATTAAAGATCATGCCAGTGTTAAAACTCCTTGTGAAACAAGATTTAAAGTTAGACTTTCCAGAAATACCTCATCATATCCCATCAACACTCAATTGTTTATGACTCATGATAATCTGATACATCAACATCAACAAGTTAATATTATTGAGCGTCATGAGCCTTTCCACACTTCTTACATTGCTAAAGTTACTCCTGTTGAGCAATCTAAGCCTTTGAACATAGATCATGTTAGTTGTGGAGACCATGAAGGGAGATCATTTGGGTTGAACTTAGAAAGTGAGAATCCAATGATGAGAGATGCATTATCTGATACCTATTGAAGATGAAGGAATGTTACCTGAAAGTAATGATAGTGACACTGACATAAAATGAGACTTTTATACAAATGAAAGCTTAGAAGAAGAAGGCCCTTCAAGACTAAACATTCTAGTGATGCCTTCTTATCCATCATTTATAATGCCTCCACATATTCATGCACCTCCAGTCACAACTGCTCCAATATCTGGTTTTATGCCTTCATCTCCTATGTTCTCAAATACCAATTGGGATGTTTTGAGGACACCAAATGTGTTTTCTGAATTAGTTAGACTTGATACATGGAGTTCATCAGAAAAACTATATGTTGGCTTGAAATCCCCCACAAAAGATGCTATGCACTTGGATCTTAAACATTACTCACTTATAAGATATTAGAGCTACAAGGTTGAAGAGTCTGATAGCCGAAAAATAAATGTTAAATGCCTTAGATTTGGTAAAGGTTGTAATTGGAGATATATGACCATTCCGCCTATTGGAAAGGTTGTTTTGATCATACCACAATTCCTAAATATGATCATACCTTATCAAAAAAAACATATCATTAAAAATTTAGGTGATGACTAATCCAATCAATCAGTTGAATCACCTCAACTTCAAAAGATGTTCTAGAGTCAAACAGAATAGCTTATTTAACAGCTTTCCTCATCCTAGCTATCAGATAGAAGCATTGACAAGAGTTTATGGCAAGATGCCTCTTTTCCATAGCATGACTCCAAGCCCTTTTTGCTGAAAAGAGAACCACATGAAGAAACTTATTGCAAACCAAAAAATAATTAATATAGGACAAAAATAACAAGATCATCCTGATAAAGTGTTGCGGACTAGATCTACAATTACAATCAATGTCGCTATGGACGAACTTAGGCAATATGCATAACTCACCGTGGATGGGTTGCATGAGGAGTTCGTTTGTTGACCTTGCGATAATGAAGATCAGATGTGCAAGCTTCGAACTAGTAGGGTAATTTCATGTACAATATAAGTCCTTCTTATCAAACTTGATATTTGGCTTCCGCTTTCGCCGTTTCAGATAGAACTTTTAAGTTGGTTAAACATCGCCCCTTCGCAAATGCATCTGAACTGTTGAGCATTTTTTAGGAGTTTTGAGATCTTCTGCAACTTCCTCGAGCTTCAATTGAAGCTTCATGTTTTTTGAGACTCTTGGAGCCTTATGAGTCCTCATACATGGACTATAAGGAACACTACTTCTAAGTTGAAGGCACTCTGGGGACCCGTCCCTTTTTCCTAACTGTCGAGAATGACCCCAGGTTCCCTATCTACTAGAGCAAGGACCTGAATAGGGTCAAACTGATGAAATATAAAGAATTGCCTTTGGAAGATTGGCTAATAGTCAATGTTCTCGAGGCAATGGGTAAGATCAAGTGTTTCGACTTGATTAATAAGTCTAGAGAGGCATTGGTGACTTGGCTTAATAAGTTATTCTTCCTGATTTTCCTTACATTTGATTGTATATAATTATTTGGCCACTGTTTTGACCTTATTTTATGCATGTGATTTTGCAGGTGGTTTGGCTCCAAGATCTCTACTCAATATTCTTAAGAAGTGACAGAAGAATGTTGCTAAAAGTGGAGGTGATGCTCCCGCACAAGTGAACTTGGTTTCTTTGACCGAGGTTTCACCCAATCCTCCCACGACCCCTAAGCAGAGAGCCTCAAAGAAATGTAAAATGGTACTTTTGGCTGGAGGTGAGATGGCCAAGAAGCCTTGGCCCGCTAACGCACCTTCTCAAGTGGCATAGCCCGTGGTTCCCGAGATTCCTCTCCTTAGGGAAGCCTTAGCCTTTGAGGGCTCGTCCGAGAGTTTTGCAGTTTTGCTTTAGGATCGCAGATTTAAACTGGACGAGTTCATTAACTTATTCATACACAACTCGGATGATCAGGAGTTGCACCACCGCTACACAGTTGAGAGGATTTTGAGGGAAAGGAAGTCATATGCCCTCAAGCTGGTGAGTCTACTTCAATCTGCTGAGTTTGAATTTAATGCCACTAACAAGTTGGCCGAGGAGGTCCCGCACCCTTCACCATATATGTTCTGAGCTGGAGATCTCCCTAGCACGAGTTTGACGGGAAAGGGCAAGCTCAAAAAGAAATGGATGCCCTGGTGAGCAAACTAAAGGCATCAGAGGCACTAAAGAAGCAACGCTTTGAGATGGAGTCAGCCAAGGCTAAGCTCAAGGCTAAGGTTTCTTTATTTTGTCAACATATGGACTCGAAGCATGCTAGGTTCGACGCCAAGAAGAGGATATGGAAGCCGAAGAAGAGGGACTTAGTGGCAAATTGGGATAGAGCCGTTCGTGACTCTTTCCAAAATGCCTTGGACCAAATCATCCTTCTATACTCCTGACTTGGATACATCATCCATAGGCCCTTACCAGGAAGTCCATGATGACAAGATCGTGGTTGTTCTCAATAATGAAGATGAAGAGGTCAACACGGGGTGAAACAATGGTGAAATCGATGAACAAGGAGTAGAAGGAGAATAAATCAATGTTACTTGGCAGGATTAAAAGCTTACTATTTTCCCTTTGTAATTTTGACTTGTAATTCCTTTTATCAATGAATATCTTTTGAGTAATTGTCTTCAGCTATTGTTTTAAGTTTCTTTCTTTATCTTGGAAATGGTTATAAGTCAGAGCAAAGTCCTCTGTCGTATTTGGGTTAGTGTGAGTTATGGTAAATCGGTCAATGTTACCAAAGTCCTTTATTTAATACCCTTGTGTCTCGAGATGACTTTGATCATCTTAGTGGAGATACTTCATTTAATACCTCTACATCTCGAGATAACTTTGGTCATCTTGGTGAAAATACTTTAGTTTATACCTATGCGTCCATCCTGAGATGACTTTGGTAATCTCGGTGGAGATACTTTATTTAATACGTTTTGTGATGGCGATCAGGTGCATAGATCAATATACTGAGTGGTGGTAAATGTAACTCAACACGTGTAACTAAATAACCTCATTTATTGAAGATGAAAGCCATACTCCGAATAACACATCGGCGTGATATTCATTACATATTAGTGCTCTAGTGCATTTATTGAATGGTAAATACATTAAAGAAAATGACTATAATGAATAAAATGGAAGAAGCCTAGCTATAGTATTTTCATATGTTGGATGAGCTCTAGGTCCTAGGAATCAAAATCAAATCACCATTGAGTATTGCCAACTTATAAGTGCCTTTCCCGAGATCATTCACGATTTGGTAGGGGGCCTTCCTAATTTAGTGCGAGCTTGCCCTCGGCCGAGTTCTTGCCCCCAATATCTGCCCTTTTGAGAACAATATCGTTTGGTTTGAATCTTCTCAATTGCACTATGGTGTTATATCCTTTAGCCAGTTTCTTTTTAAAAGCCACGTCGCGAATGTGTGCCATTTCTCGAACCTCATCTAACAAGGCGTGATTGAAGAGCAGTAAGGTTTCATTGACATATGGTTCAAACGAGGCTCTTCTTGTACTTGGTTCTCCAAATTCAACTAGTATCATGACCTCTGCCTCGTAGGTTAGCCTAAAAGGGGTTTCTCGAGTGGCTAAGTGTAGAATGGTGCGATAAGCCCAAATGACACTAGGGAGTTCCTTTGTCCAATTTCCTTTAGCTTGGGCTAGCCTCTTCTTCAATTCATTCATAATCACTTTATTTGCGACCTCTGCTTGTCCATTTTTTCGAGGGTGCTCCACTCAAGTGAATGAAATAACCAAGTGAAACACAAGAATGAGGGTTGAATTATGTTTCTTAACCTTTTTGGAAAACTTTTTCTTAACTAAATTTCAAACAAGGATTCTGTTGAAATTTAATAAGTAATGGACGAAAAGAAAAGTTTCTCAGTCCGTTGGACGCAGCGAAGGTTTTTATGAAAAAAAACTTTGGACGCAGTTAAAAGGCTTTAGGTTTAACTTAAAAAACTTTGTTAGGAAAACAATGACAATCCCAGAGTTAGTGAATAAAATAAAACACAAGTAGAGGGAAGAGAAGCTCACACATTATGTTTATACTAGTTCACTCTCACAACCCGAGAGCTACGTCCAGTCCCTTCAACGAGAAGGATTTTCCACTAATCTTCACAAAGATTACAAGTATTCTCCACCTCTTTAAGTATACAAGTATTCTCAAAACCTCTTCAGGTTCTACCAAACAAGTATTCTTTTATACACAACCTCTTCAGGCTAAAACAAATAAGTTAAAGTAAAGGATGTTGAAAATAACACTTGAGATTAACTCACAACAGGTAAGGATAAAGAATAATTCTCAAGAAAAAAAACTCTATACAAGAGTGTAAAGAATAGGAAGAATGTGAGATTTGATTCTTTTTCACGTAGAACTTGTCTACCCTATTCTTTCTTTAAAGACATTTATATTTATAGGCAACAAGCATTTAAAGTTGTCTTCATAAGCTTCTTCATCCAACGAAAACATTTATTATCGTTTTGAGTAGCATTAAATGCATAAGTTGATATCGTGTTGAGCTTCTTCTGAAAAGCGACTTTGATTATCAGAGACTACTAAGAACATGATATCTTAGTTCTGATTTATCTGAGTGCGCAAAAAGTTCCTTGTTGGTTGATCTTTGTAGTTGTTAGAAGTGTCAACATCATAGCATAGTTGACTTCTTTTTACCGCGTACTTTGTCAGAGGTCTCTTCAGCATTTAATGATTAACAGTTCTTGTATTTGAATTCGAGTTTTGGGTGAATGCTTGAATCTGAGCTTTTTATGAAAACATTTGATGATCCAATATAATATAATAAAGTAATTGAGAGTATATTGGACGTATACCAGTTTCAGTCAAAACAGGAATTATATTGGGCGCACGCTAATAGAGATTAGTCAAAAATCGAGTTTCCTTATCAGAGTATTATCAACATATTCTTAAGCAAGATAAACATTACTTTATGTTATACACTGGTTAAATGAAACATTATTTGTTCATTCTTCTTTAATACCTTTGATATCTTCAAAACTTTGTGGGGTTCAATTCTTTGAACTACTTTGATTCCAAATTCAATTTCTCGATATATCTTTGGTTCCACCAGTGAAGTGTAGGTTAATGTGAAAGTTTGTGTAGAATTCCTTGAACTTCCTGTCAAAAAAATGAGTTAGATTATCAGTCACAAAAGATTCAAGAGTCCCGAACTTGCAGATGATGGACTTCCAAATAAATTTCCTTATTCTTTTTGAAGTGGTGGTGGCTAAAGGTTCTGCCTCAATCTACTTGGTGAAGTAGTCTACCGCGACCACTAAGTACTTGAGTTGGCCTAGGGCATACCTCATTTGTAGAAAGGCCTTGGGTGGTTGAAGCTTCGAGTTCCTCAATGGGTCTTGTGTGGAAATGGGCGAACTTTTGGCACTTCTCACATTTTATTCACATATGCGCCCGTGTCTAATTTTAGGGTTGGCCAATAGTATCCTGTTCAGAGTATCTTCCTAGCGATGTGCTTTGCTTCTTTTTCTTTGGGTGAAAGTTTCCCATTACAAAAATACATTATAATTGGGGTCTAGTCGAACCCCTCTTACTCATTCATCACTGTAAACATCTCATTTTGTCTAAGTCACTTTTTTTTAAAAAAAAATTATTAGAACATTAAGAAAAAAGTAAAAAAAAATTAAAAAAAGAGTTAATTAACATATAAAAATAAATAAAATTAATTAAAAAATTAAAAGAAAGAAAATTAAAATATATATTTTTATTTGCCAAAGCTCTTACTCACTTGGCCTAATCACCAAACCCACTAACCCAACTTGTGGATCTATCAACACTTATTTCATCTTAAGTCCAAATCCACCACTAATACATAACCCATCACTCATTGACCCATACCTACTGCCCAAAGGATCCTTAATCAAGACCAAACTCAACCCACCTAAATCCAGCCCAAATCACCATGACCCAAATAACCCATATCCATTCCAAACCCAATTGTCCCACAAGCACATTGATGCTCTCATCTTCACGCACGTACATACACTTTCTCCATGCCTCACCCTAGCACTCACTTCACCCATGCAAACTAAACACACACAAATTAGTAGGTGTGTTTACTGTCTTGCTTCAACATTCCCTCACCCTAAGCCTAAACCACACTCACACGTACACTCTTATCTCACTCACTCTACCTTACTTCGTGTGCACCACTCTCACCCTCCTCTCCATTTACTTGCCCTTTTCTTCCTATTCACAAAATGATAGCTCCTTGTGGCAAGCGTCTACACGCGTGGTCAAGAACACACCATGTCCAACAGGCACAGGGGATCTTCGCACGATCCTAACGACTTGGGGAATTTTTAATGGGAACATGACCCTCACGTTCGGTGTGCTTACAAAGTAAAACGAAATGGCTTGTGTAGAAAATACATCTCTCTTTGGTTCATACGGTGTTAAATGTACAAGCTCAATAGTCTAAAATAGCCTTCATTGTATTTCCCAAACCTGTCATCCCTTGTAGTTCATTTCTTTCTTACCGGCTAGCTTGTTTTATCCTACTCACACACTCACTCAGCCTCAGTAGCAGCCATGGGTGAGGTCTCTATTGTAGCAATTGGGGTCGATTGTTGAACAATGTCTTTGTCCTCCATCCAAGGTTTTTAAAACCGGACCGGATCGTCACCAATCGGTCGGACCGTGACCTGTATGCCTGCTTGGTTCGGTTAGCCCCCAAAAATCGTTTAAGTTATTGACCCGTTCGAGAACCGCCAGAACCGGGATGAACCAGTGGCTCGGATGAACCGGACTCGGTTTTGAATAACCGTCAGGTTCTGTTTTTTCTTCTTCAAAATTCCCTGCCATTTTTCTATTTGTTTTCCTAATGTTTGTGTCGTTCAGTTCATGTCTTGGTGTCGTTTAGCCCTTTAGGTTAAGAGGTTTGGTTTTAAGTCTTTGACTGAGGCTTTCTTCTCCCACAGCCATACTCTACTCTGCCTCCAGTCCACGAAGAGTCGTTGCAGCTTGCAATTGTAGGTCACCGTTCGCACTTCGCAGCTTGTCCACGCTACTCGCTTCTAGTTGTCCACACTGCATCAGGGGCCGAAGCTGTGTCAAGGGAGGGGAGCTCTGCGCCACTGCCAACAGCACAGGTGAGTTGCTAATGTTTTTGCTAAATTTATGTTTTTGTATTCATTCAAGCTAATTATTATTGTAGCATTAAATTATAATGGCAGGTTTTTTGTTTTAATGGTTATTCGTGGCTTTTGTTTCAATGGTTATTCGAAGTTGCTAATGTTACTTTTGTGACGAACCCATCCTATATAATTTAAGTTTATATAATGATTCTATCTTCTTTTCTAAATATTTAACCGTTTTTGTATTTTTTTTGCTTTGGCTGTTTCATTTCTCATTTTGGTACCATATATATATGTGTGCATTTTATCCACAATATTTGACTAATGTTGTTGAGGGTGTTTGCTTGTCTGGTTTAAAATAGGGGGTTAATAATAGTTGAAAATTTGTTGTTGGTTGATAAGTAGGCTTTTGAACTAATGTTTTAAATAGTCACTGACACTTTCGGCAAGCATGGGTGACGTATTCGGTGTAACAAATGGGTCCGATGGTTAAACCATCTCTTCGTCCTCTATCTTAGCCATAGGTAGTGGCCACACTGGGTGGGAATGGATTCATCAACGTTCGATAAGCTCTCCTCATCACCGTCGACGGTGTCGTTGACAACCTAATTGTCCTTGATTTTGATACCATACAGGAAACCAGAGCCTTCATTGTTGTGCTAGTGAAGAAGGTCCTCCTCTGTCATTCCTCTGTCATTGGCCCACTTATTCCCAAACCATTTGCTGAATCATTGAATTCGAACTGGTAGGGTTTCCAATTTGAAGAACTTGACTACAGTGAATACAATATGTCTGTGGTGAAGAACAATTGGTCATCGTTACTTGGAATTTCATTGATTTTGCACCATCAATTTGCGACATTGTCTGTTTTTGTGGATGTTATTGATGCATTGTTTTTGAGCTCGTAAACATTGTTGATTTCATTGTGTTCTTATGTTAATGTTTAGAAACAGAATTGATAGGATATGAGCTTGCTAATCTTTTTTGTGGTCAAGTTTATTACGTGGCCTTGGCCTATTATTATTTGGTTTATGTCCTTGATTTTGCTCATTTCTTTGAGTTGCTTGTTAGTATGTATAGGGAGCTAGTATTTTTTTGTTTTAGTTTATATTGGTTTTCTCCATATCATTTCTGTTATGCCTATAATCATGAAGTGTATGCTCAGACAAATGATAGATTGATATAAAGAAACTACTAGCATAACTTGTAGAAATAAACAAGCATCTGGTATGGTTACTAGATCTCTTTGAAAAGATGAACATTTTTTTGTGACACAAATGGTAGACACTTTTGTAATAGATCACTATTGTCTTGAATTTTTGTTGTTGCTGCTACAATTCTTCTAGTAGGATATGTTTTGCAAGAATGCTTCCTCCTATAGTATAAGCCATTAATTGTGCATTTGTGTGTCCATATTTCAGCACCACTACTTTCTGAGTTAGAAGGTTTGTTTCAAAGTTTGAGATTGAACTTTAGGAAGTTAATACTAAATTACAGCCGGAAAAGATAAGCATAAGGGATCCTTGAACTTGATGCTAGCTGAAACTTTCTTAGTTGATTCAGAGCTTCCTTGTAAAATATTTGGGTTTGATTATGGAATTGAGAGCTTTAACTATAGTTGTTTTGATACACAAAGTTAGATATATTAGTTTATATGAAGTTGAGTAACTCACCTCATCTCCCTATAATTTTTTCTTGGTAATGGATACTAATAGATGAGAAGCCTTCTCTTTAATGGGTTTTTTTTTGGGCTTCGGGTATTCTAGAGTAGTGATTCATGGATAATAGAATGGACATCACTTGTGAATATTCAGCTTGGGCATGCATGACTTTTACTTATTGTTTTAAGGTTAGTTAAGGTATCAAATGAAATTGTTTTGCGCTAGATTTTGGTTATGTTATGATTTTATATATTGTTTATAGCTGTACAAAATATCATGCTCAAATTCTTAGTTTATGAAGGTCAAAAGGGATTTGAAATGTTTGCTATTCTGTTTTTGGTTGAGCTAGAATTTTAGTTTGAGCGTGTCTCAGATAGGAGGTCATTTGAAGGTAAAAAGGATTGATTTCAGAGTTGAAATTTTTGTATGATTAATATATGATATTGGGCAACATATCTATGAAATTTCAAGGCAAAAAAAAAAAAGATTTCAGGTTACTTAATTATTTTAGCAAAGTTCATGTTATAGATTCCAGAATTATGCAGAATCATGGAAGTGTTTCAAAAGTTTGGGTTTAGAGTAGGTATCAAATGACCTCATTAGGACACATAATTTTTCTAGAGTATAGTTAGGTACCTTGAAATCAAAACTGGAAAGTTTCATGAATTTTAAGAGACCGTAGCTATTTTAATTATGAAGGAACATATTAGTTATCAAAGCTGAAATCTTTAAGTGGTTATTCTAGACAATTTTCAAAATCCAATTGGTTAACTAACCAAATGAACTATTTTTAACTTGAAATTTTACCACAAACTAGTTAATAGGTATATATTAAAATCTAGAAAATAGTAGGTCTTGAATCAACCTATAACTAGGTTAGTTGTAGTGTTTAATTTTCTAGTCAAAATATGCATTATAATCTGATTTCTTGAGACTTAGGTATTGTTGAGGCAATTTTAGAAGACCAAACTTAGGAACTCGAATCAAAAACATTAATATGTCAATTATGGATGGATTAGGATGTTGAGAGCAAGGTTTCATGGCAAATAGGAACCGTTAAGCACCTATCACAATTTAGGACTAATTTGCAGTTTAACATAATGGTTTTCTTCAGCATTGAAGTGATTCTTGATCTGTTTGAGTTGGAATTTTGGTCTAAAAACTTATTATAATCTTGAGTAAACAATAAAAATTTAGTGGGAACCATAGCTATTGTAAATATGGTTATTATAATCTAGTTTAGATTTATAGTTGAAAGAAATTGTGTTTTAATGATTAGTCTTGCAATATTTTGTCTTGCTTTCTTGTATTTTAAAGTTTTAATATGGAAATTTGTTCTAATTGCATTTCTTGAATTTGTTTCCAAATAGTTACGGATCAATTGGCGAGAGCAATGATGTTTGTAGTTTTGGCTTGGAGGTTGCAAGATTGAAGAACTAAATTTTTTTTTTATGTGTTCATTGGTAGAGTGGTGTATAATAGTATTGGTAATCTTAAAGAAGATTTTAGATTTGGCTTAATGGAGAGCACAATGGCGTGATAACAAGTTGAAAACTTATTTGGTCACACTTGTATGATATGACAATCACACTCATAATATAATATGATGTCTTAGTCTATGAGGTGCATGAGGATAAATTTAATCATACAGTATTGTTATTTAACCATTGATTTATATTATACTAACCAATATAATGTCTTACTCTATGAATCAAATATGGATGAATTTAACTAAACAAGAATGTCATATAACCAATCTTTTATATAATCTTAACTACTATCTTGACCAACGGTAGAACGTGAACAAGGATAATTTTAACCAAACAATGATATCATTTAACCATTAATTTATATAATGCTAACAAATATGATGTATTAGTATATGAAGCGAACATGCTTAATTTTAACCAAACAAAAAGGTTATTTAACCATTCTTTACTATAATATTAAGCAAAATCATGTCAGACTATAAAGTGAACATGGATAAACTTAACCAAACAAGAAGGTTATTTAACCACTCTTTTATATAATGTTCTACCGTTGGTTATAATATTGGTTAAGGTTATCCGCGTGAATATCCCAAGTAAATTTAGAAGTGACTTCAGAATATCATACCAAACACAAATCATAATTTTCAAGTACTTGATACAAAAATCTGATACCTAAGTGAAGAGGCCAATCGACTAAACATGCCCGAATGATGTGCCGTGTAAGAAATCACTTCAAGTGGTTGATTGGATAGGACTGAAAGTAAAATAGAAGAAATTGAATTTGAGTAGTTTGTGATCCAAGTTGGTGATGCCAATGTCCTATACAATAGTGACACGTTATATTTGCATAATTTTATAATTACCCTATAATATTTTTATAATCTGATCATTGCCTTATTGTAACTGGATAGTGTTTAAGCTGGGCTTCTCTCCCTTGCTACATCTGTGTTTTGCTGTGTGCTCTCTTGAGAGCATATTTGTTTGGCTTCTTTGGGAGTTAAAAGATAATTTGTAGGAAGAATTAACAAGCGCAATTCTATGACGAGTCATCCAAAATCCATTCATTGAATATTAGACCACAAACCAAATTAGTAATAGTAAATCCTGAAACAAATGACCATTGCAATCCATTCTAACTCTGTGATAGACATAATTGTCAACAACCTTGAAGAAAAAAGAACTAAAGTTCATTCAATTGAGATCGAAAAGGTCATTACAAGAAACAATATATTTATACAAGGATTAAATTATAGAATTGATAAATTGTAACACATATTAAAAGTGCATCTAAATGATACAAGATCTTCAAATGATCAGGCCAAACTATGGTATACTAGTATACTACAATCAAATTTCACAAGCCATGTGAAGATGTTATCCACCATTCTTGATCTCGACCTGGGCACCCCAAGTTAAAACACCATAGCCATGTTTAGATAGGAACCTAGATGGTAGCTTCACTTCAAGACGTACTTCCTGACCACTATACAAGCCTATTAAAAATGATTTGTCTCACTGCTATCTCTTGCCAAATGGTTTATCAGCTAGCATGAACTTACTAGTTACCTGCCCAAGAAAATCAATTATCACGGATTACTTTAAACAAACCCAACTAACAGCCAAAGAGTAAGATTGACGGTTATGCCAAATAGAATAAAACCTATCAAACAAATAAAAAATTAATGTATAAATTGTAAAAAGAAGGAAGGTGTTGCTTAAGTCACAACGCAAGTGATGATGACTCACTTGAAAGCATTAACATATTATGAGAGATGAGAAAAGCTAACAATAAGTGTGGAGAGAGAAAGAAAAAGAACAAATAGTAAACACATAAAGCTAACTGATGACACTTGTATTTTTGGAGGACTAAAATGAGTGTTTACTCAAGAACAAATAACCCAATGGCTGCTATAAACTTATTGTCAAAATTCATAATTAGTCAATGATCCTAAATAAAAGTCTCATGGTTATCCCTGATCATGTACTGCATATATAAAGGAAACTTTACTAAACCATAGGTGAATGAATGACAACACCATAATCAAGGGTAAGAGTCTTGGTGGTACCTATTATACAACAAGCATCGCCTACTGTCCCTGCAACCTTATTCAGTACCTTCCAAACACAAACTTGAAGCAAAGCCTAAGTAAGTAAAAGTATATATTTATTTTATTTAGTATGATAAAGGATCACTTAAATATACATAATTATGCTACAAACACTCACATATACTTGATCAATAGGCCCAACCTTAGGATCCTAATTACGATGAAACAATTCCATTGTCACACTTATTTATGAAGTGTGCACTTCCGCTTATATCATAGAGATTATGAGGACCCCCAACCCAATTATGTAGCTATTAGATGAGAAGGAAGAATATCAGAAAAAGAAAAATGACAAATGGTGAAACTAAAACTATTTGTTACTAATATGCCTGGGATGTGCTATAAACCATACATGGCATCCATGATACTACATTTGATTAAGGTTAGCATCTAACTCACATATTCAGTTTTAGTCTTGCAAGTTGCAACAAATACATTAACATCATTTACCCATGCAACAAAGTTCCTTTACCAAGGGAACTAGATCAACATATTCTCACATTCATTCATAAATAACAGTAATAGATATGCATTTGAAACTTAAACGTGAGCATATGAACTCATTTCGAGTGACCTCAAACTATTGGCTCAGTATAATAAATGATGGTTCTCAATTTAGGACTTTTATCAAACATGTTATGTTCATTCACCTAGCATGCAAATTAGTCTCTGAAATATCAGAACACCAGACATATAAAAAAATCCAGACATTAATCAACTCTATCAAAAGAAAATGCTAATCAAACCACAAACCTTTAACCAAACTCTTAAGTGCAGCAACCATCCAATTATTCAAACCATGGTAAATGTAAAATGACAGAGTAATTAGATGTATTGCCAACAAATTCCACTCAAGCAAAACTTTTTCATTCAGAACCATCAAACCTTCCCACAGATGCATCAACCACAATCAAGCAAAAAAATTATTCAAGCACTACGAAGCTTCAAAGTTAAAGAAAATAGGCTAGATACAAAACCAACAGCCCATAACCGCCTGCAATTAAATCAACTTGCTGCAAAGTAATATAAATGAATCAGAATCAACTAATGAAGCCTTACAAACACCCTAACCATTAGATGGAGAAACTAAACTACCATCAGAAAGAGAAAAACAGTTGAAAGAAGAAGGTGGGGACCTGCTTGTAAGCATTTGAGAGTCTAAAAGTCCATGCATGATCAATAAGGAAGACGTTGGAGCCCTTGGCCATGGAATTTGAGGTGAGAACGAAGCGCCTTAGGTGACTCTCTTCGCAAGGATTGATTTGGAAGTGGTTGCCGCTATCGAAGATATCAATCCAGAGCTTTTGGAACAGATGGTGGTGAGGTGGCTCTGGCAACCCCGACCCGGATTGGTATACAACAACAACGTTGGAGTCTTGGTTACAATATATAACTAAAGAACAAAACGAAGAAGAAGGGGATGGGAAGACCAACAGGCAGACAGACGAAGAGAAATTTCAAAAGCCCCAAAGACAAGAAGATATGGAATAGAGTTTGGAGAGCTCGGATGTCAAACAAGAAGATGGAGAAGAGAAAGTTTAGATACAATATTTCTTAAGAGGGGAAATGAAATGCAGAGGTGAAGAAGAATGAGAAAACACAACAAAAAAAGTGGGTCAATTTTTATCACTTAAGGGTAACATAATAATTTCATTTCTTTTCATACATTACTATACGATGAAAGTTTTATACGAACCAATTTGTCCACATTTTCAACAAGCCGAATGTGAGGGTCATTTTCCCATTTTTAATGGGGAAATGACCAATAGGTTCAGCTTGGTGAGCAGTGATCCCCATTTGGTTCGTTTTAAAAATTAACCAAGTATTTAACTAATTTAACCAATAATTTATATACATTTAACTAATAATTTATCTTCATTTTGATACTTGATATGTGGTTAACTATTAGTAAATTATTTGTTAAATTAGTTTAATAATTGATTAATTTGTAAAACGAACCAAATAGGGATCACTTTTAACCAAGTTAACCCATAGACCCTATAGGTCATTTTCCCATTTTTAATCCGCAGCTGTGTGAAGGATCTGTGGATTTCACGCTTGGGAAGGGGATTCCGCTATGATGGTGCATAAGAAGGATTGGAAAGAGGCTTCTAGATGCAGGGATAGATAGGAATCCTAAGGGTAAAGATTGTCCTAGCGTGTACCTGAGTGCGTCAAATCCACATAAGAAGATTAGAGAGAAGGGAGAGTCTTGGGTTTTATATAAAGAGAGGTCTTTTCATTTTCAGAATTTTTTTTGGCTGTTTTAAAACGAGAGAACAATAAGGATTTTTCTCTATTGGGATTTTCGGGGCTTTGAGATATTTCTGCTTTTTTTTTTCTAGAGTGCGTGAGAAGGCTAATTGAAGAAGGGAAATAAAGGAAGAAGCTCGGTGATTAGCTCACTATTGTACCTTAATTGTTCTACATAAGCATTCTTGGAGTAACAAGGTTCATTCCTTTCATTTTATCTTGTGTTTTGTAATCTGAATAGTGATTGAATGAAGGGATTAAGAGGTATTTCAACAAGTAGATGTAATGTTTGTCATCCTCAATTTGTTTTTGCTAAAATCTTTTATAGATATTCTGCATTGGTTCAAACTGCTTAGTGAAACATAGGGGTCATATGTTTCTGTAGTGTATAAAATGATTGAGATGGTAATGTTGGATTTTGAAGTTGAATGACAATTTCTGATGTTTTAGCTGTTTTTGACCACCCAAAGTTCTTTTATCGGGCTTAGTTTAATGCATCTTCATGAAACAAATCTCTTCATTAGGGTCATAGATTTACTTTCATAGTTGGGTTGGGTTGTATACAATTTTCTACTTGCAAATGGCTATATTACATCGTTCTATGCCTAGTTATGATTGTAAAAGACTACAACATTATGACTGTTAACAATTTGATTTCATAGTTATGCTTTCTTGTGGATTTTGAACCAAAATGATATAAGCCCGATTAGGTTGCCTGGTCCTTATATGAAAAATTCCCTCTGATTGTTTGAATTTGTCTTGGTTGGGTAAGCTCTGCATCTGATTTTGGGTGAAGTAGGATGGTGTAAGCATTTGCTTGAGAAGCAGATTTATGGTTTGCATATAATGTGGGTATAATTTCTGCATTTGACTCATTGACCTCTTTGCTTTACTGATTGCCTAAGGGTCCTATTTGGAGGTTTAAACTCATAATAGCATTTTCGTGTGTTTGCTTGAGCTTTCAATCTTCAGGATTTGTTATGCCACAAAAGATCTTAACGGCGTGTCTTGTGACTTTTATATATGTTTTCTTATATTCTTTTAATGTTGTAATTTCTTAGTTATAGGTCATCCAATTTGCTTTAGTCAACTAAAATATTGGTCACAGGTTTTTTTCTTAGATTTTGTTCAAATCTATTTGTTTGTTTAGTTTGTCTTCATCTTCAGTATGGGTTAAAATCCTATGATTGATGTTATTATTGATCTTGCTCAGCCTCATTAATTGTTAAACCATTGCTTGTCGATTAAGTTCTTTCACCATGAGATTTGTTTCTGTCCATTGTGTTCTCATGACTATTAATGGTTATTTGAAGTACTGGTAATGCAGTAATTTCCAAGAACTTCTAGAGATTTGGATTTGATATGATAAACTCAAAGTTCTAATGCATGTTTCCATGGAAGTTGAACTCAATTCATAGATAATTTAGGGAATAAACCAAATGTGTCTTTCTTAGAGTAATGTTTTTGCAATTTAGTATATCTGTTTATGGCTGGGCTTCCTATTGTTCTGGGTTGTCTACAATTTTGTTTGAAATGCATGATATCTAAGAGATTGGGGATTTTCTTTTTCTTGTATTACAAGGGGGTACTGATTAATTAGACTTGTTAGGATTATTGTGGTTTGAATTAATCTGCCATCATATTTCAAATGATTAGACCTGCAAATAGATGACTAGGACTTGCTCATGAAGGACTGAATCAGTTATCTAACATATGAATTTTGAGTGATTTAGAATCTAAAAATTTATCTTGTCATTTGGTTAATATGTTGAACCTGGAATTGATATTGGAGTGATGGTTTGATGCAATTGCTATGACAATGAAATGACTAATGGAATGGTGAAGCCATCTTGTTAGTAACATAGGAAAATGTTGATTAATAAAATTCTGAGTTTTGTGAGTTAATGGTGTTGTCCTTTTTCCTCCAAATGTTTACATGTTCTTGAAGTCATTAGTATTTGTCATATGTACCTGGTTTGTTTTAAATATGCAGATTTGTCTATATGTTTCTTTTATGTGATTGCTGAATTTTGAAGCATGCTTATTCTGCAACCTGTAGAGGGATTTAGTTCTTACCTTGCTTTATTCGTGACAAGGGGTTTTGCGCCTTTAATTCCATAGTTTTAATAATCTAAAACGGCTGATGTGAGTGTTCAGTTTCTTCTTGGATGAAATGCATGGTTTGTCATTCTTATCCTCGGATAATAAGAAAGCCCATTGTCATAATTTGCTATTTGTGTTTCTATTTTAGGATTCTTTCCTTGTTGAGTTTAGATATGTCTATATATAAGCTTTCATGATTGTGATGAATCAATTGGGGAAGTCAGGGTGAGCTTAAATTGGAGTTTTCTATGTGGTTATCACTGTTAATATGAATATGGATTGCATGTATTTAATTTTGATTTTGGCTTTTGATAATAATACCCATGTTGCTGTTGAAACCAAAATCTTTTAAAAGAAAAGGTTTAGCACTAATGTAAAAAAAGATGTAGCTTTCCCTGTTTAAGTTTTGAGGATAACAAAAATATTTATTAAGTTTGAACAAGTAAGTGGTTCGACAGAGTATTTCATTAAAACTGAAATTCCTTTATATATTGACTCTGTTACTGTTAATTGAGGAATTCTTTAATATTTTTTTAAGAGCAAACTTGTTTCTTAAAATAAACTATTTGATAGTCTGTCCAACTGCTTTTCTCATAAATCTTTTGTTTGCGTCCATTCTACATATACTATTACTATTGGCGCGTCCAATGTTTGTATGCATATACTGGTACTATTTTATTGGTTCATCCAATACTATCCTTTTACCAAAGCTCAGACTCAAAACACTCTTACAAAGTTCAAGCTCAAGCTCAAGCTCTCGTCCAAAGTTAAAATTCAAAAGTGAAGAATTGTTCCTCATTAAATGCTAGAAAAGAACTCTGATAGCTCATGACAACAGAAGAAGTCAACTGAGCCGCTTTTTGATGACATTGTCTAACAACTACAAAGACCAGCAAATAAGGAACTTTCTGCGATCTCAGACTAATCAGAACTCAGTTATCATATGATTGGAAATCTCTGATAATCAAAGTCACATTTCAGAAGAAGCTCAATGACAAGAGGTTGTCGAGACCTATCAAATAAAATAACCGGTTCACAAACTAATTTGTAGTATAGAGAATGAACCGAATCGTCTCTCAAGGATCCAAAAACAAAGATTTAATTAGATCAAGATAATTAAAAAGGGGGGGTTTGTTGTTGATTAACAAGATTAATAAAAGTAGGAGATTCAAAGTTGTAAACAAATCTAAATAAACAACCAATCCAAGGAAATTTACCGATCTTGAGTTTAACTCATCATTGATCACAAGGAATTCACTTAATTGCTAACCATGTTCTTGGCCTTAGATCACATCAAGAAGCCTTAACATGATCCAAGAATTCTTTACTAGATAAGCATCTAGGATTTGATTAACCAAGGTTAGATAAAGTAAGCACCATCCAACATAGATTAACTTAAGATCTAGAATTTAACCAAGCTAAACAATCTATCAAAAAGCTTTAATATATTGTTTAATCTTTATGATCCTCTTTGAATACATGATAATAAAGCTATTACCACATCAACATCTAAATCAAATTAAGCAATTTAATCTAGATAAAAATCAAAAGAGGAAGAAGAGAAACTTGAATAACAATTAAGCAATATGAACAAGCGAAACAAGATCTCCAAATTAAACAACAAGATGGCTAATCCCTTGGATTGATTATGAGAGCCTAGCCTTCCATGGATGGGAAGGAAGAACTCAGAATTTAAAGAACAAAAACGAAATTGCAAAGAGAATGGAGAAGAAGAGAAAGAAAACTCTCACAAATACTTAAACTTTCTTGAAATTTACTTCCAAATTGAATGCGTGATAATACAAAGAGATTGACTCTATTTATACTAATCCTAGAAGCCAATTTGTACATGTACATAATCTGAATACAAGCTATAAGAATATGAAAATTGTCAAAAATGGAAGCTTGATGCATGGTAGGTGGGTTGGTGCATGGTAGGTGGGTTGGTGTATGGTTGGTGGCTTTTAGTCAACAACTCTTATCCGACTTCTGGCTTCAAATTCATCACCTAGACGGTGCATTTTGGCTTGGATGTCTTCATCAAAGTTGTAGCCAGTTGTCTCCTTGAAAATCTCCAATTTGAATCATGTCATTTGGACTTTTAGAACTCCAGAAATGCCAAAAACACTGCACCTACCTCAAGTTAGGTTGGAAGAACGTGTTTCCAAATTCAGACCAACTTGTAGCTTCAGAAGCATGCCTAAAACGACATCTATTGACAAAATGGTCTTCATTGAAGTTGGAGATATGGGTCTTATCTTTCAAGTGACCAAGTTTCAGCCCAAGAGGAGGCCTATAACCCACTATATAGTCCAATATGTGTATACTGCCCAGATGGTTCCGTGACAGCAAACCCACTCTGCATTGCAGGGATATTTTGGACCCTTAGCATTCCGATCCAGCTCTTGAGTTCTTCATGAAACTTGTAGAGCATTGTCTTAGCTTTCCAAAGACACCAAGATCACCTCAATTGGATCACCGAGTCCCAAGTTATGACCTAACCAAGGAAGAAAGGTCAAAATGCATCAAAATCCGAAAATTATTCAATATTTGCATTAAAGCCCAATGAAGCCCAACAACATTAAACTCATCTAAAGTACTAATATTGGGCACAATAAACATCTAATAATGCCTAATACAAAGCTAACATAAGTGTCTCAAATTGATTGATCACTCAACACGATATCAGTCGATGCTTTTAATGCTGCTCAAAACGGTAATAAATGTTTTCGTTGGACGACGAAGCTTTTGAAGTCTGCTCAATTTATTCTCACTTATAAAAAGGAGAAGCAGCACTACAAGAAGAAGAGAGATTTCATGCCCAAGCAACTTACAAAGACTAAAAAGCTTTATCTCTTCTTGGAATTCTTTTCACTTGTAAAAAGGTTAAAGTCTTGAGATCAATTGTCTATTCTCATTTTCTAGTGAGTTTCAAACTCAAGCTTTCATCATCTTCTACTTATTCATCTTAGTGTTGTAAGCCTGAAGAGGCTGGGTATAAAAGAATACTGGTGTGATTGAACCTGAAGAGGTTGAAAATACTTGTAACCTGAAGAGGTGAATAATACTTGTAATCTGAAAAAGATTAGTTGAAAATCCTTCTGGTTGAAGGGACTGGACGTAGCTCTTGGTTGGTGAGAGTGAACCAGGATAAATCTCTGGTGTAAGCTTCTCTTCTCTTCTTGTGTGTTTTATTATTTCCACTAACTTCTGGGGTTTACCATTGTGTTTATTAACAAAGTTTTTAAATTGGTTCTTCGAAGTTTTTAACCGCATCCTTAAAATCTCTCAAAAATCCTTAGAGTCCAATAGGACTGAGAAGCCTTGTTCTTACGTTCTTTGCTTGTTAACCATTAACCTTCGTTGTGTTCAATCTTTTGTTAAAAGAAAAGTTTTTATTTAAAAAGGGTTAAGAAACACAATTCAACCCCCCCTTTTTGTGTTTCACTTGGTTATTTCAGTTGCTTTTGATTGGGTTGATCTGTTTAGTGTACTATTTCATAAAAAAGGGAAGAATTGATTTGGTTGCTTGCTAAAGGGTTATGGTCAATAATTTGGGTGACATGGTTTATAAACTGAATCTGCTAGAAAGAGGAAATACGACATTTGGGATGGGTTTGCCTAGGTTTATGGTCTAGTAGACTAAACCATATGTGTGCTTGCTTGCTTTGATTTTTGTGCATGTGTATCTTTCACTTTTTCATTCGCTTTTCAATTTCGGCATGTGCTATATGTTCTCATTTACCTTGGATCATTTCTGTCCTCCTGGGATTGCATTTGTTACTGATCTTAGTTAACTAATTGTTATCATTTGAATTTTAAGAGACAAGTGTTTAAAAGCTTTTTTTTCTGCCTATCATTCATGTCTTATGCACTGATCACTTTCCTTTGTTTGATCAATGATGATTGTTAAGCTTATAGTTTTTCCTTCACTCAAAAGGATGTCATATTTATTTTTTTCTCTCATATATGCTAATAATTTATTTTAAAATAATTAATAAAATTAACCAAATCGCATTTAGTTGTCTTTAGGGGTTAAGTATCTATTAGCCAATCTCTTTAAGATGGATCAATGGGTCTAGTATCGCCTTCCATCTCATTTAGGATGCGTTAACAAGTTTCTTTTCAAATAAATGGTTCAATACCATAGCACTTGTGTTTAGTTGTCTTCAGGGGTTAAGTAACTACTAAGCAATTCTCTTGGGATGGATCTGTGAGTCTAGTACCGCCTTCTATCTCATTTAAGACGCGCTAATAAGTTTTTTTTATAATTAAATCACTTTTCTTTTTAATCAAATTTATCCATTTTCTTTTTAATCAATTAATTCAAATCAATGTATTTTTATGAATTAAAATAATCAACAAATAATTATTTTTTAAAAAATTATGTGACTTTGAAATCCTCATTGCACTAGAGGATATGTAAGAGTGCAAGTCAAGTCAAATTTGTAAATTTTTGTAATTTAGTTTCTTTTTAATTTGTAAATATTTGTTTGTTTTTGTTTAATTTCATCTTTTGCTTAAGAGGTAACATAAATATTATTTAAGTTATTAAATTTGCACAACTAGTTATAGGTAACTATTTTATGACAGATGTATCGAGGATAATGAGGGATTAAATTTTCACCATTCCCTATGTGTAACTGACTCTCAAACTAACTTGGTTTCGCAAACCATTCTTTTATTTAAAAATATATTTTTAAGGGATTTGTCAGTTATTTTTTTATCTACCAAATGATTGGTGATGACTCTATTTATTTTTTTAAAATTATTTTTCTCTTTCTCCTGTCGCAATTTTTTTCTGATTGTGACAATCACAGTTTCCGATTTAGTGATACTTGGGGAACAAAGTGTTTCTTGGATTATGGATATATTGTTCATAGCTCCCTTTGTGTTTTCCAATTTGCTCAAGAAGTTGGCCTTGGTCAGAGTTTTAAATCACGGACCGCATCATGTGATGCAGCTGCAACACTTCGCAATTGGGATCCGTATCGGTTGATATTAGCCTGCATCGATCGCAACACGATCACAACCAAATCGCGATCGCGATTTAAAAGCTTGGCTCTGGTGTTCTTTTCTTTGAGAATATGCTCCATATGGAATGATATTTGAAGTCGGCCATTAGTTCTTGAACTTTGTTTAGGTACTGTGCCAATTCTTGGCCTTTTGCCTGGTATTCCATGTTGATTTGGCTGGTAACCAACTAGGAGTCGCTGTAAACCTTTACTTTGGACACTCCGATATCTTTAGCTAGTAGGAGCCCTCAATCAGGGTTTATTTGGCCTGATTAGTTACTTCAAAGGGTACCAATAATATCTCATATATATATATATATATATATAACTTTTGATATGTAAAATGAGATCATTTTCAACTAATGAATATAAAATGAGTTTAGGTGTTTTATTATCCACCAATCATAATATTGTTATTAATATTTTGTTGTTATTAGATGAATCACCAATTGAAGATCAGGAATTAAACCTGCGATTTTTGTATCAACAATGTTCAATTATGCTAATGAACCCAAGACCTTTGTATTTCTGTAGTTTTAAATTATCAACTATTGGCCTTGGCCGATGCATCTCTTCTCAATTGTTTCAATTTGTAATTTAAAATTCATATTGCCCTTATGAGGCATAAAATAAAAAATAAAAAAATCAAATTGTACAAAATTGTCACACAAAAAATAAGTTGAGTCGATTTTTGAGTTGGAAATCACTTAAGTTACAAATTGACTCTATTCGTGTAGTTTGAGTTATTTTAAACTCAATTTAATCTTATTTTTAAATCTAATTTAACTTACCATTGAATTTGAATTTCTAGTTATGTTTAACTCTCCAACGTTTATTATAAAAATAAATAATTAATAACTATTCAAGAACTAAAAATTCATTTTTGGAGCTTAGTAATTTTGAATTTTCCTTTTTTTTAAATTATTTTTTATATTTTAAGGTATCTTCATAAATTACTAATACCGTAAAACTAATGCCCATCGATCATTCTCATGATGACTGCATGAGATTTTTAAGTTCAAACTTGCATCGTCGGTTTGGGAGTCTTCTATATTAAATTGTAACATGTGCTGGCTTCTTTGTAATACCTCCTATGTACATATGGGCCTCATAAATAAATAGAGACCCTCAAATCAAGTTTCTCTCTACAGATTTTGAACTCAAATCTCTTCACAACTCCATTTCCATTTCAACATGTCTGGCTATCCCAACCAACCATCTGGCTACGGCTACGGCTACGGCGCGCCACCGACGACCCAATCCTACGGCGCGCCACCGACGGCGCAACCCTACGGAGCTCCACCGACGACCCAATCCTACGGCGCTCCACCGACGTCCCAATCCTACGGCGCGCCGCCGCCCGGCCAGTCCTACTCCGCCAACCCCTACGGCGGCCCTCCGCCGCAGCACGGCCAAGGCAACCCCTACGGCCAGGCGTCCGCTCCTTACGCCGCCCCTTACTCTTCATCCTCCGGCCCCAACAAGCCCCATAAAGACGACTCCCGCCCCTACGGCGGCGGAGGTGGTTACCCGCCGTCGTCGGCTCCTCCGCACGCCAGCCCCTTCGCGTCGCTGGTTCCGTCGGCGTTCCCTCCCGGCACCGACCCCACCGTGGTGGCGTGCTTCCAGCTGGCGGACCAGGACGGTAGCGGATTGATCGACGACAAGGAAATGCAGGGGGCGCTGTCTTCCTACAACCAGAGCTTCAGCTTGAGGACCGTTCACCTTCTCATGTATCACTTCACCAAAGCCAATGTCAAGAAGATCGGTACTCTCTCTCTCTCTCTCTGTCTCTTACCTTCTGCTTTCTTTCTCTAGAAGGATTCCTTGCCACGGAATTCGAATCGAAGAGAGTTAGGGTTTCCTCTAAATTACGCCGGAGGATGAGGTTTTCCGGCGCACGCTGCTAAGTTGCGCATGGGTCTCTTTTATTTGGATGACCGTAATGCCCTTCGTTATTACACAATTTTGCGTCTGGAAAAGGGTAGGGTAACGCGTGTGCTTTCAAAATAACTCATCTTTGCGCGTTTATCACTTTTATGTATTTGTTGCTGCGTTTAAAGGGTCTCTGATTTGGCATGGATTTACGTGGGGACTTATTATATTTGTCAATTTGCGTGTTCGAATTTGGTTTGACTTTTGTGGATATCCTGTGGGCTGTGGGCGCCTACTCCATAGTACCCGTAGGATCCACCGAATTCAGGGATTTGTTTACGTCCACGTGGTTTTGGGTTGTCAATTTTTTCGTCAGATTTGTTTAGTCATATTAAATTAGATTGATTTGATTTGTTAATTCAGATTAGGCATAAGCTAATGGGTTAAATTGTAAAAGAATTAATGTTAAACAAATTGGTTACGAAACAATTGATTTTATTATTAATATTATTTTATTGTAAGGGAGGCATAAGATCAGGTGTGGGAAGGTAGAAAACGGCTAAAGTTCAGGCCAACGGTCTTGTATCTCAATTGGTATGGGCTTTCGGGCTTGTAGCTCAATTGGTATGGGCTTTAAGGCTTAGTGTGATGATGATGGCGGAGGTTCGATTCACCTATCCGTCTCGCCTAACCCACCTGCCTGGTAAGAAAAAAAAAGGGGGGGTCTGTTGGCATCTACTTGAGCGCTCAGTTAATTTCAAAATTTTGAGTTTGTTTGAGTATTGTATAGTAGATTTATTTTGTCTTTAATGAAGAGATTTTTCTGAAAAGTTAAGAGTCTCACTTGTTAAAATTGATTTTGTAGTGTTGAATGTTGATTGTAACTTGTAATGATTTATTTTGGAAAATTATTGGCCCTCTATCGAGAATTAATTCTATTGACCAAAGAATCTAGAATCAATTTTATAGCCTAATCTGCGATTCTGAAAAAAATTCAGAAACATAATTGATTACTGTTTATCGTCAAATGTTAGAAATTGTAGCAGGTACAGTGTTGAACCACTGATACAATTCACGCTATAGATATTTAGTAAACTATAGAAGTTGTAATTTAAAAAATTGGAACAAAAAAGTGTATATCTAATTAAGCCATCAAGTTGGAGTTGTGTTACTATAGACTTAGGTTCACCGTGAACCCTATACGTGGCAACATGTTTATTTACTTTAGATAATTCAAAAGATAATTTAAAATTATAAAGATATACTTGTTATAAAATTTAGTCTATGTATATGTTGTCATGTATAATGTTTACCATGAACCCGAGTGCATTGTAACAAAACTCAAAAAGTTAAAGGTGTTTACATGCAAATCATCAAATGTGCTGTTTACTTATCTGATTATTGTTGTTCATTTACTTTTTCTCTTCCTCTCACTGTTTGAATTCTGGAACTTCTTAATGCAGGACCCAAGGAATTCACATCTCTATTTTACAGTCTTCAGAACTGGAGGGTACTTCCTTTTTTCTTCTTGTTATTCTCAACTTGACAAATTATTTTGTCTTTTGGTACTTATTCTTCTAACTTTGCAATTGTTGCTGCAGGCAATTTTTGAGAGATTTGATAAGGACAGGAGTGGCAAAATCGACTCATCTGAGTTGCGAGATGCTCTACTGAGTTTGGGTTATTCTGTTTCCCCTTTGGTATTGGATTTGCTCGTCTCCAAGTTTGACAAAACTGGTGGAAAAAGCAGGGCTATAGAATATGACAATTTCATCGAGTATGGTTTTGCTATAATTTGTTTTCTTTTATTGAATAAAAATGTATACTATTATAGAAGAAGAAATTCTCCTCTTGGTGTCTTTTCCATTTTTTTTTAAAGTCCGATTTTTATGTTTACTATAACTAAAAAGAGAGAAGAAAATTGTCCATACACATTAACCACTAAGGCTCACCCACCCATATTTTTATTGAATTTTTTTAAATAAATGATATTTTTATATATTGTAGTTTAAAGTCAGTATACGTTTTCTAGATTTAGAATGAGAGAAACCTTCAATAAAACTGAAATATTCTTTTTATACCAGCATTGTGTGTACCCTTTTCTATTTTGGTGTAAAATGGATTTTTTTAAACTGATATTCTCTTTTTTCTTGTTTGCTAATGCAGGTGTTGTCTTACTGTTCAGGTGAGCTACCCAATCACTCTTGTTGAAACAGGGAATATTAAGGAGACATTGTGTATAGAAATTGTATCAATTGTATGTGTTAGAATATGTCATAATATTTTCAGGGTATTTTAGCATATCTTTAGAATATTTCAGCATATCATTAGAAGATCTTTATAATATATTGTGAAATCAATTAGTCATCTAATTGAAGAAGCAATCTTATGAGTTGTTTTCTAATTTCATTATGTTTCCTGGTTGGTTCCGTTTTTTTAATTAGAGTTAAGAATCTTATTGTCTTAGTGGGCTTGGGCTTGTACTAGTCGTACTACACTAGTACTTAACCTAATTATTAGTATAAATAGGGTTAATGTTTTGTATTTTATAACACATCAAATTAATCTAATCTCATATTATTTATTAGTATTCTTTCTTTTACTCTTTTTCTACCTAAACCTTATAATTTTAACATGGTATCAAAGCTGTACCATCCTCTGTGACCTAGTTCTATCATTATTCCGCTGCTGAGTTCCCTAAAATCTAGAATTCCTCCTCGACTATGTTTCTGTCTCGTATCTCTTTTAATTCTCATTGGCTATGCATCAATTTCGGCTTTACTTCCCTTCGAGGAATCATATAGACGATGACTTTTTTACGCACTAACGATCATACCAGTGCTAACTTTTTTTCCCACCAACAAATTTATCGGTGGAAATTTTTCTTATCTAATCAATGAGTCATACCGGTGATGAATTCTCTATTGAGTGCAATTCACACCAGTTGTATTTTCAATTTCCAGATGGTTTGGGTCTCTTAAATTTTCCTACTATTTAAAGTTTCCAAATGTTGTTGTTGATGAACTTGGAGAATTTTAAGCTTTGCTGTACATCATGATTGTTTTTTAGGAAATTTTTTTTGTGCGTCTTCTGGCTGTGGGTCACTCCAGTTGTCTTATTAAGTTATCTTTCTAGCAGCGCTCATATCATATATTGTCTCTCTAGCGTCTCCAGCATCCCTGAGTTGTTTTTCGAGCTATCATTTATGGAGTCTACCTTATTTTTATGATTAATTTCTTTTAGTATGTTTATTTGTAACAAGCTTCTCGCGGCGACGCTTCTTCCACTCTTCAGATTTGTTTTGTGCATTGGTGATCTCTTTCCGGCCATCTAGCCTTTGTTCATCCAGATCCAACATCTTATGTGTGTGCACTCTTTCAACACTTGCTACCCACTGCTCAATGATTCTGCCTTTGCTATGACCAGACGCCTGCAACCTCTTCTTCCGCCGCACCTCAATTCTGGCGAGTTCTTGCTGCCACCTCCATTCTCACTGTTAGAATATTTCAGAATATCTTCAGGGTATTTTAGCATATTTTTAGAAGATCTTTATAATATATTGTGAAATCAATTAGTCATCTAATTGAAGGAGCAATCTTAGGAGTTATTTCTTAATTTTATTATGTTTCTTGATTTGTTTCCTTTTTTAATTAGGATTAGGAGTCTTATTGTCTTAGTGGGCTTGAGCTTGTATTAGTACTACTACACTAGTACTTGACCTAATTATTAGTATAAATAAGGGTTAGTGTTTTGTATTTTACAATACATCAAATCAATCAAATCTCATATTATTCATTAGTATTTTTTCATTTACTCCTTCCCTACCTAAAACCATATAATTTCAACATGGTATCTGAGTCAGGGTATCCTCTTTGAGGAAATTATCTCTTTCTGCTATGTTGAGTTCATAGAATTCATTTGTAAAATCCTTTCCTATGATTTCTTTATATTATTTCTAAGTCAGACTCAGTTCTATTTGTTTTGTGGTGTTTTCTCTTATGTGATGACAGTAAGGTGGTTTTTGGGTTGTAGTTGCTGCAACATGTAAGTGGCAGGTTTGAAGAATTCCTCTTTTTTTTTATGACATTGTGCAAAACTTGCTTCCCTTCTTTGAGGTGACGATGGTAATTTCATAAACCTTTATAATGATCTGCTAGTGGTGATTCCGGTCTGTTAGTGCAAGTGGCAGGTTTTAGGTCAACTGTTGTTGTGTCTTGCATTCGTCCCAAGTTTTGCTAGTGACATGGTTCACTTTCTGGTTTTGGGTAGCATATGTAGGTTGCCATTATGTTTTGTATTTTTGGTGACCCAGAGGCGGTCACCGGGGGATTTTAGCCAGTTAGAGCTGTCTGGCGCGATGACCAATGTACCGACGATCTTTAATTCTGTTTAATCTCTATTTTTTAAAGTTGTCTCTGTTTTGGAGTTGAACGGTAAAGTGACCGATGGCTTTTCTATGTTAGCTAGTGGGAGGACCAGCAACCTCTGTGAATGTGAGTACAGATTCCAGCAAAGTCCATCTGATTATGTCTCTGTTTCATATCTCTCTTATTTCTCATTGGTTGTGCTTCAATTCCGGTTATCAGAATCTTGTTTCTCACTACGGTGGTGACATCTCTTCTTGCCAACGAATCATATCGGCTTTTCTTTCTGTCAAGGAATCATACCAACAGTGACTTTTCTTTCCACTGACGAATCATACCAGTGGTAATTTTTTTACTATCTCATCGATGAGTCATACCGGTGATGAATTCTCTATTGGTTGTGATTCATACCAGCCTTAGTTTCAATTTTCATATTTTTGGGTTTCTCGAGTTTTCCTATTGTTTGAAGCTTCCAAATGCTGTTATTGATGAACTTGGATAATTCTGGGTCTTGTTGTAAGTCATGATTGCTAGCCAAAAAATTTCCGCTATGTGTCTTTCCAGCGATGTCTCTTCCTCCTTGGCCATGCTACTGTGTGTCTTTCCAGCGATGTCTCTTGCTCCTTGGTCATGCAATTTTCCAACCAACTCTTTTGGCTGTGCGTCACTCCAGCCGTCTTATTGAGTTATTTTTCTAGCAACGCTCGTTTCATATATTGTTTCTCTAACGCCTCCAGCATCCCTGAGTTGTCTTTTGAGCTATCATTTATGGAGCCCACATTATTTTTTAGATTAGTTTCTTTTAGTGTGTTTATTTGTAACAAGCTTAAAGCTTAGTAAGTTTTAGTTTAAGGGAAAGTGTTAGAATATCTCAGAATATTTTTAGGGTATTTTAGCATATCTTTAGAAGATCTTTATAATATATTGGGAAATCAATTAGTCATCTAATTGAGGGAGCAATCTTAGGAGTTATTTCCTAATTTCATTATGTTTCTTGATTTGTTTTCTTTTTTAATTAAGGTTAAGAGTCTTATTGTCTTAGTGAGCTTGGGTTTGTACTAGTACTATTACACTAGTACTTGACCTAATTATTAGTATAAATAGGAATTAGTGCTTTGTATTTTACAATACATCAAATCAATCAAATCTCATATTATTCATTATTATTTCTTCTCTCTTTTACTCATTTCCTACCTAAAATCATATAATTTCAACACTCACGAACTGCAGTAACCGGTGATATTCACATTCCAGCGGTGTTCTCATTCCTTGTGCTTCCTTTTACGACAATGACTTCAACAGAGACGGTCATGACCTTTCTCTTGTCTAATTTACCCCTTGTGCCTTGATTTCACCTCTCCAAGGGGTTGTTTGATTGTGCATCTCACGACTCATCCTGTTTGATGACTTGCTATTGTTTGGCTTGGATCTATTTTGTCATATTTCTTGTATGGGTTGCTGTGTTCTTAGATAAGTTTGTTATTTGTAATAAGCTTAAAGCTTAGTAAGCTTTAGCCTGAGAGGGAGTATTAGAATATATCATAATATCTTCAGGGTATTTTAGCAGATCTTTAGAATATCTTAGCATATCTTTAAAAGATGTTTATAGTATATTGTAAAATTAATTAGTCATTTAATTGAGGAAGCAATCTTATGAGTTGTTTCCTAATTTTATTATATTTCCTGATTTGTTTCCTTTTTTAATTAGGGTTAGGAATCACTTAGGCTTGTACTAGTTGTACTATACTAGTACTTAACCTAATTATTAGTATAAATAGAAGTTGATGTTTGATATTTTATAACACATCAAATCAATCTAATCTCATATTATTCATTAATATTATTTCTCTCTGTTACTCTTTTTCTACTAAACCCTATAATTTTAACAGTATGTTACTAGGCTGAAGACCACACCTTATTTATAGAGTGATTACAATCATTCTAGGACTACTCAAAAGGACTTATTAATGGCTTATACAAGTCTAGGAAATAACAAAACTATAATAATAAAGTTTGACTACACAATTAACATGTGCTAAATGTAGCTTATTAACTATAGTGTTGACTAGTTTTATAACATGTGATTAGTTCTAACCACTCTGAATTATGATTTTATCAGTTTCTGCAATTAAAATTAAATCTTTATCTGCTACCAAGTCAGAGACTGGATCATACCATACTGTCTGTCACCATAAATTTCTATAGCTGCAGTAGGGCTTGCAAGAAATGAAAAGTAACAGAAAGATAAATATAGTCGTAGCATTGCTTCGGTAGCTTCAGATACTGCTTATAATGCACATTTAGACACCTATCCATGCACTTTTAAAATTTTGCTTGTTTATTATTAAGACTTTCGTGTTGAAAAGTAAAATATTGTTATCGTCACAAATAGTGATTTAGTATGTTGTGCACAAGTGTGTTTAATTTTATGACAAAAGCGTCACGTGAAATGGAATTTCCAAGTTCCAATACTTTCATGTTCTGCTGCATTATGTTGTTTCTTGTTAGTTGACTCTATAAGATGATTAAAAGCACAGCAGGAGAGATTTTTTTTAGTTTTTTTTAAACATTTCCTTTTCGAGAAATTTCAAGTGTTATTTAGATGATTCATGAAACATAACCTGGGTTTTATTTCTTAATATGAACTATAAAATCTGCCCTAATGAAGTGGTTTATGTTGAAATCAAGGTGATGCATTTTTATTATCCTTATATGGGAAGGTAAAAGATCTCACTTTTAATCATGTGTATTGCAGGGACTAACTGACAAATTCAAGGAGAAGGATCCTGGGTATTCTGGCTCTGCAACATTCTCCTATGAGTCGTTTATGCTGACTGTTCTGCCATTCCTAATAGCCTAGGAAAGTAATGATTTGTTGTCGGTTGACTTTGTAATGGTCTGGCTGTATTTGGTTTGGAAATGTGTGTGGTCGTATTATCATTTTTACTAGAGTAGTGTGCTACATAGCTAGAAAAAGTAGTCATGTTTTGCTATGCTTCTATTCCCTGTTGTTTAGTTTGTAAGTAAACCAGTCCCGAAGTGCAATCTTTTCAGCTTGCTTATAATATTTATCGGGCACTTTTTGTGAAGCCCATGAAAACGAATTTTCGTCATAGTTACTAAACGGTTAAAACCTCACCAAGCATCCTCATGACGCACCAACCACCACCACCAAGCTGAACCGATAGAGAGGGTTCTTGGATTTTCTCCCTTTTTGGACCTGCTGTTTTGGGAACGAGAGGAAAAGCCGTGAGTGAAAGGGACCTTTGATTTTGGGGGTTTTTCTGACTGTCTTGGGGACTAGAGAGAGCAGAGGGTTTTTTGTTCTTTGAATTTTTTTCGTTGTAGGTGGAGGGCAAGAGAAGGGATTTTAGAGGGCGAGCACAAGAGAGCTTTTTCTGAATTTTGTGTAAATTTTAGAAGAGAGCATGGGGTCTTTTCGATTTTTGGGGTTACACGGGTTGGCAAGGGAGGTCTTTGATATATTCTTGGTTTTTTTGGTTTTCTGCTTGGGTTAGAGTGAGATAGAGGCAGAGCTTATATGATTGGAATCGTTTTTCAGCAAGAGAGGGGAGCGAACCAGAGAGGAGGGAGCAGAGGGGATCATAGAGCAACTTAGTTCTGTTTGCTTTCAATTTTGGTGGAATCACTCTCGATAATCTTTATTAGTCTTGCCTTTTTCCCTTTTCTTATTTCATTAACAGTATGCTAATGCTAAGAGATGCTATAAAAGATGTATGAGTTGATCATGTATGAAATTGGTGAGGGCTTATGTGGATATGTCGAGTACATAGAGCATTGATTTTATTTTGTGTATTTTAGATTTTATTCCGAGTTGAAGGTATCAAGTGGTTCACTATGTGTCTGGATATGATGCTTAGTATATGTTTGTTTTTTATTATTTTACACTTAAAAACAGCTTCTTTTTTTTCAAAATCTCTCTTTTGGACATTTTAATTATAAGCTATTTTGAAGTTAAAAAAAGCTAATCCAAACACACTAGTAATCTATCATGAATATGACATTTTTTCTCCTCTGCTAGTTAATTTTGAGATACTTAAAATCATCAATGATATGTAATATAGACTTTTGGTTTGAGTATGCTATACCAAGATACATGTCATAGGTTGTAGAATGGGAATCTGTCATTTGGGATGGGTTGGCTTAGGTTTCTAGTCTAGTAGATTAAACCATGTGTGTGCAGGTTTAATTGAAAATCTATTAGATCAGTGTTCTCTAATTGCTTGTTGAGATGTCAAGAATCTCTTTGGCTTTTTTTTTTTTTTGGGTAAAGAGAACCTCTTTGGTTAAATAATCATGGGTACTTGGTTTTTTTTTTTTCTTTTTCAAGTTGTTCATATGCGGGTTCATTATTGATTTTATAATCCATAGTATAAGCTTGATGTACTTGTTATGACTATGAAATGACTAATAGAATGGTGAAGCCATCATGTTAATAATATAGGAAGATGGTGATTAATAAAGTTATGAGCTTTGTGAGTTAATGGTGCTGTCATTTTTCCTCCAAATGTTTACATGTTTTTGAAGTCGTTAATATCTATCACATGTATTTGGTTTGGTCTAAGCATGTAGGTCTGTCTATGACTTTTGTATGTGAATATTGAGTTTTGAGGCATGCTTATTATGCAACTTGTGGGTGGATGATATCTTATGAGTTGATTCAGTTTGGTGCATCACTGTGAATGTGTTGAGACTTTATGAACTTATGGTTATTTTTCCTTTGGGTTCTGATAGTGTGAAGTTATAAGTCTCTGACTTGACTTGTTTAAATTAAATTTTGACGAGCTTTTAAATCTGTTTTACTTGTGGTTTTGCAATGCTAATTGAGACTATTGATGTGCTTTGATTTTTCAAGTTGTTCGTGTAAGTTTATTGTTAATTGTGTGATCGACATTTCATGTCAATGCAAGCTCAGTGAACTTGATAATTTATTATATAATAAATTAAATGATCATTATCATACTAATTATGTTAACAACACAACTCACCCTTATCCCATAATTAATAATTATCAAGCAAAAATTGGGCTATCATCTTACATTGTTGATTTCACATTACTTTGCTTTTAGATACAATTTGATGTAAGTTTTTTGCTCTCATGTACAATTTGATTCAATTTTCAAGTAAAAAATAAATAAAATGGATGGAGTTGAAAAATGGGTGAGCCATAATTGAATGATTGCATGGGATTTTGAGTTAGGCAACTGAATATGTTGAGCTTGAAGTTTAATTTCAATGCTCTTAGTGAAGGGAATCAGTGTGCTAATTTTCTAACTAATTGGGTCTTGAAACATGATGATGGTATAACAAAGGTTGTTATGGTATTTGATTATGTTTTAATTATTAAATGATATATTGAGGTTTATATGACAATAATCTAACAATTATTAATTTCACTAACCAAACTGAAGTTTTGTATTGTCCCTCTTTTAGTTTACCTTACACGTGATCCTCCTTTGTAACAAAAGAAGCTTACAAAATGTTTGGTAGGAATGTTGATCCCATGGAATAAGAACGTAATGAATAACTATTTACATTCCAAGTTTAATAACTTCTAGAGTAAATATTCATTTTAGTTCTTTAAAAATGTAAATGTTATTAGTTAAGTCTTTTAATGATAAATATATAAAAATAGTTCTCCAATGTCAATTTTTAACATCACATTGGTTCTTTAATATCATTTTTTGACTCTAAATTAGTCTTTAAATGTTAATTTTTTTTACATTAAATTAATACTCAAAAATAATTAATTTAATGTCAACAATTATTGGAGAACTAAATTGATATTCCTTATATCTTTAAAGGACCAAAATAAATATTTACTCTAACTTTAATAATGGAATGAATTTTGCTTGGTACATGAAATCAAAGTTACGTGGAATCAAAATTGATTTAGATGACGCAAATGTCCTGTATGAGAATTTTTTTTAAAAAAAAAACTTTTTTCATTTATGTCTTATGTATATAATATGAGTATATGTGAGTAATGTTCAAGTTCAATTTTTGAGTAAATAAACATTTTTGTTCTCTAACAATATAATTATCATTAGTTTGATCATCTAATAATTAATACATTAAAATAATCTTTCAATGTCAATTTTTGACATCAAATTATTCATTTAATGTGATTAAGATTTCTTTAATGTCATTTTATGACATTAAATTCGTCCTCCAAAAGAACTATTTTAGTTTAAAAATTTGATATTAAAAAATTATTTTGATGTATTTATTATTCAAGAACCAAACTAATGATACTAGTACTTGTGGAGGATTAAAATTAACTATATGTTTAATCTTAACTTTTTTCACAACTTGTTAATTTTTTTGTTTTGCTAAAAATGGAACAAACTATTTTATTTGTAAAAAAATTGAAATGCATACATTTTATGTTTGAAATGCATAAGAAAACAACATGGTCTAATATTCAAATTGCCTTATTTGTTTTTCTATTTTATTTCTGTCTCTTCCAGACGTCATTATATCAATTGTTTATATTGAATATTTCTTTGCAAAATCCATATAAACTTACCTCTTTTGTTTTTTTTTCTTTGAAATCATTTTACTATAGCTTTCAAAACTAGTCAATTATTTCCACCTTTGCAAAAATAATTAAAACTGAAGATTAGAAGGAACTCTTAAAGAACTCTCCCACGCAAGAAAAAAATTATTTTATTCAGCTGCCTTTTAATAGATCTAAGAAAGACTAAAATATTGCTTTATATTTTAAAGAGTAAATACTCAAATTGGTCCTCTAAAGATACATGTGACATCAATTAAGTCTTTCAATAATTTTTGACATCAAAATAGTTCTTGAATGTCAAATTTTTTATATTAAATTGGTTTTCTAAAGTTATTTTTTGACATCAAATTGGTCTCTTAAAAGGACTAATTTGATGTAAAAAATAATTAGAAGACTAAATTGATGTCACCTGTATTTTTGAAGGACCAAATTAGATATTTATTCTATTTTAAATTCATGAACTCTTGTTACAAAAATAAAACTTGAATAAACGGATGAAACACAGGGGGTTGAATTATATTTCTTAACTTTTTTGAAATTGTTTTTCTTAAAATAGTTCTTAAAACAACAACTTCACAAGTATACAAGAAAGAATAGACGAATTAGAAAATATTTACAGTCTGTTGGACGCAAAAAGAGTTTTTCTGAAAATCTTTGGATGCAAACTAAAACTTGTATTTTGATAAAACACATTGTTAAGAACAACAATGACAATCCTCAAACGTTAGTGAAAAACAAAGTAACGCAAGAGAAAGGAAGAGAAACTTACACTAGGTATTTATAATGGTTCACTCTCACAACCCCATAGCTACTTCCAGTCTTTTCTACTTGAAGGAATATCACTAATCTTTCTCAAAGATTGCAAATATTCTTCACACCACCTCTTTAAGTTTACAACCAAGTATTCTAAACCTCTTCAGGTTCTACCAACAAGTATTCTTTTCTACACAAGCCTTTTTAGGCTTTCCACAGAGTGATAAAGGATAGTGTTTAATAACACTTAAGAAAAACTCATGATGTGTGAGGATAAACAATGAACTCAAATAAAAACTCTATACAAAAGTATAAGAAAGTATAAGCAAATTTAGAGTATATCTTTTTACTTTATATATTGTTCTATTCACTTCTCTTGATTGCTTGTTCTCTTCTATTGATCCTTGAAATACTTTGAGTATATATAGGCTTGAGAGCTTGTACTTGTCATTACATCAACAATTAATACACTTGTCTTACTTGATTTTGAAATGCTTTGGACAAATATTTTTGATAAAGGAATAACAGAGACAATATAATAGACTGTCTAATAAAATATAATAAACAATACATTAAATATTTGGAAGCACGCAGTGAAACAATAACTTTGTTTTTAATAAAACTTGTCTTAATCTGAAAGTGTTTATAATTGATATATTTAAAAGATATAACTCATACTTTTTCTTATTTAAAGCGAAATAACATAAGTTCATTTTAAACTTATTTATTTAGTTTAATTTAATATTTATTGTTATTTTTAAAATTTTGAGAGGTTCAATTTCTTTAATGAATTTTGATTTCAATATTAAATCTTTGATTACGTATTTGTTTTTAACAAAACTTAAATCCCTATGAAACAAAAAACCATATAGATGCGGTTTTTTTTAAGTTAGGAGGGATTTAAGAAGAAAAAAAAAAGTAGCGAAATACGTCGATGGCACATGAATCGTCCTCTATCTTACTATGAATGCTCCATTGTGTTATGCACCTAACGGGTCATTTGATGTAATTTACGTGAGCAATTGAGTAGGAGATAGGAATAGGTGGTCTAGTTCGTCAACATTTTCACTCGAGTCTTAAAAACTTGATTCAGTCTCGTTGGATATGTGAATAAAATTTAATAAGGGTAATTCAACCAATTTTTTTTTTAATAAGAGTAATAATTATCATTTTATAAAAGAATAATAAGATATTTTTAAAATAAAATTAAACCTCATTTCATGAAATAAGTAATCTCTATCATACTCTTATAAATGGGAATGAAATTGTATGTTATATTTATTTTCTTGTTTTGGTAAAAAAAATTAAGGAGAGAAAAAGTTATTACATTCTAAGAATAAAGAATGTTATAAACTTAAACGAGAAATTACAAATAACTTATCAATATAAGACTATTAATATAAATTTCTATTATACTTTTATAGTAAATGTTTTATTCATAATTCTTTGCAATTAGACTAAAAAATTATATTTAGAATCAATTAAAAATGAAACAAAATTTTAAAATTATATCATTTTTTAATTTTCAACATACAAAATTTAATTTAGAAATCAAATCAAATTAAATTCTATTTTATTTTTTTACATTTCAAAACGAAATCATCATTCTTACACTCAAAACGAAATCATCATTCTTATGTTATATTTTTCCCCCTACCAACTAACACATGAAAATCTCTGATTTCATAAAACAAGCATAGAATGAATTACCAAACACGAGATTAGAGAATTCTCAAACTCATTCATAACAGCAATAACAAAACCACTCCTTTGCAAGGCCAGGGGCAAGAATGGTATTTAGCCAAAACAGCTAAACCTACATTGCTTGCTATGCTTTCATCGTTACGGCTCCCTCCCACTGCGCAAGGTGAATTCAATCGAATGGCGAACTACGACCTAACCCCAGGGATAGCGCCGAACCTGGACAGGCACCTGGTATTCCCTCTGCTGGAGTTCCTGCAGGAGCGTCAACTATACCACGACGACAACATCCTGAAGGCGAAGATCGAGCTCCTCAACAAGACAAACATGGTGGACTACGCCATGGACATCCACAAGAGCCTCTACCACACCGAAGATGTCCCTCAAGACATGGTCGATAGGAGGGCCCACGTGGTCGCCAGCCTTAAGTCTCTCGAGGAGGCCGCCGCCCCCCTCGTCTCCTTCCTCCAGAACCCCGCCGCCGTCCAGGAATTGAAATCTGACAAGCAGTATAATCTTCAGATGCTCCATGACAGATACCAGGTTTATCATTTTTTTTCTTTTTTTAGTTTTATTTTTTTAATGATGAAGTCCTGAAATTTTTGTGATGGTTTTTTTTAAGGGCCTGTTGTTTGGGTTTAAGGTGTTTTGTAGTTATTTGTAGTTTGGACAGCCAGGACAGGACATACAAGTTGACTAAGGGTATTGAGTGACACTATACTATTATGATTATGGCTTAACAAAATGACTAAAGCTTATACCCAGGGGTGATTTAATTGATATTTTCTTGTAGGCACCATTGCAAGTATATATATGTGGATTATAATGAATTCCCACTTTTAACTGACATGGTATTATAGTAACATCTTGATGTTGCACATTTGCATTGTTGATTAAACGTTTATTTTTTAAGCATCTGGCTCTTTTTCTTTTTCTGTTTGAAGTTTGAATTTTGTTGTATTTGAGTTGTAACTCCTTAAATGGTGATTCTGTTGTGACAGATTGGTCGTGAGCAAATAGATGCATTGTATCAATATGCCAAATTTCAATTTGAGTGTGGAAACTACTCTGGTGCTGCTGACTATCTTTATCAGTACAGGGCTTTAAGCACAAATAGTGAAAGGAGTCTAAGTGCTTTGTGGGGAAAGCTGGCAGCTGAAATATTGATGCAAAACTGGGACATTGCTCTTGAAGAGCTGAATCGTTTGAAGGAAATCATTGACTCAAAGGTTGTTTGTCAGTTGATCTTTTGATTAGCTGCACATACTTTTTGGTAATGCTTCTATTAATATAGACTTACTAGTGGTGAACTTCGTTGCAGAGTTTTGCATCACCTATGAATCAGGTGCAAAGCAGAATATGGTTGATGCATTGGAGTCTGTTCATCTTTTTCAACCATGACAATGGAAGAACACAGATAATTGATCTGTTTAATCAGGACAAGTATGCCGTGTTGACCTAGCCCTCCTTTCCTTGGCTTCCTTCAGTTATTTGTAGGATATTTGTTATATTTTATTTTAATTGTAATTCCTCATCATTCATCAAACTGGTCAATTTCTTCCTTGTTCTTGGGCCACATTTTGCTTGCATCTTCTGGGCTCAGTATTTGTAATATTGCTTTATCTAAGATATGATATCATTTCCAGGTATCTAAATGCAATCCAAACTAGTGCTCCACACCTTTTACGATACTTGGCCACAGCATTCATTGTCAACAAGCGCAGGAGGCCTCAGTTCAAAGATTTTATTAAAGTTATTCAACAAGAACAGCATTCATATAAGGATCCCATCACAGAGTTTTTGGCGTGTGTTTATGTCAACTATGACTTTGATGGGGCACAAAAGAAGATGAGGGAGTGTGAAGAAGTAAGTGCCCTTTCTGTTGGCTAGATAATATATCCTTTACGAACACTTTATACAAAATTTAATTGGTGGGTTCTTTATTGAAATTTAATTTGATTGAATTACATTTTGTTTAAGGGGGATGGGATGAGGGAAAATTGCCCAAGTTAGTCATGATATTTACAACATGTTGGGCTGTATAAGAGTGGGAAAAGTCAGCTGGGTATCAAAAGGAGGATAAAAGACTAAGAATGAGATGGGTAAATGTTAGGGTTGTGATGTAGCTTCTATAGTTTATTCAGTTTTCCTTTTACTTAAAATATATTTTTGAACGTCTAAGTTACTCCTTATTGTGTTGATTGTAATATGCTTATCATTTGTAAAAATGCAGGTCATTCTCAACGATCCCTTCCTTGGTAAAAGAGTTGAAGAAAGCAACTTTTCTACTGTACCATTAAGGGATGAGTTCCTTGAAAATGCTAGGCTATTTATATTTGAGACATACTGCAGAATACACCAACGCATTGACATGGGGTATGCACCTACTTTCTGATATAGGATATTGTAGCTCCCTGTGTTTATAATTTTTCAATGGACTTAATTATCACTAAGTAATGCTAGTGCCACAATTTTACACCCATGAAAAACACAATTCTACTTCTGTGCTATTGATCTTTTGAGACAGTCTGTCAAATCAATGGCACAAAATGAGAGTTGTGTTTTTTCTTTTGTGGCCACAAAGTTTTGGCACCAGCTCTTCTCTTTATCACTCATTTTTAATGGGGAGTTAGTGTATAATGCTATGTTTTCTCTATATATTTGTTTCTTTTGTTGATGATTTCCTCTGGTTTTCCTTTCATGCAACACAACTAAATGGTATACTGATGATTAAAGTAGTAACCAAAATTTCTAGGAGTGGATTGCCCTAATTGCTGATATTTTATACAGAGTTCTTGCTGAGAAGTTAAATTTGAATTACGAGGAGGCTGAGAGATGGATTGTGAATCTCATCCGCAGCTCAAAGCTTGACGCCAAAATTGACTCTCAAACGGGAACAGTTATCATGGAACCCAATCATCCAAATGTGTAAGTTAACATTGATTGCTGAATTGATAGATAAGGGCTTTATTGCTTCCTATTGTATTTTACCATTCTGATTCGGCCATGTTAACTGGTGTACCACATCTTTCTTTCATGTCATCTGTCATCCTTCTTTTTTAAGTCCCTTAATCTTTAAATTTCTACATCTCCAGGTATGAACAGCTGATTGACCATACCAAGGCAATTTCAGGGCGTACTTACAAGTTAGTTAGTCAACTTATGGAACATGCACAAGGGCAGGTAGCTCGATGACTGGCTATGTAGACTGACTGGAGATTATTTGTTTAATCTTTCCAGATGCCTCGATTTTGTTTTGGATTTAGAATTTCATTCAAATTTATGGGCTGTAACCCCTTTAGAAGATTGTTTTTCTGACATCTCTCCTATGTCAAATGTGGATCCGGACCATTTTGCTTAAAATGTTTGCCATAAACTTTCTTATATAGCAGGAATGTTTGTCCTTCGTCTTTGGAATTATGCCCCATGGAATGCCATCTATTTTTTTATTCTTTGGCGTGATTTCGTCTCATCTTTTTTTTTTTTTTGGTAATTATCGTATCTTTTTGTTATCCTTTCCATTTTTGCTTTTTGCTTTTTGCTTTGAACTATAGTAGCATACAACGATGACTATTCAAAAATGGAATCTGAACGGGCCTTTGTGGCGTATCTAAGGAGCAATCTTGTGGCAGTTTGAGTGTCATGTCGTGTTTCACTTATCTGCTGGAATCCTGTAGTGCTGGAGAAGTAACATGATATGGAGTTATCTTGAAAAGGTGCCTATAAGCAATTCGTGCAAGTGTGTGCAAGATATATAATGCTCAGAGCACAAAAATGGAGCCGTACGAAGGTATTAGATGTTAAAATATAGTAATATGTAGTATATAAAAACGGCTATGATTGAACAGCACCCGTAATTTTGAAATAAATCAGGCACCTCAAACTAACCTATGATGATACTAAGTTAATAATAACCTTTTCTTCTCCCTATGCACAATGTGCCTCTTGGTACGAGTCTTAGTTTCAGGGACATTAGACAATTGTTTTTCTTAATAATAAGGTTGGAATTAGCATGAACGCCACCGATATTATCTTGTTTTCTAAAAGGGATTGCTCTATCAAGATTAAGGAGTATTTGCCAAGATTTAACTCAAGTCACATTGCTGATAGGCAGATTCTGGGTGTTGCCAACGGGACTGTAAATGGTATTAGAGGGAAATATGAAATTGTCAAGTTTTCAAGCTTGGTTTTGAAAGGCCTATGATCAAGTGAGTTGGGTTTTCCTTGACAATGTTATGCAGAGGATCTGGGAGTAAATGGAGGCAATAGAGCGATCTCTTCTGATGGGGATCAAGATGATGTCATTTTTTCACTGTTGCAATTAATGTCCAGTTGAGATTGATTATAGGGATCAAGATGGGGATTATTAGAGGTCTTAGCTTCTGAAGAGGCGAAAGTTTCTGATGTAGATGCCGATACTTCATTTATGGATAGTGATAGAGACAATTTGATGAATATTCTTGCTTTCTTGTAGATTTTTTTGATATAGTTTATGAATTGATTATTTATTTATTTATTTATAACAGTGGGTTAGTACTTAGTAGATATAAATTTGGAGAATCAAGTCATACCTCTTTAACTTCTCTTCCGGCTTATTAGGATTTGCAATAACCTCTTACCAACTTTGGCATTTATTTGAGTGAGGATCATCATACAACCTTTTGAATTTAATAATCTTCAAAATCTTTTTAAAGGTGAGATGGGTGGAAAGGGTTCTCTGTTTAAGAGGACACATTACTCTTATTCCTTGGAAATTAATGTCGCTAAGGCATGTTTATTTCCTTGGAATTTACTTTTCAGGTTTATGGAATAGCATATTTTTGGGATGATTTATGGGTCAGGATCCATCCTTTCTTCATTTTCTATCCCCACCTTTATTAGTTATCCATTTTGCATCATCATTCTATTTGTACTTTTTTTTTGTCCAAAATTCTTCCATTTCTTGGAGTTTCTTTTCCTTTTTAAGACCTGAATAATAAATAAGTTTCGAAAAACTCTATCCATCATTCTTCAGTAGATAATAGGATTTGGACTTTAAACTTCTCTGGTGTGCACTCCTATAAGCCATATGTCTAGTTCCTTGCTCAATCCAAGAGACAACGTTCTTCTTTACTAAGTACTAACCTTCCCAGGAAATCAGAAACTGCTTTAAGGTGAAGTCTTTAATTTGAATTGTGATACTTAATAGGATTGATACACATCATTTGTCGTAGGTTTACAAACTAATGTTTGTGTTATATATTTATTGCTGTTGATACTACCAACCGTTTATTTTACTGTTTAATTTATTTACCGTGTAGACATTTTTGATATTTTTACCTATTGTTAGATTTGTTTAAAGAGAAGCACTAGATGACACTCAATTAAAAAATTGAGCTTTATGTGAGTGAAATATAGGAGTTCAAATCTCACTATAAGCATCTTGAGACCAGGACAAAGCTAACGCTCAAGTAAAAATTAGTCCCACACTCAAAAAGTAAAGAAACATTTCATATTCTTACAAAAAGAAAATTTTGTTAGAAGAGTTCAGAGCATTTTCTCATGTGTCATTTTAGAAATTGAGAGGAAAAAAAGAGGAAAAAAAAATTCTTTTGACAGCGTGCATTGTATGTTGTCATTTGAAGTTTATGGTTGGCAAGGAATGATAAATTTCAAAGGATAACTTTTTTATATTGCCTCCCATGGGATAAAAAATCTTTAGTATCATTACGATGCTTATATCATAGGGTTTCTTTGTTGGATATGTAGAGAGACTAGCCAATTTTGCTTAGACGTTTTGTTTTCCTTATTTATTTTGTATTTAATTTTTAGGAGTATACCTAATCCTCTGCTTCATTAATTCATTTTGCTAATAGTACTGCTTTCATTAAAAATACCTCAATATTTTATATTCTCATATTTGGAATTTCAGAATTACATGAATATTGAATACCTCATATTTGACTTTATATATTAATATTGACATATAGACATGTAAATACAAAATCTTAAGTAAAGGAAAGGGAAATACTATTGTCACTAATATTAGTTGAGTGATGATATTTACGTACACATTCTTAACACACTCTGATCCACTAGATCACAATTACCATTGGACCACAGCTCTTTCCAAGTTCATACAAATATCATTCTCAGTCGTTTGGGACTCAACATAATTATTAAGCATTTATTTTATTATTACTTAATTCTTTGTTCTTTAATAATATTAAATACAGATACTTTTACAGTAGGTACTAGGTACACTGAGTAACATTGGGTTCAACTGAAATGACTGGTACTAGCAAAAATTTAAATGAGTACGATTATGATAAACTAATGTATTGATTTAGGGAAAACTCCAATACAAAGTGTGACATGCGAAACTACAGTTAAATATGGATAATCAATTTTAAAAAGTAATTTAAGTTGTTATAGGCCAGTTTAGAGTCCCTTTAAAAAAAAAGTTAAAAATTAAAGAATAAATTTTATAAGAAAAATTCATCCCTGAATTTCAATCCCAATTTTAAGATCTAAATGACTCCGGATGTCATGTAAGAGTAAGAAGTTTTCTTGGATTTACTCATTGAAACAAGTTTCTAACTGCACCAAGCCAAAACGGTACGGTATTTATAATTATAACCCTGCAAAGAAGAGAATCTCTATTAGTAACACACCAAATCCTCTGTTGGCTGCGATAAGACATTATTACTACTTAATTGCATCCAGTCGTAAAGTAAGCACAGAATATTCATTTCACCAAAAGAAAAGAAAAGAAAAGAAAAGAAAAAGAACATACAATCTTACTGATCCTTCAGCCAGATAATAGATATACAGAATCAGTATTTGATAGTATTATTTATATTGGTACTTCGCCCGTTTTGTATCCAAGAAACGCAAAATGTTGAGGTTTGAAGAATAGTTTTCATCTTTGTCAAGGGGAATAGACAAGTAATTTGGATTCATTAAAAAAATGATTTTCTGTATTTATTACTTACTGTTAACGTTATATTTTCTTCTTTTTGGCTGAATCACTTTCTATTAACGTTTCAATCCAGATAAAACACTGATACAGGATAACTTTACCAGCATCTGTTACATTCCAGAAATGATGTAAGCACAACTGTATTGCCACCTTTGTCTGTCTGTGTGCGCCTGACTTTCTGTATGTATATATCCCTTTCCCTTTCTGAAAAACTCTTGTTCAGTTGTTTAACAGTAAGCATGGGATGAAGGGCAGGTAGGTATAGCGTCAATGCCTTATTATAATTAATGAAGAAGCACTTATCTGACCATTGCTGGAGCCTGTTCTTGCCTCCTTTCCCAATCTTTAATTCTTGGCTGCTTGATGCTACATTACTTCATATAGCTCAAGCCTGCAATATCCGCATACAAATCTTTAAATTAGTAATGGCTTGAGTCACTTTCAACTGCACCAAGTATAGGAATAATTATTACCTGCAAAAGCAGTTTTATGCCACTTATTGACACCAACATGAAACTTAGGTCCATCAAGAATGAGAAGGAATTTCACTTTCAATTGGACCAGGTATGGGAATGTCAATGCCCTCTTCTAGTATCCTCTTACCATCGAGAATATGAATTTCCATATGTCTTCCATTGATCTCTTCCATATCGTCTGTTAGAACTTCTGTCAGAGGGAGATCTATAAACATCAGATGGTCTTTCATACCCATAAACATCTGAAGATCTTCTGCATGTTCTGCCTCTGTTGCCCTGCTTAGAAGATTTCCTTATCTCCTCTTCCAAATCATATTCCAAACGCTATGATCAAAGAAAGCAGAAGTTTATCATTTTTTAAAGTTAGTTAGAAATAATAGACCCTTAATGAAAATTAAGGAACTCAACTATTCTCAAGTTTTGAACACCGTCCTACACAACCAAAGAAAAATGGAAAACAAGGGAGAAAACCCGGTCTCCAGTTATGCTTTCACAACGAATAGCTACTGCAGGCACATTTCGCATTGGACGGAGCCCATTACATGTCTTAGAGACAACATTGAGGTTGTTAAAAATTTATGAGAGCACTAGAATATTTTAGAAGAGAGCATCTAAGTCATTATGTAGTGCAGGTATCAGTATTACAATCAGAGGCTAAGATAATCGGTAATATAAGCTATCCAGTCTCACTCTCATGATATCATAGTTTGAAATAGCATGAGAATGTGGTTCTGATTACCATACAGATTTAGATCTCCATTATATACAAGGTCAAGTATTGGGTATGGTGCTTTCTGTTGTAGGAAAGTTAGTATCCTGGAAGAGTAAGCAAAATGGATTAGAGCTACGGCTCATACTATATGTGAACTAACACAGGTTGCTGTCACATTACTTCAAACAGTCATTTATGAGAAGAAAAAATAGAGGTTGCTGTCTATTTTTTATTTTTATTTTTCTAGAAAAGCTTTTGTAAAATATAATCAGAATGGGCCAGATTCATACAGAAAACTAGTTTGCATGTAAGTTCACAAAACATTTAGGGTCTACTTGAGTTAGCTTTGTTTGCATGAAGCTAGGAGCATATGATATGTTTGCTCTAGCTTGAGAGGAAGTGTTTTAAGAGAGGAGTGCACTAGAGCATTTCAGAAGAGCCTGTTAGTGACCATATCGAATACAGTTAGAGACTACAAAGGAAGTGCTGTAAGCCATCCAATTATTATTTGTCTTTCTCTCTCTTGCTCACCCAACTCTCTTTCTCTCTTGAACTAGACTTCAACAATGCATTGAGACTCATCAACTAGCAATAATCATGTGCGAAACAAACCTTGTCAGGATCTGAAAGTACAGCATATGCTTCTCCGATCATTTTGAAAAGCCTATCAGCATCCTTGTGCACCTCCTGTGAAATTTCCTTCCAGACTTGGCCTTCATCTCCAACCTCACTTCTTGCCAGCAACTGACCAGCCTAAATTCAAACCAAGCACAGAAAAAGGAAAGTTTCCTAAGTTTAAAAATTAAAAAATAATTATACTAAGCTAACTATAATCCGGGTACAGAAAGACTCGAACCTTGTCTGGATGATGTCTGAGAGCTGCCTTGTGATATGCCTTCTTGATATCAGTTGCTGTATCAGATGATTTAATTCCTCTGATGTTGACATAGTAAAGCACAAAGAATTTAGATTTGGAAGCTTTAAATTAGCAATTGTCAGTAGTAGAAAACTAAGGAGTGCAGTGCATGTCTAAAACAGCATAGACATGTGTGGTGGTATTTTGACAATTTAGATGGTGACAAATGTTTTCAATTGATCTTTAAAAAATATTGAAAAGGTTTTCTGGCTGGAGTAAAACCAGAACTTAATACTGCTAGATCTCATATTCTAGCTATTTCAGAACCTCTTTTACTTCAATATGTATATGTTCATCTTCTATACCCTCTTTCAAGAAACTCCAAATGATTCCCTTCTGGCCAAAGACACTGACTTGGAGAGTTATAGAACTAAGAATGAGTAGTTGCGATACTAAAAGCCCCTAGCTTATTTCCACTGCACTAAACATGGACATGTGACACGTATTTGCTGGAAACTTCATGAGAAGATCCAACAAGAACTTACTTTAACTGGTAATGTTAATATTGCAGAACAGCAAGCTGATATTTTCACCAAAGCTCTAAACAAGAATTGGGTTGACTATATACGTAACAAGTTGGACATGATTAAAATTCATGATCCAGCTTGAGGGGGACTGGGGAGTTTTGTTTATATGAAAGGGCATCTCAGTCATTTTACATATCCTATATAACCCTCAATATGTATACAATAATGCACCTCACATAATTTGATATTTACTGCTACTTAGAAAAGCTTTCTATTTTTCTCATCTTAAAAGTCACAAAATGCAGCCATCTACTGAGGTGTTCTACATTTCTGTCATATAGATGACCACATCGAGGTTCTCTGACACTTCAATATAGATGACCACATTTTTTTGAAAAAATTTTTAGGGGCCCTGTGTTTGATCCGTGGAATGATTTTTTAGTCCTGGGAATCACATTCCAAAGAATATGATTCTTGGGAATATTGAAATAAGTATTTGATTACTAAAAAGATTCCAGAGAGTATTTTCCGAAATTCCTAGGATTGTTATATTCATGTGTTTGGTTTAGAGACGATTCTAGTGAATCTTAGGCATTTTTCCAAAATAGCTCCAGTCAACTTAGATAGAAAAATTCACAAACACCTATGGGTGGGATGGCGATAATACAGTGGTGTTGGAGGCAGAGGCAATGGCAGCAGTGCAATGTTGGTGATGGAAGCAGTGATGGTGAAGTGGTGGTGGTCATGGTGGAGCTGTGGTGGTGGAACTATGGGTTGAGAGATAAGTGATGAGGGGTGGGCAATGATGTCTCTTTAACAATTCCATTCCTGGGAATGAAAAAAGATGCCCACCTCCCTGCATGGGAATGCCTTTTTGCCAAAACATGGGAATATTAAATTCCCGAGAATGATAAATTACAGGGAATATTTTTTTTCTAACTTTGAACCAAACATGGAAATGTTACAGTATTTCTGGGAATCCTAAAACATTAACAGAATTCTGAAAACATTATGCGAACCAAAGACTACTTTTGGTATATGAGATGAAATGTAGGTACAGAAAGCCCCAATGGAATAAAGAACTTACAGAATGAGGTAAAAGTCCGAGGGGATTCCCCTTTTGGCTTGGTCTTCCACTGAGAGCAGATGTTGATGAACTTGCCTTGATTCTTTCACACCATTTGATCCACATGGTGAGCCAGACTGTTTGGTCTTTCCGTCAGATTTAGTTTCAAGAACAGATATAAGTCTCCTGAGGTCACAAGCCACTTGTTCATAATCTCTAACCATCTCATGTAAGGTGGCTCTTCTTGAAATTGCCTGCAAAACAAGAGCAATCAGATTAACCCCCCTCCTTTTATACAAGACTCAAGCAGAAAAAGATCTATAGAAAACAATAAAAGTACAAACCGACAGCATAAGATAACTTGTTTAAGAAGGAAAGTTTAATATGCAGATGTATCATTCTTGGGGCAATCAGAATAAACAAATAGTATAAGCTATATTAGCCTTGTCAAAGTGAATTAACCAATGTACTCTTAGGAATATAGGATGTTCGATCAAATGCCAAAATAAGAATATAGAATTTTCATAGCATGATAGTTACACTGTGCATATATATCAAATGAAACTCATCATATTCCATGTTACTTCTCATTTCTAACAAGTTAGGCTAGCATCTAGGAAGAAAAATCCAAATATGCACTCACGAGTTCACCTAATTGAAGGACTAGAGAAAAGCATACCTTTGCATAATTTCCATCCAGCGCCATAGCCACACTGCAGTCTGCAATGGCATCAGCAATTTGGCCCAAAGCTTGATATGCTGCAGCACGGTTGCAGAAACATATTGCCGCAAAAGGACGTGATTTGATATTGCTAGATAAAGCAACAGTATAATGCTCTATTGCTTCTGTATACTTTCCCAATTTAAAATTTTCATTTCCTGCACTCTGTTTATTAAGAAGAACAATAAGGATAAACATACATTTAATAAGAAGAATACCAGTAGTGTCTACACAGAAATGATACTAAACTACAGATCTGAAAATGATTCAAATAAAGAGTGAGAAGCTAACCTACTTACTCCCATATATAAACATGAATTAGTCAGCAGGTAAAAACATTATATTAGTCATATCATATATTTCAAAAAGAACAATCAGAATTATTTCCAGTGATACAAAGAATTTTCCATCTGAGAACTACATAATGGTACTCTATTAGGATGCTTTTTTCACATCAGAGGTTATACTAAATCCATTCATACATGGAATATTTTGAAGTAGTATATGTCATCATGGATGTAGGATCCATGAAAAACAGAACACTTTATGTTTGCAGTATGCATGAGCAGGTCACCTAAACTTGAGGACCATCTAGTTGTTTCAATAACTACCATTTAGAAATTAATTTAGGAAGATGGACATCTTAAATTTACCTTGCGGTATAGAAGTTCTTGTATCGCAGAAACTAATGACAATGAATCTTCAACGTTTTCAATCACACAGCTACATGATTGAAATGAGCATCAGCCAACTCTAGCATTTGAGAAGAAAAAAAAACCATCTTGATTGAAATGGCAAATGAAAAATTACTCTTGCTTGGTAAAGATGGTAATTACTTGTCATTGAGAGACACAACTTGCTGTAACTTCTCAAGAACATTAAGCGATTCCTCAAGCCTTCCCAAATGAAAGTAACACTTGGATATCAATGACAACCTCCACAGTTTGACACACGAGTAACTATCACACATGGAAATATTGACATTCTCCACACTGTTTGCCGAGGCAAAATTCTTTTCTGTAAGACACTGACTCTGCTCACAGAGCTGAATTGCTGCATCATACTTTTGCAGCTGCGAGATGTCACCAGCAATAGACAACAGTTTTATCAGTCATAATATACAAAATAATTCAGTTAAAACAATAGCAAACAAGCATAATAAGAAGGAATAAATATGAGGCAGGCAATGAGTTGGAATAGAAAATACCAAACACAGCGCCTCTGCCTTCATTTGAAATAACTTTTCTGAGTATACACTTATTGACAAGGCCTTTGTAAGTAGTTCTAAAGCAGTACCAGCTGCATCAGAAGATCTCTCCTTTAAGAGTTCAGCAGCATTCTTTTTACACTCGGCCACTTTCTGTTAGTATGTAATAACATTTGTTAGACATCTTAGAAAATCATAACACCATACAAGCAAGCAGAGAAATATATCGAAGAGCAGAATTGAAGATCAATTGCTTTCTGAAAAACTATTAGTTAGTAATAACCGATAATAATATAAAATTACCAGGGAAATGAAATAATAATTGACATGCAACTTGAAAGTATTTCTAAAAAAGCATCAAGATAAAATTATCACAATTGCACTACCCACATTAAAGAAAACCATTGAAATACCTGAGCCTTTTGAAGACCTTCAGCTGCTTCTACTATAACTCGCCGTTCCAAACAAACAACATTACCTGATTCCATGCACTTATTAAAACACTGCTGAGCATTTTCTAGTTCTCCTAGCAAAAGGTGGCAGCTGGAGAAGAAGATCACATTTCATTACTTGAGAAAAAATTTACTAGAAACCAGTATAACTTGTAATCTAAAATCATACAAAAAAGGCCCTTACTTTGCAATTCTCATCTGTACTTTCAGAAAGGTGGCATCTAGAGCAGTAGCCATCAGGCAATCCCCTAGAGCTTCTCTAATCCTTCCAAGAGCCATTCGTGTTGCTGCACGGTTACTATAGCACAATAAAAGAGGCTTAATCCAGCAACCTGACCTTTCACTTGAAGGGACAGAATTGATTCCAAGTGTGTAGAAGTCCTCAGCTTTAGAAAGATCCCCCTTTTTATAGGCTTGGTTTCCCCTGGACAAAATCATGATTGCACACCATAAATAAAGAATGCAAATTTTGAGAACATCTAACAGAAATCAGCATAACCAATATCAAATAACAAATTAAATAAATTTCTAAAGAGCTGGTTTTTCTTTTTCTTTTCTCTTTTCGATGTTATGGTCAGCACCTGAGTCGCCACTTGTGACAGGTTTCTTGAATTGTAGCTGAGGATGCAACATCTCCTTCCTCGAACTGGCCATTTATCTCAGACCTATCCTTCACATCAGAATGTGATGACATGTTGGCAGGGGCAAGTGGTGAAAATTGGACAGAAGATCCAAACTTTTGGTTCAGATTTGGAGAGATAACAAATGAGTCACAGCCAACTTTCCTCCTAAATTTCTTCTTCTGCTTACGCTTAAATGATGATGAAGTAGCCTCTTCAGTTGATGATGCAGAAAATGTAAAATATTTCTCCTTTGAATCACCCAGATCATGAACAAACCCAAACAGATCAGCTTTTTGTTTTTCAGTGTTTGAGCTAAAGTCAACTCCAGTATCTGCCGAAGCACCAGCTATACTACCACTGCTGACCTGCTCGGTTTTCAACTTAGGCCAGACTATTTCGGGCCCAGAAGAATGAAAATCACCAACAGAAGAACTTTCATTACGTGACAATAGTTTGTCCTTATCTGGATCTCCACATCTGTGATTAGTTTTATTAATGTCTACTCCTCTCCCTACAGCAGCCAAATGTTCATCTTTATAATCAGTAGGAATTGTGGAATGCAGATCATTGAATTCATCTGAAGCTTTTACATCTTGATCATCTGCTCTTGTTTCCTGATAGGGAGAAAAATCCATGGGTGAGTAGCTACCAGAAGAATCAGGGTTTTCAAGTGAACTGCTTTCCTTTGACAAATGATCTAGCCTTGTCTGTTTCTTATTCAAGGAATGTGGCTTCAATTTTCTCCTCATCTGTTTTGATCCTTTTTCTTTAGAATACCTACCCTTTTGTGTGGATTCCAATATTTTATTTAACTTCGGAAATAAGTTTTCTTTAAAACAAGAAGGATCCCATGTTGGTGGTTTAAAGTGCATAAAAGACTCCTTGGATACCTCTGGAATACTTGTAAAACCATTATCACACTTATCATGATCAGCAGTCCAGGAATTGCCAGTAGAAGCATAGTTATCTGGATGGGAGTCAAAACCAAATGATGAGGAGGAAAATGGTGCCATAGCTCCATTCACTTGTGAATCTTCAGGAACAAGACATTCCGGAATTTGGCAAAAGTGGAAATCTCTGATGCCATCCTCCTCACTAGTGGATGGCTTAGTGCAAGGTACTCCTGCAGAACCACTTGCTATATTACTACAACCACTTCCATTTTGTACATCATTTGTTTCGTATGTTTTGAAATATTGCCCACCAATATTCTCAAAAGCAGCATTAGGACAAGACTGTTGACCATCAGTATTAGTTCCTGAACTAACATTGAAAGAACCAGAAGCCTTCTCACTTCCTCCAAACACAAAACCAGCGCTACTATCTACACACGAGTTCTTTGAATCTCCAGCAATATCAGCACTGCCAACATTCTCAGAATCGTTGATCTTCAGTTTCTCCATTTCATCTGGTAGTTTATACGCAGGAACAGTGCTATTGCTACAAGAACTAGAAACACTATTAGAACATCCATATCCACCCTCACCCTTATCATCTCTACCCAAATGATCATCCTCATCATCACGTGTATTACTATTACTAACTGTTTCAGTCTTGGTATTAAAAGTACCTAACCCATTATCTGACTTTCTCGTGCTGTTAAGAGACTCCTGCTTGTCCATATTAAAATTTGATGTTTTACCACTCTGGTTGTCACCAAAAACAAAACCAAAACTACCCCACACTTCACACTCAACTTCAGACTTACATTTCCTCTCCCCACCATCACCAAACCCAGAGTTTTCCACACATTTACTAAACTCTCCCTTTTCTGCATTTGAATTAGAAACCAAATCGTTTTGATCAACAAAAACACCAAACCCCACTTCCGAATTTAATTTCATATTTCTTTCATCACCAGAAACCGTCTTTGCCGCAACTGATTCCACGTCACACCGTTTCAAATCCACATTAAAATCACCCCTTTGAGCGCCAAACACAAAACCCGTGTTCCCAAACTTCACATGACAATTCGAAGAGCTACCATTACAAGCATTAGAACTCCCAGTTAACTCATTAGACGCGTTAACATTACCGGTTACCTGATCGGAGCTCTCACTCCGGTAACGAAAAGGGTTGAAACCCTCGCCGGCGGCGGTTCTGCTTCTCGACCTGGCATGCTGAGACGCCGTCTGCTTCCTCAGCTTCGCCAGCCTCGGCCTGGGCCTCCACGGCGGCGGCGGCGGGAACTTGCGGCCGCTGGAATCGTCGAAGGTGGAAGGGTTTAAGGTTTCGCCGTCGCCGGAGAAATTGAAAGGAGAATGCAGGGTGGAATACGGCACCGGATCGGGGTTTTCGACGGAGGAGGAGTGGATCGGAGATCGGAGGTGCACCGCCGCCGGCGACATTGGCCAGTTGAATAGGGTTTTGAAATTGCGGTGCGGAGTTTCAAAGATACGAAGTTTCAAACTCAACTCCACCACCCAGAGAAAGAAAGAAACAGAAATCTTGGGGTGCGTAAATTGTTGTCTTAAATAAAGGAATTTCACAAGTGTGAGAGTCTGGTTTGGTGCCTTTTCGATTGTGTGCTTTTTTGCTTGAACTTGAAGTTAGTTTTAGAATTTTCTTTTTGTGTTTACTTTTGCAGGAAAAAGAAAAGACAAGAACAAACTTGTGGTCAATGTTTTAAGAGCGCAACCGAAAATTGAATCGGCAAAATTTTTAAGTCATGATTAGTTGAAACCAGTCGAATTGGATATTAATAAAAATTAAAATAATAAATAACAATAATCAACATTATATATAACTTATTTAATTTATATCAAGATAAAAAAAAAGCACTTAATTGATTAAACTTAGTTCAAAGTTTTAAGAACCAATCATAATTCATAAGCCAAATATATAACCAAAACCAAAAATGACCACAGAAAGAAAAAAAAAACCTTTACACAAAAAGCCAAGCCACTCCACGGTGTATATGTATGAAGCTCTGTAGTGTAGTTTACGAAAATGAATCAAAGCCAAAAATGGCGTTCCCAAACGAACACACTCTCAAACACGCTACTACAAACCGTAATAAACAATGGACTGAAACAACTCCCGCTTTACACCAACAAAAAAACTCAACTTTGGTGTTGGGGTTGCCCATTTATTTCCAAAACACAATAATACATTCACGATGGCATTGATGATGACGCTAGCTTAGCTACTGTGAGAGGAGGAATAGAAAAAAAAAACAAGAAAATGAATTGAAGGCTTCAACTTTCAAGCTAGATAGAAAATGCAAAAAGTAGGGTGTTTAGAAAGAGCACTTATGACTTGATGGGAAAGAGAGAAAACACCTCTCTAATCGACCACTAAAAATCATTCAAGAAAAAAAACTGATCCAAGCAGAAATTTTGGTACAGAGAAAGACATCTTACCATTGGGCGAGCTCTCTTGGCAGTGGTGACCTCCCCTGGTGTAGCTTGCTGGCGACATCTTTGTGGTGGTGGCGGCGAGCTCTGTGAGCAGCGGTGTGATTAGCAGCTCTTTGTGACAATGGCAGTTGCTGATCTTGATTCTTGTGGCCATGGCTGTGAGAGATTGAGAGAAAGTTGAGAAACTGAGAAAGAAATAAAAAAAAAAAAACACCAAGAACCGGACGGTTATTCATAACCGGTTCCTGTTCATTCGAGTCACCCATAACCGGTTCCTGTTCATTCGAGTCACCCATAACCGGTTCCTGTTCATTCGAGTCACCGGTTCAACTCGATTCTTCTCGGTTTTGGCAGTTTTCAAGCGGTTTAACAGTCCAAGCGAGTTTTGGGGGTTGACTGGACCGGCCAGGCACACGGGTCCCGGTCCAACAGGTTGGACCGGCCGGGCCGATCCGGTTTTTAAAACCTTGCTTGTGTTGTGTGTGAAATAGATTGCATTCTTGGTTATTTTTGAATACGTACTAGATTTTTTTTGTTCGTATAATTTTGTTTTATTATACACAATTTAGCAGTGTTTTAAAAACTGATTCAACCGGACCGGTTCAACTGGTTGGACTGTGAATCGGAAGCTCCACCGGTTCTGGTTCAACCAAAGAACCGCCCAAGCGGTTAAACCACAAAAAATCATTAAAAAAATCGGTTAAACCGGTAAAAATCAGAAATAAAAAATCGGCCGGTTCATTCATCAACTTTTAAATTGAATTTTTATTAAAAAAAGAAAGAAGAAAATAGTTCTTTTAAAAAAAACTTAGGATTTAGCTCTTTTGGGAATTGGGTTGGGGGTTTCCACAGTTCTAGTCCTTCTTTCTCACAAAATAGGTGGCGACACAACAAAGCGATTTATGATTTTTGTGATCAGTTATATATATATAGTATATAGTATACTGGTTCAACCAATCAAACCTTGAACCACTGTTCTTTCCGGTTATCTGGTTCAACCAGTTTTTAAAACATTGCAATTTAGTGACGTGTTTGAATATAAATTTGTAAAAAAAAATAGTTAACTGAAATTACTTAGATTTTAATACAAGATTATTTTTTTTTGTAAACAACATCATCTTTTTTTTTAACATGCTTGCATTTTATTAAGCTGATCAAATGACATTGACAGTCATAGATTCAAAAGTGTAAGTGTATATTTGGTTGGACATCCAACTCAAACGTGCATCTGTCTAGTTAAAGGCACATTTGCTTATTTTTTGAGATGTTTAGTTTGCAGCACCTTTGAATCTTCAAACACTAATTATGGCTGAAACAGGATTTAAGCAAAAGAAAGAAATCCAACTTTATATGTTTCATGCATTAGTCATTGGGATTTTATGGGAAAAAATTAATGTAATCTTTCCATTATAGCCTTCTTCCTTCACTCTTCACTATCTTCTTTGCCTTCACTATTCCATATTTGTTTTTGGCTAAAATGCAAAGAATCCCTTTCAAATATAGGTCAAGTTTAAAAAATTCTTTTTGTGAAAATATATTTGCCCCAATGGTTTATTGTATTATGTTTTGATGATGACAAATACATTACAAAAAGGATTACAAATATGCTACATATGTGCGTGATGAGCTATATTGGATAATGCATGGTTATATATTATCTTGTTGTTCCTATTATAAGAATCATGCATTAAGTTTTGTGTAGCATCATTGATAGGATATATCCAATGTACTTGATAAGTGATATAATTAATTATTGGATATGTGTCTATATGTGAATCATATATGCATGAAGAACTTTATAAAGTTATATACATGTGAATCATGCATATTTAGTTATTGAGTTATGGATTTGGACTAACCATGGTTTTCAAGTGAGTTATGCTTTGTAGGATAGTCCAAGTATCGAGAGTGAGCATTGGAATAAGAAAGTGAAAGATCCTATTTGTGCTCAACTCAAGAAGAAGGAGAATGAAGAAGATGAACCAAGCATTTAGAAGATTTGAAGAGAAGAAATCTTAGAAGCTTGAAGTGCATCAATAAACCTAAAGACTTAAAAGGGTATATTTCTCTTATAGGCTATTCTCCTTTGTAAGGATAGAGGTTTTACAAGAAGAGAGCTCAAATAAGCTTTTGAATCTAGACAAATGTTTTTAAACTTGCTAAAATGCCCAACAAACAAGTTTTGAAAAGTTAGTCATGGTGGTATGTCAAAACTATGAAAAATAGCCAAGTTTGAGTTTTGGAAAACTGACCTATAGTCACTATTTTTATCATAACTTTCAAACTACTTTGAGTTTTGATCTAAAACTTATTTCATATGAAAGTAGACTCAAAGAGCTTTCCAACGCATGGTCATTTGTTTAATTCCGTTAAGAAACGAAGAAGTTATGATCGTTGGAAGTTTGATTTTTGTGTGTTGTAATGCTGTATCCGAATACAGACTTTCTGTATCCGAATATTTGACTCCAGAGAGCACTCACGAGTTCAATATCAGGATACAAGCCTTTGGTATCCGGATATTTGTCTCCAGAGGCAAATCAACATTGAAATATCCGGATACAGCTTTGTGATATCCGGATATCTTGCTCCAGTAGCTAAAACACCTTTCAAATATCAGGATACAACTTTCTAATATCAGGATATCTCAACCAAATATCAGGATACGAGTTATGATATCAGGATATCTCAATCAGATATCAGGATATCTCAATATGATATCAGGATATCTCAATCAAATATCAGGATACGAAATCAGATATCAGGATATTCTGTTCTTGGAACAAGCCCAGAAATTAGGATATCCTGATACCAAGTTCAAATATCCGGATATTGCTTGCCAGAAAGTCAGAATAACGGCTATAAACGGCTAGTTTTCATAGGAAATCTTTCTTAAACACCACCAACGACCATTTTATCACTTGGGCTATATATAGGAGCTAATATTGAAGCATTAACAAGTTGATGAACACTGATTTACAAATCATTATGAGGATTTGATCATTTTACAGCAAAATCAATATTTGAGCTCTTCATTGTCAAAAATCCATCTATCCATTAGTTCTTCAAGTTGTATTATCTACTCTTTGAGAGAGTTTATTCATTCTATCATATTCTTATCTTGTAAACACTAAGTGAGGGCAGAGGATCCCTCTAGTTGAAAGTGTGAGGCTTATACACAAAGGGTAGAGGATCCCAAAGGTGTAGGAAGTGCTCATAGCTTGTAAAGGTTTTTCAAGCACCGGTAAAGCTTGAAGAGTTAGAGGCTCTTGCACAAGGGTGGAGGATCCCAAAGGTGTGAAGAGTGCTTAACTTTGTAAAGGTTTCTCAAGCACCTAAGTTACAAGCTTGTAGAATAGTGGAAACTTCAAGTGGATGATCTTGGGGCTGGACGTAGATCACAAGAAGTGATCGAACCAGTAAATATTGTTTGCACTCTCTCTTATCCGTTACTCTCTTGACATTACAGCACTTTCACTTGATATTCTTGCTATCTATACATATTCTGCAACTATAATTATAAATTTACTGCATAATCTTGTGAGCTTGTTGTCTTGATCATTAGAACTTAATGTTTAGCTTGTTTGCTTGTTTTTACACTAATTGAAGTTGCAATTGAGCTATCTAGAATATTTGTATCAATGATAATTGATTGTAGTTGGTTAATCACATTATGATTAATATTGTTATATAACTTTAATGTGATTAGCATAATGTTTTGAATGTGAAGTTAATGTTCTTAATTGTCTCTAAGCATAATTTGTGTTTAATATATTTATTCCGCTGCATGTATTGTTTGAGTGCATCAAAATGCACAATTGCTCAAAGTTGTTTTAAAATTTGTGATCACCCAATTCACCCCCCCTCTTGTGTGATGGTTGCCCTTGGCTAACAAGTGGTATCAGAGCTTTGTGCTATGTTTTAAAGCTTAACCGCTTAGAGTTAAAGATCCTTGTATAATGGCAACCATAGAAAGTTTTTCAAATATGGAGGGTTTTGAAATTGATAAACCACCATTCTTTGATAGTGTGCATTTTGATTTTTGGAAAACTAGGATGGAATGTTATTTGCAATCTATTGACTTAGATTTGTGGGATATTGTGCTTGATGGTTTTTCCTCTAAACCAAAATTGAATTGGGATTCCTATGACAAGAAATGTTTTACCTTAAACATTAGAGCAATGCAAATATTGAGATATGGTTTAAATGATGATATTTATGCTAGAATTAAAAATTGCTCTAGTGCTAAAGATATTTAGGATACCCTTGATGCTATTTATCTTGCTAACAATGTTTTTGAGCAAAATGTTGTATCTAGAAAGCAAGAAGAGCAAAAGCCATTGGAGGAAGAACATATTGGAATGGAGCATGCTCTTGAAACATTGATGGACAATCACATGGAAGAAGATGATGATTCTCATAAGTCAAGTGTGCTAGAAGCGGAAACTACTTCTTACATGGCTCAAGAGGACTTTGAGGTAAACTATACAAGTATTGATAATAGTCCTTCCTATGATGAGATACAATATGCATATGATGAATTGAATGATGGATTGATAAATTTAGAAAAGAAAAACTTAGCTTGCTTGAAAAGCATTTCCTCTATTGAAATTCAAATTGAGACTTTGAAAAATGAGTATGCTTTTCTTGATGAGGAAATATTGATGAAATGTGAAACCTCAACTAATTGTGAAAATTACATTGATTTAGAAAATCAAGTTAAGGACTTATTTTCAAAAGTTGCCCAAATTGAGAGTTTCACTTGTTCTCATTCCATGTGTGATAATAAAAGGAAAACCAAAGATGTTTTACATGGAAAATCAAGAAAGACTTGTGGCAAAAATATTTTGGAAAATGATTTCACTAAAAGGCATAAGTTTTTCGAAAATAATCTTCAAAAGACAAAATCATCATCCAATTCAATTGTTTGTAATTATTGTGGTCATCTAGGACATATTTCTCATTTGTGCAAATTTAGAAGGAATTCTTATATGAGAAATAACATGATGTGGGTTCCTAAAATCCTTAAAGGCTCTAATGCTAACATTAAAGGACCCAAGTTGAAATGGGTACCAAAGAGTCCTCCTAGTGCTCCTATTGTGCAGAAAACTCTTCAAAAGGATGGACAATTTGATCAAGCCAAAATGGAAACATCAAGGAAAACATTCCCAAAGCCCAATGGTAGATATTTTGGTCAAAGAGGCAAGAAGGCTTCAACCGAAGCTTCTCATATGCATGATGTGGAACTTGCAAAGTTTAAATATCCAAAGGAGAAGCAATGGGTAAAGAAAAATGTTCCCTTAATTTCTAAGGCCATGGTATCATATGATATTACCTCTCATGCTAATTCAATTGCAAAATCTATGAATTTGAGGTATGTTGCTTGTAGGCCTTGAATAATGAATTAAATCATGTGTGCTTGATAAAATTTGAATATTGTGTTTAGCACATGATTATGTTCATTCTTGTTGTACCATTTGCTTATTAAGTTGAATATATCTTGGTACACGAAGTTCTATTCCATGCCTAGATATGCTTGATATGCTTTAAATTGTTTATATATCATGAAAAGAAGCATGTCACTGGCATTATGCTTAATGCTAAATTGATTATTGAATTATTATGCTCAACTAGCATATTATGGCTAAATTGATATTGTAAGAGCATGATAGATTGTGGATCCAAAATTTGTTGGATACCAAAGAAATGTGCTTAAATTTAATTGTAGGGTGATATCTACCTCAAGTATTCATTGAAATAGAATACAACTACTCTACTTGAGGTTAGCATAACTTAAAAGGATTCAACTTCTCAAGAGGGATACAAACTTCATGAAGAATCTTTACACCCTCAAGGAGACTTGAAGCATGGAAGTTAAAGTCACCTATACAAATTCAAGGAATACTTCTTTGGTGATATCAACCTTATCCCTACCTATGCTTTAAATGTGATATACATGATATCTTGGGATTTTGAGAATTGATTTATGCCTTAGTATGTCTTAAATTGTGCTTCTCTAGTAATGTGACTTGAACATGTGTTTGCCTATGCTAGTATGCTAGATAAGTACACTTCTTGATTGAGATGGCATGATAATATTTGTGTTAAGCTTGTGACTATATATTATTGAACTTACATGAAAGTTTACATGCTCAAAAGAATTATAATCCTTTCTCTTATTTGCTTAAATATTTCATATGCTTACTTTGAGATTGGATGGTTAAGGACTAACACATCTTCTTGTTTGAAATTGCTTGATATGATAGTTTCCTATAAACAAGAAGAAAATGATTTATTTGTGCTTTAAATTTGCCTTTGAACTTCAATGATTCTTACATTGAATCTATCTCTTGAAATGAATCATAAATAGTTTTCAAAGATATAAGTTCCATGGTTTTTCAACTCTAGCATTGCAAAAGGGAATTTTTACTCTTCATAGGCATGTGTGCATACTTGAAATTATTACATCACATAATATGCCTTACATGATCATTGTTTGCCCCAAAATGCTTATACTAGTTTTGATAATGGTCATGTGTTCTTATATAAGCTTGAATCTTGCTTTGAAATTACTAAATCTTTGCTTTGGATTCAAGTGTATATATACTTCTCTTGTCATTATCAAGTGGTAAAATTGTATGGTTGATAATGTGATACATTCTTGATATTTTATATCAACCAAAATTATGCTTGTGGATATGCTTAAATGATATTTTATGCTAACTTATGATTTGGAGAGCTTTTAGAATTGGATTTGCAAGTATCTCCATGTATATCCAAATGTAGCCATCAAATATTGAAATACAAGCACAAGTAGACAATGAGAAGAATTGAATGAAGAAGAGCTTGAGGAGACTTTCTTCAAATGCTAAGAAATGAAAATACTTAAAGGAAGAAAGTTCAAATTCAAATGTTCAACAAATTGAAAAACATTCTAAAGGAGCATCACACACTCTCGAAATCAATAAGTATCTATATCCCTAAACTTTTATGGTATTATATTGAGTGATACTTGTTGATTAAATGCTTTTAAAATGATTAGATGCTATCCTTATATGAGAAGTATGCTTAGCAATGACTTTGTGGATAATTAGCTCTAATATTCTTAATATTGTCATTGCATATAGGGTTATGTTATTAATTTAAATATACCTTGATCCCTATGGCATATTTCATCATGATGAATGTTTGATATGATTCTCTTGATTCTTAGTGCTATAATTCATGTAAGAATCATGCTCTTGTTTGAAAAGAGATTTTGGTTTAATTGAAAATATTTTTCATAAGAAAACTCCCTTATCTTGTTTGAAATGAGCTTTTCAAATTCCATATCCTTGAGAATTATTTGAATTTATTTCAAGAATTTGAAAGTACTTTTCACCTCTTACTACTTTTCAAAAATAGGAAAATGGTTTGGATATAAATGAAAAACTCTCAACATGCTTTGGAAATGATTATCAAATCTTGAGTAAATGCTTAAGAAAATTTATAAACTCTAATCTTTTGAAATGCTTTATAATGCCTATTTCTTTTGATACTTCAAAAGATAAAGTCTTACTCTTCAAAGTGATTTTATTTTCCTAAGGCTTTTGTTATAAGAGAAAAAGGTGGAGATATACTTTCAAATGTCATCATGAATGATTTTATTGGATTATTCTCAAGGAATAGGTTTTCAAAGAAAAACTCATACTCTTCTTAAATGATTTTGAAAAATGAAATGTATATTTGCAACATTATTTTTGAAAGGGGGAGAAATTTCTAAATCTTTTGTGGAAAATCAAATTTTGTTGATAGTATGCTTAAAGATATGTTTACCTTGCTTTAACTAGTGTATCATCTAATTAGGAGCCAACTTATTATTGTTTTTGATCTTAGTGGCTCAAACTCTTTTTTTTGAAAGAAGAGAAAATCCAAAATCTTGATTTTCAATAAGGGGGAGCTCAACTTATCTTTAAATACCTTATAACTTCCCTTACTTAAACTTTTCATTAATAATGGATTTAAATATCATGCTTGTTTGCTCTCGTTAACTTTGGATATATGCATGACTATGTTAAAATAATATATTGTTGATATCTTGATGACATGCATATTTTGAGGGGGAGCCTAGCTCTTAATTTGTCATTATACTCTCAACATGTTTTTGAAGATCATCTCTTATTGTATTTCCCCTATCAATGAAAGAAGGCAAGCTTTCTTAACTTTTCAATCATTTGATTCTTTCATTGAGGAATGCTTGATATATGTGGCAAGGTATATGTTCTTTTACTTTGAAAAACTTTAACACCATGCCAGTATATGACTTATTTGTGACATGCATCAAGTAGTATCTGTTTAACATGTGGTAAGCAATATTTTATGCTTTTCATAATCTCTTAAAGCTTAATGCTATCACATGATAAATGGAAGTATACTATAAGATGACAAGCATTGCATGCATCATACTTGATATCTTGATAAGCATGCTTGTTCCATATCTCCATACTTGAATCCTATGCTAAGTCAAATAAAGAGGAGATAGCTATGTTTTTATAAACATCAAAATCATTAATTTTTATGATCCTACACTTTGGCATCATGTGTTTTATCTAGGGGGAGCAAGTTCTATTTTGATAACATGAAAAATAAAATTCTTTATCATATTGTCCTTCCTTTCTAAACCTTTTTGTTGATGTCAAATAGGGGGAGAGAAAATAGGAAAGAAAAATTTTTTCTTGTGATTATTGATTGATATGATTTCTTGAATATACATTTACATATCTTATCAAACATAAGTTTTCTTGGGTGATTTGTCATCATCAAAAAGGGGGAGAATGTGAAAATATGTTTGCCCCAATGGTTTATTGTATTATGTTTTGATGATGACAAATACATTACAAAAAGGATTACAAATATGCTACATATGTGCGTGATGAGCTATATTGGATAATGCATGGTTATATATTATCTTGTTGTTCCTATTATAAGAATCATGCATTAAGTTTTGTGTAGCATCATTGATAGGATATATCCAATGTACTTGATAAGTGATATAATTAATTATTGGATATGTGTCTATATGTGAATCATATATGCATGAAGAACTTTATAAAGTTATATACATGTGAATCATGCATATTTAGTTATTGAGTTATGGATTTGGACTAACCATGGTTTTCAAGTGAGTTATGCTTTGTAGGATAGTCCAAGTATCGAGAGTGAGCATTGGAATAAGAAAGTGAAAGATCCTATTTGTGCTCAACTCAAGAAGAAGGAGAATGAAGAAGATGAACCAAGCATATTCTGTTCTTGGAACAAGCTCAGAAATTAGGATATCCGGATACCAAGTTCAAATATCCAGATATTGCTTGCCATAAAGTCAGAATAACGGTTATAAACGGCTAGTTTTCATAGGAAATCTTTCTTAAACACCACCAACAACCATTTTATCACTTGGGCTATATATAGGAGCTAATATTGAAGCATTAACAAGTTGATGAACACTGATTTACAAATCATTATGAGGATTTGATCATTTTACATCAAAATCAATATTTGAGCTCTTCATTGTCAAAAATTCATCTATCCATTAGTTCTTCAAGTTGTATTATCTACTCTTTGAGAGAGTTTATTCATTCTATCATATTCTTATCTTGTAAACACTAAGTGAGGGCAGAGGATCCCTCTAGTTGAAAGTGTGAGGCTTATACACAAAGGGTAGAGGATCCCAAAGGTGTAGGAAGTGCTCATAACTTGTAAAGGTTTTTCAAGCACCGGTAAAGCTTGAAGAGTTAGAGGCTCTTGCACAAGGGTGGAGGATCCCAAAGGTGTGAAGAGTGCTTAACTTTGTAAAGGTTTCTCAAGCACCTAAGTTACAAGCTTGAAGAATAGTGGAAACCTCAAGTGGATGATCTTGGGGCTGGACGTAGATCACAAGAAGTGATCGAACCAGTAAATATTGTTTGCACTCTCTCTTATCCGTTACTCTCTTGACATTACAGCACTTTCACTTGATATTCTTGCTATCTATACATATTCTGCAGCTATAATTATAAATTTACTGCATAATCTTGTGAGCTTGTTGTCTTGATCATTAGAACTTAATGTTTAGCTTGTTTGCTTGTTTTTACACTAATTGAAGTTGCAATTGAGCTATCTAGAATATTTGTATAAATGATAATTGATAGTTCTTGGTTAATCACATTATGATTAATATTGTTATATAACTTTAATGTGATTAGCATAATGTTTTGAATGTGAAGTTAATGTTCTTGATTGTCTCTAAGCATGATTTGTGTTTAATATATTTATTCCGCTGCATGTATTGTTTGAGTGCATCAAAATGCACAATTGCTCAAAGTTGTTTTAAAATTTGTGATCACCCAATTCACCCCCCCTCTTGTGTGATGGTTGCCATTGGCTAACACTTTTGTGTTTTTAAACTCACCAACTCGACTCTCTAAACTAATAAAACAGTATATAATAACCCTTCTGTTAACCTAACGTTTAAATAATTGATGAAAAAGTAGTTATGTGTTAATTTTTTCACTAATCTCACCTTAAATCTTTAATATTTATGCTTTAAATCACTCTAGACCTCTTTTTTGGATACTCATTAACCTCACACCACCGTTTGAGCGATTCGTGAAAATATCAAACAGTTGTGTGAGGTTAATGAGTGCCTAGAAAAAGAGGCTTACAGATGATTTTAAGGATAAATATTAATGATTTAAGGTGAGATTAGTAAAAAAAATCAACATGTGCAGTCACGTGGCTACTTTTCCATCAATGATTTAAATAAAAGATTAACGAAAGGGTTATTATACACTATTTTGTTAGTTTAAGGAGTCGAGTTGGCGAGTTTGAAAGCACATGAGAGTTTTTTAAACTTGACCTATAGTTAGAGGAGATTCCTTACATTTTAGCCTTTGTTTTTCTGTTTCTCTTCACTTCACTTTATTGGAAGAGATTTTTTCATAAAAGCATAAAGAGAACATGTAGCCTATGTTTGTTTTGAGAGAAATAGGCAAGAAAGAGTTAAGGAAGAGAGAAAAAGAAGAAAAATGATATATCTATTTTGTTTGATTAGTGGAGAAATAGAGAAGAAAAAAAAAGTAGTAAGCCTCATAACTTTTTCATTTCTTCCCTAAAGTGAGAAGAAAGGGAAAAGAAATAAGTAAAAGTGGAATACTTGCCTATTATACCCTTCTTCTTGTTTTATAAATAAATAAATATGGGCAAATATGTATTTACAACAAAATTTAATTTTCTTTTTTTCCTACTTCTCTCCTAACACTACAATAGAAATGACTTTTAAATTCGATTGAAAACCTACTTTAAATTTGGTTTCGAAAACGGATTATATCTAGGGGTAGTCTTTTGTACTGACTTTTAAATTCGCGTAAGGAAACTGAATTAAATAAACATTTTCCAATTCGGGGTATTCTTAATCGGATCAAGAAGCAAACGTGTTTAGGGTTAATTTGGCCTTTTCTTGTACAAATATTTAATCCGGCTAAATACCGGATTGAAAAATTTACATTCAATCCAGTTGAACTCAACCGAATTGGAAAGTCTACAAATCCAGTTCAATACTGGATTGAAAATTTCATATTCAATTCGGTTGTGAACAACCAAATTGCAAAGTTTAAGACATATCCTTTAACAGGGGTGGTCTGGAAACCAATACAGAATTTCAAACATGCAATTTCTACAACCAAACTCTGTACAACATTGAATTCAAAGATAAATTACAGTGCTTATGTACATAATATTGACATTTACAAAGTTGCTTGACACATCCTTTAACATGGGTGGTCTGAAAACCAATACAGAATTTCAAACATGCAATTTCCACAACCAAACTCTGTACAACATTGAATTCAAAGATAAATTGCAGTGTTCATGTACATAATATTGACATTTACAAAGTTACTTGACACTTCTTATGTAAATAACTTCAACATAAATAACCATTTTGTTAAGAATATGATTCTGCAGAATGCAGTTCAATAATTGTATTGATTACATTATGTTCAGAAAAAACAAAAATCATCCCATCTTGTTCGATGAAGCTGCCAAAATAGATGCTGCTCATTCAAGCTGTATATCATGTATCTCTTCTTCTTAAAGGTAGTTGCTTCTGAAAACTGAGCCAAGCAAAATAAATAAGATCAAGTTCAAAATTTTGTACAAGTAAAAAACAGAACCACATTTATGTATAAAGTCTTAAAACTTACTTTCTGTGGCATTGTTTTCATTTTGTTTGTTATGATGTCTCTCATATATTTCAAGACAGAAACCACAAGATTTACTATCTGTTTGCCTTGGTGCCTATACATAATACAAAAACTAATTAAGTTAAAAAAAAGTAGTCTAAAGATTTCACTCTGTGAATAACACATTAAACACAATACCTTGATACTGGTGATGTTGATGGTGTCTTTTTTGCCTTGTGATATTCTTTTTTCCTTTTTGTATCTCCTCAAAGCTCTTTTAAAAAATCAAATGAAACATCAAAGTTTTGTTTATCATTAAAAAACAAGTTACACATGATGGAAGTTATAATAACTTACATTGCAAGCACATTCTTTATGCCATCTCAAATGAGTTTTCCTAAAGGGCCCATCCAAAACACAATGATCTTGGATATCTTAATCACAGCCAGCATCCAACGAGCTATTACTATACATTGTTTCCTACAAGCTATATCTTCTAATCTTTTATAAATAAATAATATGTACAGCAGCTAGTATAAAAGAATAAAACTGAACCTAAGAGAAATATATATTTATCACCATCCTCCTACTTCATACATAGCTCGATTATCAAACCTCTAAATTTAACTATGCCCTTCATGAATGCAGAATTAGAACTAGGTGTCATGCCTTAGTTTTTTTATTTTATTTTATTCACAATTTAGACTCTTCTAGGTCCAATGTGTTTGTCCATCACTTCTATTAGTGCCATGAAGGTTTATATCATGTGTCCATAATATAGGTCATTGATCCAATGCACTCCTTGATGATTATTCCAGTCCCATGGTTCTTGATTGTCTTTGTAATGGTCCATATAGGGTCACTTCAGTTCTAAGTAGGTCATAGGTTCAGGTCACGTTCACATAGTGTTTAGTTTGATACTTCATAAATCTTTAGTTCAAATTATTTGTCCTCTAGTTAAAAATTTTCTTTCATCTTAATCCTTTAGGTTTGTAACGTTCTTTGCCTCATTGTTTAATACTTAAAACATCATTTATATCATAACAAAGAGACACATAGTCTTAATTTCTTACAAACATTTAGGGCATCATACATGAGTTTTGTTATATATATATATATATATATATATATTACATAAGGCATGGTGTAAAATTCTAGGCTGCTGCACCTTCCTTAACAAAATTACAAAACTCTTCTTAACATAAGCCCTAATTAACAGCAACTAATGGTTGCTTGACTTCAATTCTCCACCATATGCATCCGAATTTCACGGATGACCTTCACATGGCCTCCTTCTTCCACAGAAAAGATCCAGGACCATTCAATCTCAATCACAATAGTTGTGATTCCCATTTTGATTTGAATATGAAACCATGAAGAAAAGAGTAAGATTATAAAATCTTAGTATGAGACAAGATTAAAGGAAGAAATTAGATAACTTCCCATGATTCCAGCTGCATTAAAACAGAAAACTCAAGGTTGCATGTTAGGTCACTAAAACAAGGTTAAGAAACTGTAATACAATTTGGGTGCTCAAACATCTCAAAAGGGATTAATACCTTATTAGGTCCAACTAAGACTTTATCTTGGCCATCTTCTGTCTTCAAGACAATAACCTTTACCTAGGGAATTCCCTTGACCTCCATTGAAGTCATATCCTTTCATTCTTTAGGCCCACGGCCTCCTCAACTAGGCCATTCCTCTCTTCCCCTTCTTATGTTGAGTCTAAAACATTTAAACTCAAAACTTTTCCTCAAGTAAATCTGCCACTAGTCCTTATAATTGTTTAAATCCAGCAGTGACAATATTTAAAAGAGAATAGCATGCATGTTTTAGAAGGGATTTTTAGCACATGCATAACATTCACAGGGCATGTCACAGTTTTGTCTTTAAAGTTTTATCCAAAATACAACTTTTCACAAATACAACAGAACATGAAACAGTGGTTCGTTCTAAGCAAAGTAATTCTTAAAACTTGATCTTCAGAACTCAAAAGATACATGCTACCCAGAATTCATTTAAATAGGAAATTATAAAGAAAATTTCATAAAAATGGATGAGTGCCTTGCAGCATATATGATCAGTAGTAAGAGATAAGAGATAGCAAAATTACAGAACAAAGGAAAGTAGGAGTAGAGATACAAAACCACAAACATGGCAGCCAAGATTTTGAGAATTGGAGGCTTGTTTCCTACCTTTTCAGACTTGGTGTAGCTCTAAACTCTCTCAGCTTCCCTAGTAGCAGAATATCTTAGTAAGTGAATGGAGTGTGTGTGCATGAGGAGTGAAGCAAGCAGCTGTGAGTGTCTTATTTATAAAGAGCAAGTCTGGTTGGGATTGAACCAGATTGCCACTCATCTCCACGAGCTCCCCTAGTGCTGTGACAGAAATGCATCATTAGGTGCACCTCCTGGGCTGTGGTGCAAGTGACTCATCCAATAGGGTTTCATGCAGTAAGATTCCCCATCATTGACAAGGCTTGGACCTGTCCAAGCTGCAGGGAATGTCTCCTGCATGCAAGACTTTGCTGCATTCACCATATGCTCTTGCCTTTTTGTGTCTCTAGTCCTTGTTCTTTTAAGTATTTTGCAATTTAGTCATTCCTCTATTGGGCTGACTAGGGGTGGCTTATGGATTAGATTCAGGTCTGTCTTTTTTTTTTTGGTTTATATAGTGTCATTATGAATAATTAAATCTCTAGTTTTAATCATAAACTAATCTTGCTTAATTTTAAATTAAGCTAGTTTTGGTGTTTGGTCCTTTTTCCTTTATTAATTCAGTTTCTTTACCTTAAATTCTTAATATAATTAAGCCCCCCATTTTTTTTATATTAATTTACCATCTCATCTTTTAATCCCTTAGGTTTAACATTTATTAATAAGGTTTTGTTCTAGTTTGAACTTATGTGTTTTAATATTAACCTTCTTGTTATTTCACTTTATTTATCTCGAATTCTTAGTTCCTAAACCCTTCTAAAAATTTCTCTTGGTAATTCAATTATTAGAGTGTTACACATATAAAATACAAATAATAACAGTTTCAGTACATATATGCTATATTGCAATGAGAGTTCTAAATTTTCTGAATCTTACCCTCCATTATATGGTACAAAGACCATGGACTGAGTTGGAAGCCCCAATAAAACTTCAAACAAGTATTGGGCCCTTGATTTGGGGTCCTCTTGTCCTCCAAGAAGTGACACCCTCATTGGGTCAACAAATCTATAAGGTGGACATCTAGATATGCGGTGGATCAAATCAACCAAGTTACTTGAAATTAAATGAAACAAAATTAGCATCAAATTATTTATGAACTAAAGTTATATTTAAAACAAATATAATCGGATGATTAAGATATTTGTCCTACCTGAAGTACCATGTTATCGAACTAGCTAATATGCATTCCAATTTACAAAAGTCCTGCATATCTTCTGGTGAGATATATGTTATAAAGTCTGCGTCCAACCCATGAGCCTGAACTTGACGTGAGAGTATGTCATCGTTGGCCATTTCATTTGACAGTTTGAATAGCCGGTCCAAGTCAGTTATGACTAGTATATTCGGTCATTGAGTTGCCTGTAGTCAAAATAATAGGCAACTTATGTGATTCAAAAACACTAATCTACACAGAAAGAATGTTTAAATTACTTACATCCATGTCGTGATTGATTAAATTTCGAGGCCAAGCTAAAAGGGTTCCCAATGCATCTTTAACAAGTTCAATATCGTCGCATAGGCACGGAACTTGTTCATCGGATTTAAGTACCCTGTTCACGGTGACATTAACAAATTCCAAAGGAAGGTCCCTGTTGTGGAGGGTCATCCCTTTTGTCACCAACTACATGTACCGTACCTTCGGCAACATAATTGTCCAGTTGGCCAGTAGCCAATAGACAACGTAAGTTTGGCTACATCAAATAAAAATGGTGTGAGGCACAAACTTTAGAAGTTTACATTAGTAATGTTCTTATAAAGGATGTAAAATATTAAAAATCTATTTACCACAGAAAATCCCAGACATCATCCTAAAGACAAGGTTGTATCATCCACTAGAGCACAAACTGGACTTGTTTGTTTTTCAAACAACCCTCCAACAGCATTAGGGTCTTCTGCAGAAGGTGTTTCATGTAAGTAAAAACTTATTGGAGATGATGTTGTTTTATTTGTTTTGGTTGTCCCTCCAATGATGTCTGGGTCCTCTGCAACATTCTTTTTCGATGCACAAGGTGTGACATTTAAATTTATCGAGCTGGATGAAGAAAGGTTGACACCTTTGTCTCCCATGAAAGCTTTGATATCAAACTTTGGAATGTTTGGGTTTGATTGGGCCAGCACTTCTTGCCACTACAGAATGCCATATAAAATACTATCTATCTGGGAAACCTTGTTACACACTGCCCTGTGTTCATCCATGCTAACTATGTTCCTTCTTCCCCAGTACATCGTTGAGTTTGACAACGAGATAGCTGCACGTAATCGTCCACCATGCTCTGGCTTGCCCAATGCCTCTGTCAGTATATCGTTCTTTCCAGATAGTTGGAAAGAACCTAAGGTTTGCTTTGTTGCGAGGTCTTCCTAAAACCATATATTTAACAATTAGTTTAAACCATATAATATTCAATAACTTTTAATAATTACTTTAAGTCATATAAGTTGGAAACTTACTATTTTTTTGGCGATCTCAGCATCTTTAGGTTTCTTAAATTCTCATTTCTTGTCAACCCGCTCTTGTTTCCACAACTCATATCGTTCGATTTTTTCTATGGTTTGTAACTTTTTTTGCTGTAAGACAGTAAACAGTTACATATATTTCGTTTTATAAATGAATTTAAGTATAAAAATTTGCATATAGCCTTATCAACTCTCTTTCTAATTGAGTGTATTCCTTCCTTGAGGTGCGATGTCGGAATTTGGTTTTCCTGGCTTGTGCTAAGCTTTTCTCCCTAATTTCCTGTTACATTTAGTATATGTCAATAAATAACAGAACCTCATGAAGCCACTAGTTTAAAAAAATTATAATGTACTTACTTTGAATTGATCGGACAAACGCGATTTGACAAACTCATTCCATATGTCTTGGGTGATAAATTTGTAACTTGTTAGGGGTTTTAACATCTGCTTAGTATCCTCCTCATAAAAAGGCCATATGTAATCCTTCCCTAATCTGGTATTGAATTGTTTTAGTTTGTCTGCTGCACTCTTCATCATCATATGTCTAAATTTTTCAATCTCGGGAATTATAAATGAGTTCTATTGCATGTAAAAAAAACAAACCATAAGTAGCCAATTTAATATACTAGTAACATATATTTTGAGAATTCAAAGTATGAGATAAACTTACCGTTAAAGTATCCCAAATTCTATCCTTTAATGATCTAGAAATCTCAATACGGGGTAATCTAACATTGTCCACATCATATCTGCTCTCAGTGTAAAGGACTCCTTCCGATGCGCATCATAAGCTTCAACACCATCACTCCATAAAGTCTTAAGATCATCAATTAAAGGACGTAAGTAAGTATCTATCTTGTTTTCCGGCTGTTTTGGACTAGATATCATCATACAAAGATGCATGAATTTTCGTTTCATCGTTAGCCATTGAGGGAGGTTATAAATAACTATTATAACAGGCCAAGAACTATGTTGTGTACTCTGATTACTGGGCACAATCCTAATCTGAGATTTCTAGAATCTGCCGAGAAATCTGGGTATGTAACATCAAAACTCCTCCAGTAAGGTGCATCAGCCGGATGCCGCTACTTGAACTCACTTCCTTTCGTTTCCATCCTTATATCATGTTAAAATTTTTGCATGCTCCTTGTTCAAAAAAAGTCTCTTAAACCTTGGAACGATTGACAAGTACCAAAATACTTTCGCAGGAATTTTTTTCTTCGTAGTCTGTCCTATACATTGTGCTTTCCATCTTGAATTGTTACATTTCGGACAGTGGTCAGCTTCATTGTACCCATCGTAGTAGATGATGCAATCATTTGGACAGGCATGAATCTTTTCATATTTCAAACCAAGTTATGTCATTGTCTTCTTTGCATTATTCATTGTTGTCAGAATAAGGTTACTTTCAAGGAGCATATCATGAATTAATTTAAGAAGGTCACTGAATCTTTTGTTAGACCATCCTTTCAAAGCCTTCAAATTGAATAATCTAATAAGTGCTATAATTTTTTAAAATTGTTTACAACCTTCATATAACGGTAATTCTGCCTCATCCATTGTGTCTTCAAATTTTTTAGGATTGTCAACAGCATCAATTTCAACATTTGTCCTTAATTTGTCAATCATGTAAAAATCTTCATGTACACCAAATCCGGTTGAATTTGGTTTAACATTGGATGTCCCTCATGAAGTTGCTTCACAATGCCAAAACCACCTGGTATAAGTCAAGTTGAACCCATTAAAGTATGAGTGATCCCTGATCTGTTGGATGCTTAATTAAGTTAGGTTCCCACAACGCTGACATGGACATCTAATCAATCCATTGAACTTGAGATTCTTTTGTACGAACTCAACAAAACACTCGACACCCATTTTATATGCACCAGACAAACGATTCATGTGTACCCACGAACGATCCATTACGTAAGATGTTTAACCTAAAAAGCCAAAATAATATCACACCATATAAATTAATAAAGCAAAGTAACAACATTTAAAAATGGAAATAGTTGAATGCAAACTTTACCTAACAAAAAGAATTAATGAAATCGAAGCCCTGGATGCACAGAAAATGGAAGCCTAGATGGAAATACAACTCAAACGGGAGATAACACTCAATGTAACAATTTCATATTTCGCATTAGGCATAGCAGTAGGCATTGCGATTCCAATCCGATTATTGAACGAACTGAATTCATAACTACACACAACAAATCGATTTTCAATAAACGAATGTGTGTAGTGTAAAAAAGAAGAGAGGAACTTATTTGTTTTTAAATTAATTGATTTTTAAATTAAACATCAAGACTTTCTAATCCAGTTATTTTAATTTCCCGATTCTAAAGATATTTTCAATCTGGTAAAATAAAAACGAATTTAAATGTCTTATATATGAATCCGTTTAGTTGACATCCTGGATTCTAAAACATCTTTTGAATCTGGTAATAATGAAACAATTTTAAATATATTATATATGAATCCGGTTAGTTGGCCAACCGAATTTGAAAACAACTTTCCAATCTGGTAATTATTTCACCAAATTAAATATTACAAATTTAAAAGCCATTTTTGTTGTAGTGTAATTCTCTCAATCCAAACAACTTAAAAATCTACTCATTTTCTATTCTAGTTCTATTCTCCCTATTTCTTTCCACTCTGCTTCTCTTCTCCCCATTTCTTTCCTAATCCAAACAGCCATAGAGTTGGGCCACTAATCTTATGATGTCACTAGTACTTTGGCATAAATCAAGTACTTATTGTCAAAGAACAAATCAAGTAACATATAAGGAAAAAGAAGTAAAGGAAGCAAAAATGCATGCATAAAGGCTAATTTGCAACCAAAACAGTTTCCATCTTCACTTGTGAATTCTTTATCATTCCTCCACCTTAATGACTGCCTTAACCACCATGATTTTTTTATAGTTCTTCTAAAATGCAATCTTGCTACAAGAGGACGAGGTGCACACATTTCTCTATCAAATCCCCTTACACAAATAAATCATGAGATCAAGTATAAAATTTGTAAAGGGTATAACAAGGGTGAACAACAAATGCATATGTCATGACAATTTAGATTTTGTATGCAAAATGAAGGAGTTGCTGTTATTTTAAGTAATGAAGTTAGAGCAGAATTATTGCAGGACTTGACATTCTATTTTGTGTAACGTTTGCTTACAACCCAATCACCCATGATATATAATAATGTACTGTTGATTTAATAAGTGTTCATACCTTTCCAAAAGCAATGTTGAATTGTTTCGATGAAAGACTTAATATACATAAGCATTTTCAAAAGTAGATAGCTTATTACATAACATGATTGAAATTTATTTTTGCATGTTTAATAATTTATGATACCTCTGAAAATTGAGGATACAAAGCATCCAAAGTATACAGTCATCATTATCAAATGTCATATGCATTTCCGAGGTATATCAACAGCTTGAATGCTAGATGCATAGTTCACAAATATCAACATGATATTAAGAATATCACCAACTTTGTTAACTTGAAAGTAAGTCCTATTTAAAAGAAATCTTCATTTTATTGTTGTTCTACAAGGAATCTATATAATATTTAAATTCGTTAATAATGAAATAATAACAAAAACAATATTCTTTCTTTTATGTATTGACAAATAGACACACAAGAAGTGTTCCTATAATTGTGTTTTTATTGAAGTAGTCTTGTTGACTTAGTTCTCCATTAGAGATTTCACCTATATTGAGCAATGTAAATATTAAGTTATTGTGTATTAAAAGTAGTAAGCATTTCTGAATACAATTGTGTATTAATGATACGGATTTGTTAATTGTAAATTCTTAACCTATTGGCCATATTGCATGAAGATATGGGTTTGGGTCATGAGATTCTCATTTAACCAATGTGTAATTTCAGTGAAGAAGGCATCATAAAGTATCAGCCAAGTGCATAATCATGTACATTGAAGTGCATCATGATGTCTATAATGAAATAGATAGAAAAGTGTAGCTAGCCTTTTCCAATAGAGATTGTGAGTTTGGAAGTTGATATCTATATCAATGATGAAACATCATTGGTGCGTAATTGACTAACCATCATTTGGACTTTGTAAAAAATACTTAAAACATATTCTAAATATTCCAAAACAATCCTATTTTTTTCGAATGCATGTATTTTACAATGTGTTCACAATGGGAGGGTCTAAACACCTTTAGAAGGGTGGTGATCTTTGACAGTACATCCATGAATAATATTTGAAGTTTTGATTTACAAAACCAAGGAAGGGATGTGACATGAACTTACATTTAATGTTCTGTTCTTAGCCGAGACTCATTTATCATTCTCAATCTAGGAATAAATGATTGCAGACTAAAGGGAACAAGTGTCGTGTCACATTTTCCAAACTTTCTATATTCTTGGATCCTTACAGTAGGCATCGTTATAGTTAGAATTTTTTCACGATGGTTCCTGAATAAGTTTTCAATGTCAATTTGTAATGTTGCACCAAACCACTCTCCTTGTCATAGTGTTGATGGTTTTTCAATTATTGTCTCACAATGACTTGCTTCTATGATGTAGTAATTGTCACCCATAGATAGAGATTGTATCAGAGGTTCATCCATATTCACACTGGGAGGTAAGGTGAGCTGTGCACTATACCAAAAGGTGTAATGTGATTAAAAGATCTCATAACTTAGTGGTCGACTTAATACAATATCAATGAATATCCTACTAATATACTTGTCATTAACAACTAACACAATGTTCATATTATTTAATAGAACTTCAAAGTAAACCTGTTTAGACTTTTGTCACTTCACTTTTGTGTGTCTATAATAATAAATTAAGTACGTATACATGGCTTTTGGTAAATACCTTGCAGAAGACTTGCAAAATGTCTGCACTCTAGCCGTATTTGACATGTATTGCAATTTGATTTTTTTCTTGATGCATATTACCTGCATGACATATTAGGAGCATGGTCAATATTTTATATATTACATGAGAGTGAGCTTTCATAAAAGTGGTAGTATTGACAAGAAAGTTATTTATGTACATATACAAGGGGTCTTACTTTGCTTTGTTGGGGGGAACATATCTTAACCATTCAAGATCCACCATTCTATGATCTTGAATGAGTCTGTTGCGAAAGTTTTGAAATATAGTAAATGTTATTGTTATTCATCAAACATTAATTTGGGCAATAAGAAATGTAAACTTGTTGTACACATTCTTTCGTTTTGCTAGCATGTTGTTCATTCTTAGTTATTATATAACATTAGACATTTCTTTAATTGAGGCACGTCTTAGTGTTTCATAGTCCATTATATCCATTGTCTCTTCAGCCTTTTCTTTGTTTGTCCCATTTTGTTGTACCTCTGTCCTTAGTTTGTCCCAATCCATGTGAATTGTTTTTATAATGACCTCCCCCCCTGTTTTTGGTTCTTGACATGACTTAATTGGGTGTCATTTGAAGCTTTAATTTTGTTGTCCTCATTTGTATTAACAAAAGTATGCATAGGAAATCATGCTACTAGAGACATAAGAGACAAGTTACAATCACACACACAGGATATTAACATTGGGTAAATGATCAATTGGGTGTTATTTTAAAAACTATTTATCAATTTGGTGCATATTTCAAACTATTTACTCATATGGGGTTGTTTTTGTCACGTTGTATTTTTTTATTATTTTTATTTTGCATATATGGCACTTGCGCTAGTCCACTTGGTGTAAGTGATGTGCCACGTGCGCTAAGTTGACTAGCGCAAATGCTGAGAAGTTGCCACGTGGCAGCATTTAGCCGCAGTTTTTACCAAAACTGCTGTTAAACGCCTCTTTTTTTTTTCTAACTTTCGTTTTTTATTATAAAAGTTGCCTAGATAAGTTTGAACCCATGTTTCAATGATATACACATTCTCATCCACTAGACTAAATGACTTCTTGTGTCTAAAAAGTGAATTATATTATATATTAATTATTAATAAATGATATTTGATCATTTAATAATATTCAAACCTATCTAGGCTACTTTTATTCAATGATATCAGTGTAACCATTAAATAAGTATTTGAATTTTTTGAAAGTTGCATATCGCATATAAAGATAAGGCTACATTAAATGATCATTTGAATTAGTGTGTAACATTTAATGATTAATTAATATCATTAAATGATCAAATATCATTTATTAATATATAATATAATTCAAATTATGAACACAAGAAGTCATTTGGTCAAGTGGTTGAAAAGATGTATATCATTGGAACCTAGGTTTGAACCTATCCATCTAGGTTGCTTTCATAATACATAACGAAAATTCAGAAAAAAGAGGCGTTCAACCGCGGTTTTGGTAAAAACTACGACTAAACATCGCCACGTGGCAACATCCTAACACTTGCGCTAGTTCACTTAGCACAAGTGCCACGTGCACATCACTTGCGCCAAGTGGGCTAGCGCAAGTGCCACATATGCAAAATAAAAATAAAAATAAATATGACGTGACAAAAACAACCCCATATGAGTAAATAGTTTGAAATCTGCACCAAATTGATAAATAGTTTTCAAAGTAACACCCAATTGGTCATTTACCCTATTAACATTAATGGTTTTTGTTAGTAGCACTTAAACTTTTATTATTGCAATTTTAAATTTTGTTGTAACCATCATGAATGTTTTGTTACCTGGAAAGATGATCTAACACATTTGTGTGAAGAAAACACCAATGACTAAGTCAACCATGGATCCTTTTCACTTTGAAAAGCGTTTGTTTCATGCATCGCATAGGTATACAATGTCAACTTGCATTTAGTTGGGTATCATTATTTCAGCTACTAACACATTTGTAGTATAATCATTATATGTTATACCTTGAACAATATGTATTCTTTCAATGAATGACTCAACTTATGCATGAAAGACATTTCTTTTCTTTGCCCACCAATTTTTTTTCCTTATCAAATCATAAGCATTGGCTTCTTTCTTTACTTCCTTGGTTAGTCATGATTAGTTAACTTCCATATTCTCTATGTTTCTTGGTTAATGTCCACTTTAGGCTTTGCCTTATCATCTTGTACATGTGAACCATCTCTCTCTCCCTCATAATGGACCATTGTGTTTTGTTCTTTTAAGTGTGATATGTTGTTGTCTTCATTCAATCCCTCATCATCATCTATCATCATATGTATGTGATAAGGTACCACTAAAACGATTAAAAAATGAATTATCATTATATATTGATGATATGGAATGTGGTAGCCATAAATGATTAATTTTATGAAAAAAAATACATTACTTGATATATCAAGCCATAATTGACCTATGAGCTACCTCTATCAATTGGTTCATCATCAACAATTTCATTAATAATTAAATTTTCATGACTCAATGAATTACCAATTGGATTTGTGGCTCTCTCATTATTTTCTTTGCCAAATTTTAAGGCTTTCTTACTTTTTGCTGTTGCACCAATGGCATCTATATTACCTTTTATAACTTCTTCCTAGCTTCTTGTTGTCATTGGCATATTCTTCTCCTTCTGTCCCATTTTGTTCCTCCTTTTACTTTGAATTGAAAGTTCATCTATAGCAGAGGACAAACTTTATTTTAGTTTTCCCTCTACATAGACCTTTGGCCTATGTTTTCTCCTATTCGTTTCTTTATTGTCAGGTGTGTTGTTGATGCATGTTGTAGAAATGGGTGGTGGTGGTTATGAATATATGCTTTGTTCAACTTCATTATATGTGGTGATGTGTTGATTGTTTTCTTTGGATGATATCAATAGTCGTTGTTTGTCGGCAAATTCCATGTTAAGACTAATTTTTTTGCACCTTATATAAGAGTGAATAAATGTGAATTGAATGCTGTTTAATTATCAATGACTGCTTGACATGCGACTTATTGTAAGTGAGCTCAATCAAGTTAAGGAGAGTTGATTTCAATATTTTATAAGAAAATATAGGAACCAATTTGAAACGATACAACATGCCAAAAAATTTAAGAGCTTAATTTTGATCCATTGTCAGTGTAAAGTTTCTTTACATTGTCATTCAATTATGTATTGCCACATCAGTAAAGGAATTTGACTATCATAGCAACTACATAGGATGTCTAACTCTTTAATGATATGCTAAAATATCATTAGATAGTGTAAAAAAAAACTTTACACTGACAGTGAATCAAACTTAAATCCAAATTTAAACATTCTCAATGGCCAATTACCAAATTAAAGAATAATAAATAATTGGTATTTATGCATATGTCAAGCTAAAAGAGTCAACTTAGGTAAACAAGATAACACATACTCTTTATAATCCACAAACCCACACTTAAGTCATATCCAGTACAAATAGCAATGGAAAGATGACGTGTGAATAATCAAAGTTTATATGTGAATTAGCTTTGTTAGCTACATGGTTGTGGTTTGTATAGTAATGTCTTTTTTTTTTTATCAATTAAAATATGGGTTTTCTCATATTTTTTAGATAAGTCATAATAATGTATGTTTTTTTCATTCTTTCATATACTTGCTTACTGCATGAATTTGAAGTAGATTTTGTGCAAGGTAAATTTTGCAAAATTTTAATTCTTAAAAAGTTGTGGTTTATTAAGGATGAAAATGGTAGTTTTAACCCAGTCTTTTAGATGATATTGTGATTTCATGTTCAATCAATTTTTTGTGCCTCTCTTTTTTGTTGTATTTGTTATATGGGGCATATCTAGTGAAAGAAGTGATTTATTGTGAGAGGTGAGAGGAGCAAATCTTGACCATTAAATCTTACATGGATGGTTAAGATTAGAAATTACTTAAAGGTCACATGACCACTTAAAAAAGTCACATGACTTTATAATGTATTTTATTTGTTAATGAGGTATTGTTATATATGGATTAATATGTGTAATTATTATGTTAACGATGTATATATCCTATCAGTATAACATTGTCAATATAATTTTAGAAACAATATAATTTGGAAACACATTGTGGTTTTATGATATAGTTGATATATCCTATCGGTATGAGACTTAAGAAGCATAATGATTATTTATTTATTTTGTATAAAGTGTTTCTTTGTAAATGTGTTTTCAGCATCATTACCAATGCCTTTGACTGCTATGAAAACATTGCTGAATAAACAATTTAAATTACACAATCATCCATGATTCAATTTACTATTCTCTTGCCCCTTTAGGTTGTTTATTGTAAAGGCCGAAAAGTGTTTGGTTGGGGACAACAACACTTAACCTAAAAAGATGAGAATATGACTCATATCATTGTGTTGTGATCTATGGATAGTCCATCCCATCATGGACAACCCAAACACAAGGCCCACTATAATAATCCACAGAATTGATTTGAGTGTTATAGGCCTATATATCATAAATCACATAATAACCCAATAATATTTTTGATATCCTTCATTAGTCTTAGTTCATTATAAACAATAAAGAAGAAGCACTAAATGGGAAAGAATGAAAAGCAACATTATAAGGAGAAGGAGAAGAAATATGATCAACACTTAGGGCCAAGAAAGAAGCCTTTTAAGGGAACATGTAAATACTGTCAGATATGTGGTCATAAGATGGCTGATTGTTATAAGCTTAAACATAAAGGTACTCCTCTAGCTCTAGTTTGTTTTGAATCCAATAATGTTGATGTTCCTTGTGGTTCTTGGTGGTTGGATTTGGGTGCCCCGATTCAAGTTACTAATTCCTTGTAGGAGTTCAGAAGAAAGAGGAATCCAAGTGAAAGAGAGTTGGCAATCTCCATAGGAAATGGAAATAAAGCAAGAGTAGAACATATAGGAAATATTATTTTGAGATTAATTTCAAGACATGAATTAGAACTAAAAGATATAGTTATGTACCTTTTATGAGAAGGAATTTGATTTCAATATCTGTTTTGGACAAATGCAGCTACTCTTTTCTGTTTGGCAATAATGAAGTTAGTATTTATTATAATTCTGTTATTGTTGGTTCTACAATGTTATGTGGTGGGCTGTATATGATGAAATTGAATATCATTTGTACTAACCCTGACAACTCTGTTGTGAATTTTGCTAGTGTAAATAAGTGTGGCAAGGTTAATGAAAACTCTTCTATGTTATGGCGTAAACGCTTGTGACACATATCTAGAGACAAATGGAAAGATTAATTAAACATGGTGTCTTGCATAAATTAAAATTTTCTGACTTTGGCACATGTGTTGATTTTATAAAGGGAAAACTCCTTGCTAGAGTTAGAAACAAGAAGGTAAGCATGAAGACAAAAATTCTTGAATTGATTCATACTAATATTTGTGGTCCTATTACTCCAATTGCAATGGGTGGTTTTTGATATTTCATTACCTTTATTGGTGATTATTCCATATTTGGTTAGATTGATCTTAAAGAAAAATATGTATCTTTGGACGCTTTTAAGTCATTAAAGGCAACCATTGAATTGAAAACAAGGAAGAAAATAAAATGTGTAAGGTTAGATAGAGGAGGTGAGTTTTTATGGCGGGTATGATGAAAATGGGAGGAATCTAAGACCCTTTGCTAAGTTCCTTCAAAGCACATTTAGCTAGATTTTTGTGCTTCTAAAAAAAGACATTTTTTATAACATAAAAAATTGTTCAAACATAAAGAAATATCTTCTAAAACATTGTATCCAAACATAAAATAATTTTTACTTCTTTTTAAAAAATCTTAAAAAAAATCATATAAAAAGATCATTTTCTAAAACTTCATATAAACCAGTCGAAATTATCTTTAAATGAAGTACTTATTCATCATATAATGATGTCATATTTATCACTGAAATTATCAAGTTTGATTGTTGAAGATTTTCTTAAGTGAATTGTACTATCAGGTTTCTTATACTACTATATATCAAACACATGATAGTATAAGAGTTTATCAACTTTTTTATATTATCAAGTCTATTACAAAACAAGTAGAAATTTCATGTGACTTTCACGTGACACCATTATAACATGTTTTAACATCAAATAGTAATATAATTAAGGGAAAAGATTAGATTTAAGTGAAAAGCGAATCAAGTTTTTCCCTTAACTATGTTAGTTTTTCACTTAACTTACTTAATTATGATATTATTGGAGATTAAAAAACATGTTTTAATGATATCACTTGCAAGTCATATGACATTTTCAATAGTCTTTTAACAGTTTGCTCGATGAAAGGGGGCTTTGCACTCAAAATGTAAAGTTTAAGGGGTTATTTATACAATTGTACATTTTCAAACCCTAAGATCTAATTTACACATTTCTCAAAATTAAATTATGTAAGTTGTAAGTTATTTATTTTTTAGTTTTAACTTTCTATTTTAGGATTAGTTATTATTAAAATTAAAGAAAAAATCTACTACTTTTGGGAGAAATTAGTTTCCCCATTCATAGGAAAGGTTTCAAGAAGCAGATACCTCATTTATCACTTTCCACAACATTATGGAGTAGTCTTTATCATGCCTTTATTTTTTAATTCTTTTATAGTCAAAGGGACCAACTTCATTAACTTGACAGGTTTATCAATATTAATTTCAAATCAATTGTGTTTTTTTTTTTATAGTTTGAACCATGAATATATCCATATCTTGTGGTTATGAGTCCTCCCAACAACAGCAGCAATCATAATTTTTATCTACACTTCAAAATGATCTTTTGGAGTGGCAACTATTGAGTTTGATTTTTCAACAAACTATCACACAAAGGATAAAAATGTCACAAATGGAAGGCACTTAGAAACCTTTGATTAATCCAAGTTATTACCTATGGCTTCAGTCTGGCAGACTTTATAAGTCTGTATAATTAACGCAACGATCTTGATCCGTGAAAATTTGGATTCTCTGTGTAGTCATCAGTCACTGAAATATTAGTAAATTTAAATGAAATGTTACACCTACTCAAAAGTAAGCTGTCCTTTTTTTGATCAGGAATGGGCCAGGAGCCACACTCACAGTGAAAGCTTTTTTTTTTTTCCACATAAAATTTATTACTAAACAGCCAAAGATGTTATTATGTAACCGAATAACAATTTATATATATATATATATATATATAACATTTTTATAATTTTTTAATGAGACACTTGAATTTTTCATTTATTTTAAGTTTTTCCCCCATCTGTGGAAACTCAGTTCAATCCTATGTGTCTGCATAAATCCTAACCCAATTGATCCAAATATAAATTAGTATAGTCAGGAATCTCAATGTGAAAATGATTGCAAATGTATAGTTATCAAGATGCTTCCTAGATAGTAGTGTCAAAAACAACTCTCCATTGATTTGCTTTCAGATTTCCAAAATAAAAGATTTTTTTGGGTATGATGGAAAATTCAAGTCAAGTTTCTTTAATACAATCCATAATTTTTTTAGCACATTATTAGCTAAAAATCTTTCTAAGACAACAAACTCAATCAAATAAATGAAGAATACAATGGGGGACGATAGAATAAAAGATATATACCAATATACCATTTAAGATATGTATTATGTACCCAGCAGTATCTTCAAAACCAGGAAGAAATTTTTCTTCAAGAAAACATAATGGGCATACAGAAAGCTCTTCATATATGTCTCTGACGATTTGCAAAATGTGAAGGACCAAACATGAAATGAACCTAGTATGTTTGCCCCTGCACCCTTCTGGTGACTTCAGCAATTCATGCATTGGACCAGATTTTACATCTTCTAATGATAATAATGGCGATTTGCGCTCTGACATCTCTGTTGAGAACCTTCACTGTTTTCGTTGGTGCTGGTAGTTGCACCATAATAAGAAGAGCAGAAGGAAATGCCATCCTTGTGAGGCTCACTCTGATTGGAGCATATATCCAGAAACTCTGTTCTATGCCTTGGTGTGCTCATAGACCTCGTCTTTGCTTTGGAGGATTCTGTCACAGCCATGTATGTGGGAAAATTTGGAGAATTTGGCATGGAACTCTTATCTCCAACTGAACTTCTTTTTACATGAGAGAATGATTTCCTTGGGAGTGAAGTTTGTGAACTCAATCCTCCTTCTTGCAAATATTTTTTCAGATTCTTATGTGCAACTTGTGTTGTACCATACAATTCCCTCATGACCAGGTTTGATGGAAGAGCTGGTTTATAAAGCACATCCCAATCACATGTTTCTTTATGCAGCCATTGTCCTAGAGTACGGCAGCTCTCTCTTCCAAATTCCTTGTTGTGCACAGATTCTTCCACCATTTCAGGAATTTTTCTCTCCTAGAAAAGATAAATGACTTGGAAATTCTCAGATGCATGAGAAGACATTGTAATACTGGCCTAAAATAAAAAATTGAAAATAGATAGGGTAATTCCTTATCTTTGTCATAGCCTCATAGGAAAAAGAATAATGAGTTTTAGTGGCTGGCAATGTTTGAAAAGGTAGGTTCATTTTTCAAATAACTTGACTTTTTATCTTTTCTTTAAGTTTTGTTTCTTTCTCTCTCTATTTTTTTTATTAGTTGACAATGCTGAGATATAATGTCAAATAAATTGAGATTACCCTGTGTGAAAAAGAGTACTGCTTCATGCGCTCTCTTTTGACAATGGCCTCTTGCTTTCTTAACCATATGGCTTCAATGTCTTCTCTTGAGTGCAAGTTGAATTCCCAAGTTCTTTGACTATGACATTCAGGCTGTAACTAAATTCTTGATTGAATTAGACAAGGGAATTGTTCAACCTTAATGCAGACTTGATTTACTGGCTTATGATATCAAAACTATTCAACTAGATATATGGCACCTAGTCATGGGAAGGAGATCCTGAAGTTTGGGACAGGGGATGGGGAGATCTACTAAACTTGCAATTGAACCACTAAGAGAGAAGAATGCAATAGAAATCAGTGTTTCACTAATTGCTTGATCCATTCCTTATATTCAGTGTTTCACTAATTGCTTGATCCATTCTCTCTTCTTAGGAAATGGATGACTGAAGATAATTTTGGGTTGTTTTCTTCCCACACTTTTACTAATATAAATGTTAAATACTTGCCTTCAGGTCTTTCTCTTCCAACTTCTTTTGCTTTGGAAACTGCTTGATTTTGTCATTTTTGTAGCTTTCTTCTGCATTATGACTGCTTCCTTCCTGGATTTCTGCCTGCTTTCTTGTATTGGAGGGAAAATTCTTCAAACTGCTGGACACTTGACGTCTCACAGCTTGACCACGGGCTATAGCTTGCAGTCTTATAACTCCCTTCAATGCTCTTAATGCTTTCCTAGCCTGTTTCATTCCCAGTTTAGATTTCAAGTTCAAGTGAGTTTGGAAGTGTTTTAAGTACGTTTCTATCAAGAGTTTGCGTGAGTTCACTCAGACAATCAACTATAGTTTGATTAGTTGATTTGACTGATTACATTTGAGAATAGAGAATCAAATTGATCAGAACTAAAGTTCACAGTGGAAGAAAAGAAAAATAAGGAACAAAAAGCAAATCACCAGCAATTACAAGTGGCAGATTATTACAGAAGACAGTATCTTGTTATATGATTTAACAAGATGTTTAGTTGCAAATTTCTTAAGTTCTAAAAACCAATTTACTAGAATTTGTCAGAATTCTAGTAATATATTTGGAAGCAAAAGCCTGGCTAATTTGCTGGCACTTCTAATTGCTAGACAGTAGACACCCTTACCCTTCATTATACAGTTCATCCATCTCCTTACCTATATGGACAATTATGTTACTAAAAGGAATGCAAAGAAGGACTTTAGCCAAGGTTGGAACTTGGAATGGATTTACTCTTTTAGCCAATATCACTGCTTGTTTACTTTACCTATGTAAATCTCTGCAAACTACAATTCGAAATCATATTGATAATTCAGTGATTAATACAGAGAAAGAACCAGGTTCTAAGGAAGCTCACAAGATATGCACGGTATGCGCTTTGAATCTTGATGGCAGCCAAGCTTCGGTCCCCTTTGGACAGATATAAATAAGAACCAGAAGCACCTGTGAGCTTGACAACCTCAGCAGCAGCATGGGCAGCAGCAACTGCAGCCTCTGCAGCAGCTGCAGTTGCAATAGCCACAGTCAAAGCATGCTTTCTCTGCTCTGCGCTTGCTTCGATCAATGTTCTGTTTGGAGCTGTAATTGTGGGATACTGTTTCTGCTTGAGCCTTCCAAGACACCATCCCCATTTCTTTGGCTTCTGAGATTACAAAAAGGAAATGTTAACCAAAACGAATACTTTAGTACTGTTAGATGATTATTTCTGTATAAAAGCATTCTTGGACACCTCTTACTTTGTCCTTTGACTCAGAAGTGAATAGCCTTTTCACCCATCCAAACCAGCACTTCCGCTTTGCCATGGCGATTTATGACATAATTCAAATTGAATTCTTCAAACACATTCTCTATTCCTGAAGCACATCCTATACTTGATATTGAAGAAAGAAAGAAGGAGACCGGGGGGGGGGGGGCTTAAAAGCCAGAAGTAAAGTTCAGAGATGGTAATATACATGATTTTTCATAATTCTTAAGAGATAATTAAGATGTTCCAGTCGTCTCTATTCTACTTTAATTGCTTAACTAGCTGTTCATTTGTCAACATGAAGGAACCCCACACCAATGAGGACAAACACTGAAAAACTTTTAAATTCAGTAACTAACATTTACTGGTTCAGCAGGACTGGAAAATAACCTGAACAGCAGAGGTATTAAAGAAAAAAAAACAAAAAAACACAGGTGTACCTTGAAAAGAGGATATATCTCAAGCTTAATCATATTGATAACACCACAAGTTAGGCCACTTCAAGAAACTAACCTTTTCATAAAGCAAGTGAACCCCAATGACCTATGTTGCATGAAGTACCTGAAAAACAACATGGTGAAGTTATCCAAGGCAAAAGAATAGTGGATGAAAGCAGATGAAACCCAGACATCCATACCCTTACGATCTTTCAAACTTTCAACTTTGTTGATGGTTTTCCAAGTGGGTTTCTCCTTTGGATATGTCATCAAAATTTGTAGCTTTGTATCCACCTGTTTTCACTTTGAGTACCATGCATAATATATATGCTCATGATGTGAGAGGGGAAGCAAGAACTGCATTGGGAAAGCCAATGTAATGATGACTCTTGTAATGATGTGGCCAATGGAGTTAGTCTCCTACTATGACTACTGGTGACTTAAAAGCCAAACTCCATTCAACTCAATGGGGTCCCTCTTGTCTCTCTCTTCTCCAACTCTCAATGTAATAAGTAGCAACTGCTACGGTCCATTTCAAATGTCTGTTTTCGTCAAACTTACTAAAATGACCTTTTGGTTTTTCTACCTTCCGTTCCCTCCGGAAGGGGCAGTGGGACTGGCACTGGCCGTTGGTACTGAAAATGAAAGGGGACAATTTGAATTGAAATAAAATTAATAAAATTATTCTTGTAATGTTATTTTTATTATAAATATCCTTATTTATTTTGGCAAATTAAGGGTGAAACTATTATACGGGGTATGGCGGCCACAACCAAATCAACATGAACTAACCAGTTCCATAGAAGATTTGGCAATTAAGTGTTTTTCTTTTTCTTCTTCTTCTTCTTATTTTTTTAACGTGTTTTTCTTTTAAATTTGTAGTTTTAGGGGAAACCTGAGTGCACATTAATTAATCTATTTATATAATCAAAAGCATGCCATTTATGTTGAGAATAGAGAATTTATTATGCACATTAATTAATCTATTTATATAATCAAAAGCATGCCATTTATGTTGAGAATAGAGAATTTATTAAAAGTCTAATGGACAGAGCTTCTTATTGGTTTGGTAGAATTTAAATATATATAATTGTATGTTTAATCACATATGATATGTTTGTGCCTTTATTGTTTGGCCAATTCCTTAGGTTCTTTTTTAATTGATTGTTTGTTATTGTTTAACAGTAATATAAAAGTCTCATTTTAATTTTATATTGGTTAGAGTGGTAAGTGATTTCAACCCTAAGTGAACTAAAGATTTAATTCATGATGTCGTCATTGGTGGAAGGACTTATAATCATCATAGTTCTGAGCTCAAATGAGATTAGTCTCGTATGCAAAGGTTATAAAGATACTTATAGTTCAAACAAACAAACAAAAAAATCGCACAAACATGGAAAATTATGTGCATAATTGCTTGTCAATTCACATTCATAATGAGTTACAGATAGATAGTCTGACAGTATGTGGAGTACTACTATTTGGAGTTTTCTTTGTGAGCTTTCTACTTTTAAGCCAAGGCTTGAAGATCATAACTGATGCTTTCGGTTGAGGGGGCATGGCAATTGTTTCTCTACACATGCAATATCCATTCGCATTGATTTGTGGAGGGGGTTAAATTCTTCATGTGAAATTTGAGAAATAATAGCATGTGAGAGTGACCTATCAAAGACAACGGCGAATTCACCTATATCAATTCTAGCCACAGATTCAGCACATTAATAAATATCCGAACCACCATGGCATCCGTTTAAAATAGAAACTGTAAATCTAGTTTAAGGGCGTCATTGATGCCTAAAAACTGTTGCATAGAAAATATTGGCATATTACATATTGACTCTTCTTCATGACATATACTTGATTTTTATATACGAATTTGGTCCCAATTTTCTCTACGATACTTGATGTGAGCACGTTTTTGACTTCTTCAGAATTGTGAATTTAAGCTCAAGCCTTCCTATAGGGGTCCATCAACATGGTTTGGTACTGAGGTGACTTTAGAGCTGCTTGGTGTCCTCCAAGAAAAGTCATGATGCACAGAATTCTAATAAAGCCTTTTTTCTTTTCCACGAGTTGTCTAACAAAATGAGAAAAAGTGACTTTCGTGCTGTTTCAATGTCCCAACAAGGTATTCATTATGAGAAAGTCCAGCAAACTTTGCTTTATCTATGTAAACTGCTGAGTTGTGCGTTTCTTTGTACTGGGACAGATCAAACATGTTAATTGAATCAGAAATTTTTGAAAAGCAACACCTCGTTAATGCAATGGCTTCATCCATAGTTAAAGTTCATGAATGATATCCTTTGATAATAATAATAGATAAACTATCATATCTAGTAGCTTCTGCAACTTTGGTTAGACTATTATTATCTAGTACAGTTCATTGAACTCTAAATTATATTCTCACCTAGCTAAAGATCATTTGGTTATCATGCATTTATGCCGGTCTTGGTTTAATAAAACACTTCCTTTGTGTTATTCCCTCAGGCCTGATATAAGTATAGATTATGGCAATGATCTTTGCTTAAGCTCTCATAATGAGAGTGCATAAAAAGATCTAAGTGTATGGGTCAACCAATCATCATCTTCAGTCAAAAGAAAGTTGACCACATAAGCATGTTTGAATATTAAAATCGATAGCCTTACATTCTAGCAACTTTTCTGACTCGTAGGAGGCATACGTTGTTATAAAGTAGAATTGTTAATAAGAAAAATATAATGCGGAGTTGTTATGAAGCTTGACTTTAGGTTTTGTTTTAGTATTTCTTCTGCCTTAATTAATCTTATCTAGTTTGCCTATGAGTGGAATAATCAAGCTCTCATGCAAGCCTTAGGGGCTAGGGCTATTAAACAGGCTTGCCAACTTGTTTAAGCCTAACAGTCATAAATCGATCAAAAAATAAGTTAATTTAAATAAACTAACATTTTGTCAACCTAACTCGTATAAAGGCAGTTCGCGGGCCTAAATGGGCAGTTTATTTATTTATTCTTAAAAAAAATAAAAACTTTAATTCTTTAAACAAACTCATCCAATAATTTTTAGATAAGTTATAAGTATATAAAGACTTAGAGAAATCTTCCAATAAATCAAAATATGGTCAATAACAATAATTTTTAAGATTATACAGTCTCCAAAGTCGTAAATTGACAAATTCATACATCCCCAGTAGCGTAAAAAATAATAATTCATGCATACATACTCATGTAGCGTCAACAACACATTAGACATAGCAAAGCACATAACAAAATAACACCACACATAATAACAACAAATTCATGTATCCAAATTTTTAAAAGAAAAATTGCAAAAAAAATGTGTGTGTGTGTATATATATAAAGTAAACGAGCCAGTTCGTGAATAAACGAATTTGGTGCATTTAACCTGCGTCCTAAACAAGTCGAGAAAAAATGAATTGATTTAAACATGTCAATAATATTAAAACCTAACTCACATAATTTTTATGGATAAACAGATTGGTCAGACGAGTTTAATTTATTTTGATAGCCTTGGCCATAACTTTTGAATTGAGATTACCACAAAATATTGGTCAGACAAGTAAGAAAAACGCTTGAAGACTTGTGGTACATTCACATTGATAAAGTGTATATTAATAATGCTGAATTGTTTAAAAAGAAAAGGATGTGGCTTAGTATTGATAATGTTGATAGTTACAATGAATACATTTACAAATTTACTAACTACACTTCTTATATGTATTTCCTCTTGTCTAGGTATTGCCTAAACTTGCGGGAAGGACTTTCAACTCAAGGCAACTTCACTGTGCACATGGCCATCCTCCATCCTTATCCAAGATCGAAGAGAAAAGGGCTTCTGAGTTACCTCTAAAATTCTAGCTCCTCTAGGCCAATTCCCATAGCCACCGTAGCCAGTATGCCTAGCATAGCATAGCCACAGTTTCTTGTATGGGCAGCACCAGTCCAATCCATGGTTGTGTCCAACAAATATTGCCTGCGGTTATGAAAAGGAAACCAACTAAACAGGATCCCACTTGTGTCCATCAAAGCAAATCCACTGTATCATATAATATTCTATTTTCAAAATCCCCAAGTGCACAAAATGAACTTTTGGAGGTTTTTCTATGTACTCAGAGGCCAAAAATGAAAATCTTAATCAATAGCAAGGGAAAAAAAAAGAACGAAAGTTTTCACTGTGGTAAAGGCATTTTTGTGCTGACAACAAGCATGCTACATATAAAAATAGGGTAAACTGGGATGAAAATTTATGTTTTCTCCTTCAAATTCCAAAGAGTATTCCCCCTTATTTATGCCTATTATGCCTCACCAAATGTATCTAAAACTCATCCACGTTATGCCTCACCATATCTATCTAAAACTCATCCACGAGTCCTAACTATCCAGGCATGTTAGATGCACTCACTTATTTTGGTTCTCAAGTAGACACTAAAAATGTGCAAAGAGAATCAATATGGAACATAAAAAATTCAAGTGTAGTTGCCCATATTTAAGGGATGATCAAATGGTACAGCAGAATGTATTATAAAGTTATAACAAACCATCTAAGTATAGCTTTCCAACCTTATTGCTTAGATGGCTGTGGATGAGCCTCCACGTCCAAAATAAATTAAAATGCAAATCAAATGGAACAGAAATACAATATTTGAGGTGTCTCAATAAATTATGTAGATGGTTTGTTATAATACAAGGGAGGACTCACAATTTCCTTCGTAAAATTACAACGGTCAAGAATTGGAGTTTTGACACATATATAGCAAAACCTCACTAAGTACATCATATTCTATATCACAAATCAGATCATTTGAGTATTTAAAGTCAAAGCAGGATCCTATTCTGCTCCTGCTTTAACTTTGCACTACACTTACGGTGGGCACCTATGCATTTGAGTTAATAGGTAAAATCTATATTGTTCTCACCCAACAAGAACAACTTTTACATCTGCTGGGAAAAAACTTCCGCAAAATGAAATCAACAATCAAACAAAATGCACACCAAAACTTAATGTGGCTCGGAAATTCCCAACATCCATGGATGAGAAGAGAATAAGATTAATCCATTATAACATCTGTAATAGCACTATGAGGTTCTAAACCAATGATAAAATTTCTTAATGATTTCTCTTATAAATATATTCTCATCATACCTCAAACTATCCTTGTCAACAAAGGAAATCAACAACTTACCCATCAAGGAATCAAGCAAACAAATTTGGTGGTGGTGGTTCAAAATCCAACAACTGTGTTCTTTTGAGTCTGATTTTTGTTTCGTGGATAATTTTCCCAAAATCACTGTATGTAATATATAGCATGCTGTCTTTGACCTTACCTTGACAGAAGTTCTTTTCACAAGAAGATTCATGATACCCATTTCAGCTTCTTGAGCAGCAACCCTTTCCTTGTTAATTGAGCCCACACAAGGTTTGTGTATACCAAACTTGGGAGCCACCTTCTTATAGGCTGTACTTGGTATATGCCAGAAAATAATCTCAGGCACCCTGCCAGGCAATGCTTTGTTTGGATTATGCAAAAAGGAAGGAAACAAATATGAAAATGCAATGAATTCTTTTTCAGCACATCTTATGTGATACCCTTGATTGAAGAACAAACATAAGAAATCAACAAAGTTGTTTATCCCATATAAATGTAATTCTGCCAAGCTAGGGAAGAATTCAAAAAGCATTTGGCTTTAAAGAAAAAAGAACTTTTGATTTAATGAGTTCTTTCTACCTTGAGTTAGGGTTAATCTCTTCAGCTTTCTGCAGAAACCATTCTGCCTGGCCTCTAGATATGACTTCTGGATAGGAACCGCCACCAGAATCAAGGAAGTAAAGGAAAGCCACTGGTGATTGTGAATCATCTGGTGATGAAATTTGAACGACATAGTTGGATACACTTGGCCAAAGATTTCTAGGACCACTTCTAGAAAATGAAGCATTGTGCTTGATATCATTTTTCATCAGCTCCAATCGTCCTGTTCCTTTGAAGCTACATTCTTCTTCTTCTGAAAAATTATCAAATATGCCTTTTTCTGAAGATATTTCAAACACTTACTCTTATGGAAAGAGGGTATGAGACTACAAGGTACCAGTTATCCGAAAACTTCAAGTAAGGACAATGAAGCCAAAAATATATTATCAGCAAATGCAAGATAAAAGTACCATTCTGAAGAGGACTATAATACAAACAATAAAGATTGAAATGTCACTAAATTCCAAAGCAGACACAAATAATTTATTAAACTAAAACCAATGAAATGCCATTTCATTGAATAAGTTTTCCAACTTATGAGCCTTTGTCCATTTGGTTTGCTATTTGCTTCTTCATAGATCTCTCCCAACTTTAATTACCACCTAGCTCCACTACCTTTGGCTGTAATTCTCCCTAAGATTTGTAGATGAGTGTGTGTGTGTGTGTGCGTGCGTGATTCTAAAATTGACTAGCAATTCATGCACAGAATGAGACCATTTTAATCTCTTTAAGCTCAGCAAATCTATATGTTTGACTATCAATTGCTACTGAACTAGTAATCTGCTATAAAGAATTTTTTTACAAAGATGACATATAGTTGGCATGAACTGGATAACTTTTTCAGTAATTTCAACAATTTATTCAATAATATTCAAAGAAATCTTCATAATCCTACTGAACACTGACCACCTACTTCCAGGAATGCATCAAAGATCAGGTATCTTCTGCGACTAAGTCTTCATCTTCATACTAACAATTATGTAATCACAGCAATAATTATAACCTTTTTGTCTATTACCATATTACTTAGTACCTGAATATGAAGTTCTGGTTGAAGGGCAGCAAATTTGAGGAATTCCAGGTGCAGAGAACCACTCTAATGGCCACTCAAACGGAGCATCATCATGGTTGCCAAATACACTGGCCCAAGGTATGCCCCTGATTCTTGCTGGAGAGATTGCCTGATCCCAATACAAGCTTGCATTTGCAATCATTATATTGTTAGCCGTAATGACATCACCAAGATATATTACAAAATCTGTCACACAGTTAACTTCATTAGCATTTTGTACTCATGAAATTTGAAGATCATAACACTACAAAAGAATATTATTTACAAAAAATAGGGAAAATAATCCATTGACACCATGGAGTGTAGTCTTTCTTTTCAATGACATGGTTTACTTACACGAGTATAAACATGATTAATTATATATAAAGACTAAATTAAATAGAAAGTTGTCAAATTTTGGTGAACCTACATACATCTCATGAGCCACACTATGAAATTGTGGGAAAGAGTAATTGAATGGAGACTAAGATAAGAGATTCACATTTCAGAGAACCAATTTGGTTTTATGCTAGGGAGGTTAACCATGGAGGCAATATACCTTTCGCGTGATTTGATGGAGAGGTAAGGAAGGAAACAAAAAGACCTTCACATGGTTTTCATTTACCTAGAAAAGGCCTATGATAGGGTACCAAGAGAAGTCCTATGGAAAGCTCTGGAGAAGAAAGGAGTTTGTGTTATTTATATTCGAGCTATCAAGGATTATGATTGGGGTTAAAACTAGTGTGCGAACACATGGTGAAGTCACAAAAGGTTTTCATATAACTATAGGATTACTCTAGGGTTGACTTTGAGTCCTTCTCCTTTTACCTTGGTATTGGACATACTTACTGAGCACATCTAGGAACAAGTTCCTCAATGCATGCCTTTTGCAAATGACATAGTCCTAGTAGAAGATTCGAGAGAGGGAATAAATGTTAAACTACAGTTATGTCCAGTGGCTTAACTAAGGAGGCCTTTGATACATTGGATAAATTTGGACAAGATAGGATAAGTTATCATATATGGCCTTATACAATATTGGGTGCATACACCAGATAACATAAGCTTATTCATATGAAATTTCTACTCAAATTTGACTTATAACTATATATCCTAAGGAGTGGGATAAAGTCAAGGTCAAATAGGACAAGAAGTTAAACACCGTTATCACTTTGCCCCACTACCTTATTGCCATCAACCCATCACCACCATTTCGTCTTCACTACTACCACCACTGACATAATTTTACATTCAGAAAAAAGGACATTTTGTTTAAACTAAATATTTATTTATACTATTAGACCTTTTATACATTTGTGCATTAACCAATAAATGATGTAAGAGTTATCAACTTTTACCTATCCAGCCTCATCACATCCAAAGCATCAAACGAGATTAAGGGTGGCAAAATAATCCACCAGTCCATAATCCATCCAAACCAATCAATTCAATATTAATAATGGATTTAGTGGATTAACTTTATTTTATGAATGGTCAATGGATTGGATTAGATACCAATTGGATATTCACTCTTCTTTTCATCAAAATCAGCCAACACTTTACAGAGTACACATACATCTCCTCTTGATTTGGACCAACCAGCTTTTCGATCCAGACAGAACTGATTTTTTTCAACCCAATGAAAATATGTCTAACACAACTTTTCTATGCTAAACGGGGACCGACAGGCCAACTTTATTTTTTCCAGGCTTATGAAATTACTGCCCAGCCCAACACTAATTTCAAACTAAACGAGCAAAACCGATTCAGGTTAGCTACCTTTTGGGGCAAGACCAGGATTTTTTTCGGGCTTATGACAATACGGCCTAGTCTGGCCCGGTGCAAACCAACCACCTATTCGGGCCAAACCAAGACAATTGTTTCTAGGTTAATGAAAAAATGGCACAGCCTAACTCAATCCTGTTCACGGCAACCACCTTTTGGTCCAGATCAGGTCCATGACAATACGGCCCAAACCAAAACTTTGTTTGGTCTAAACGAGTCAATCTAAGCCGGCTCATTTTTTTGGCCCTATGAGAATACAACCCGGTCCAAAATTTTTGGGCCTACAAAAATACTGGCCAATTTAAAACTCTTTTTGAGCTAAATGAGTGTAACACCTTTAAGTGAAACCAAGCCCAAACAAGATGATTTTGGGCCAGCCACATCTTTGAGTTGGATTGGCCCAATTTTCTCAATCCTATAAAAGCATAACCCCATCCTAATAGAATTTTCTATTTCAGATAAATAGGTTGTGCTGATGGCCGAGTTTATTTTGACACATCTAATTATATGAATGAATTAATTTTTTTTAATTATTTTTTAGTAGATTTAAATAAATTAATAATTTATTTTTTATTCATTCATTATAATTTAATGGAAAAGTTGTGCTTGTGTAAGTTTAATTTTAATTTATTATTAATGTAAAAAAATTTATATTATTATTCAATTATTTATTGAAAAGTCATCAAAATAATTTAACTTTTAAAATAATTATTGTAAAATTCAAACTCTTAAAATGATGTGTTAATACTTTATTGAATAATAATGTAAAAAAAAAATTCATTAAAGGTGAATCATAATTAAATCATATATATATATATATATAACTTCTTAAACTTGGCTTGTGCGAGGTCTCATAGCCACTTATTTTAATTTCTAATGTTTACTATAATTATCTGTTTTCTTCGCAAGAGAAATATATATATATATATAAGATCAATCCAAACCCAATTACCAGCACAGCCACAGACACTACAGCCAAGATATCTTTTTTTGATCAATACAGCCAAGATATCTAATAACTGATATCATGGCACATGCCCTATTGTCAACCCAAGTTCCCAACCTCTTTCAAAGTGTGCGGTTCCAGGCAGCACGTACCACTGCATTGGTATTAAGATGGACTCTACTGCACGGTTCACGCTTCACACAGTACACACAGTAACAACAGTTCAAGTGGGACCCATTGTAAATGATACTAGATAATTGCTATAATATGATTACAGGTATATTATTAAGTTGTTAAATATTTATTATTAATTTTAAAATAAATATTTAAAAAATTATTAAATATAATCATCGATTCTTAAATACATAATAACTCATTGTAAATATCAATATTCAAAAATAAGTATCGGAATAATCCTAATGATAATGTAAAATCCAATAAGTGGGCATATGTCTATCTTATCCATCTACTTCTAATGGATCGAGTAGTGCGTCAAGAATTAATGAAGGCAATAATCATTAATTTAATTAAGAACATATATATATATATATATATATATATATATATATATATAGATACCTGGAGCTTCATCGTCCAGCACTGTGTTCATGACATTAATGGAGTTTACGTCTTGGAGTGGGCCCCAGTCGGTCCACGCGTCCTCCCCAAAATGGAGGTCCGCAAAGAGCGCCATCTTGAATGGTGCACCTGCCCGCATCGGAAGCTGCCTCTCCGCAGATGGCAATCTGAATCGGATGGTTGTTGATGCCAGGTGATGGTGGTGAGATGATCCGACGGTGGAGGAGAGAGAGAGAAACAACAAGAGGGGCAAAAGTGTCATCATCCAATGACTTTGAGACGTTTCCATTGTCGGAGGAGAACGGGAAACAGGGGAAATAAACTAAACGACCGAAACAAGTAGCAAGTGCAGAAATGCAGAAATGCAGAAATGCAGAAAAGAGGGGGTGCAATGCAATGTTCTATTATGCATTAGGCGCTTCGGCAAATCTTGGAATTTTTTATTTGTAGAATATGAAAGGGCGGAAATGCCCTTGCCATTGTAATTACCCACTTGTCTTGTCATCATTAGCTGATTTGAATTTGGAGTTTTCGTATTGGATGGGCTGCCTCAATCTTTTAATTATTACTCATCATAATTGTATGGTAGATTGAGTTTTATTACTCCATTTTTCGAGTATTCAACTTTATTTAGTAGTGATGATATCTAAAAAATAATTACTTAATTGTTTTTTTACTTTTAATAATGTATGCTACATTACATTATTTATAAATTTATTAAATTAGTTATTTAATAATAAATAATTTTATCAATTTTTCCTTCATAATAAATAATTTAATATCACTATAAAAATTAATTTTATGAAATAAATGCACATTAAAAAAATGAAGAATCAGCTTGCTAACATTTATATTTTTAAATAATTAGAATGGACATTCACTCAAATTAAATTGTCCTTTCAAGTACTGTAGTGTTGCTAAAAAAATACAGCTTGTTGCCTTGTTTTCTTATTTAGGTCATCTTTTTCTCTTTGTAAATACAAAAAATTTCTTTTAATTTTATTCAATGCAAAAATAATCTTATGAGATATTAATTTTAACAATATTGCTTTTCTGATTGTCATAATTAGAAAATTAAAGAGAATTAAAGACTAATTTGCTACAATAAATAACATAAGACATTATAAGGACACTAACTAAATTTGAAAGAACATGTGTATAATTTATTTATTTTTTCATCTTAAGAGAAGGATTAGTGTATAAAACAGGATTAGTAGGTGAGACATCTATTGTTACATACAATCCCGGGGGGGGGGGGAAGTGTTGGATACATTTTTAAAAAAAATCTTTAATCGTAATTTGTACTACACTGATGTTTAGGGAAAAGAAATAAATTTATTTATTTTGTTATACGATAAAGGTATCTTTTAAGTTAATTTTAGTGTCTATTAAACTATTTCAAGCTCTTCTCATTGATTTGGTGCATTTCAAAAAATTAATTAATTCTCATATAATTTATTACAACAACTTTAGTTACCATAAGATAAGTCCATATAATTTCAATAACATGGTGTTTATGGTGAAATTTGGTAAATGCAAACTTCACAAACAAACAAATATATTTATCAGTCGAATGTGGGTTGCGACGAGTTACGTGGTAATCTCATATGAGAAATGGTAACAACTTGATGTAAAACAAGAAGGAGTTAAGTGCAAGAACAAAGAACGGTGTAAATATAAATTGCAGAAAATGAATGAAAAGCAATAAATGAATGCAAGTAAAAATACAATGAAACGTAAAGAAATCTAAAGGACAAAGCAAAGTAACGTAAATTGCAGAAAGTAAAGGAAAATAACAGCGTGACAAGATGAAGTAAATGAATTTAAAGAACAGGACTCGAAGTAAATGAATTTTAAAGGACAGGGCGCAGAAAGTAAAAGGAATTTAAAAGAACATTGCATTAAGATAAATTGCTTGAAACGAAAATGGAAGGCATACTTGGAATCAAATCCTTTAATCTGCTCAGGTGAGATGTTAGGATTGTGTATCCAGTAACCAACCTTTTTTACATCGTAAATTCTAATATTTATAGAAAAATTAAGTAAAATAACCGACTCCTAAAACGTAAACACGTATACATGGCAGTTAAGCCACGTATTCGTTGTACAAAACTGTCAAAGTCATAAGGAAATTGGGTGCAACTTTTCGACGGAGACTATTATTCGACGATCAATCACTGTCTTCTTTGACGAAAACTTGTCATCCGACGAACAACACCTGCAAAGTCATTATCCGTCGAATAATATTTGCAGCATTTTCCACCAATAAAAATGAATCTTTTCGACATTTACAATTATCTGACGGACAACATTTGTAATATCATCTTCGACGAAAACTTATCATCTAAGGAACAATGCTTGCAATAACTTCAAACCTTTGAGAAATTCTTCAAGTTCACTTATCCGTCGAATTAGAACATTTCTCTATTATTTTCTTCATCGAATAAGAACTTTATTTCTTCCCCCAACAGATGCCCCCCAAAATTTTTCTTTCGACATCGTCAGGAGAAAGATAAATTTTTAAAACGCTTCATCTCCTATTGTAATCAAGACTTTCTTTGATTCGATCTACTCGACGATTGACAAGAGGTTGTCGAGACCTCGTCAAATAATAAAAATTACCGGTTCGCAAACTAATTTGTAGTATAGAGCATGAACTGAATCGTCTCTCAAGGATCCAAAAAGAACAAAGATTTAATCAAATCAAGATAATTAAAATGGGGGGTTTTGTTGTTGATTAACAATATTGATAAATATACAAGACTCAAAGTTGAAAACAAATCTAAAGAAACAACCAATCCAAGGAAATTTACCGATCTTGAGTTTAATCCATCATTGATCACAAGGAATTCACTTAATCGCTAACCATGTTCTTGGCCTTAGATCACATCAAGAAGCCTCAACATAATCCAAGAATCCTCTACTAGATAAGCATCTAGAATTTAATTAACCAATGTTAGATAAAGTAAGCACCATCCATACATAGATTAATTTAAGATCCAGAATTTAACCAAGCTAAACAATCCATCAAAAAGCTTTAATAAATTGTTTATTCTTTGTGATCCTCTTTGAATACATGACAATAAAGCTATTATCACATTAACATCTAAATCAAATTAAGCAATTCAATCTAGATAGAAATCAAAAGAGGAAGAAGAGAAACTTGAATAACAATTAAGCAATATGAACAAGCGAAACAAGATCTCCAAATTAAACATCAAGATGGCTAATCCCTTGGATTGATTATGAGAGCCTAGCCTTCCATGGATGGGAAGGAAGAACTCAGAAATAAAAGAACAAAAACGAAATTCTAAAGAGAATGGAGAAGAAGAGAAAGAAAACTCTAACAAATACTTAAACTTTCTTGAAACTTACTTCTAAATTGAATTCTAACTTACTTCAAATTGAATCTATCTAATACAAAGAGGTTGGGTCTATTTATACTAATCCTAGAAGCCAATTTGTACATGTACATAATCTGAATATAAGGTATAAGAATATGAAAATTGTCAAAAATGGAAGCTTGATGCATGGTTGGTGGGTTGGTGCATGGTAGGTGGGTTGGTGTATGGTTGGTGGCTTTTAGTCAACAACTCTTATCCGACTTCTGGCTTCAAATTCATCACCTAGACGGTGCATTTTGGCTTAGATGTCTTCATGAAAGTTGTAGCCAGTTGTCTCCTTGAAAATCTCCAATTTGAATCATGTCATTTGGACTTTTAGAACTCCAGAAATGCCAAAAACACTGCACCTACCTTAAGTTAGGTTGGAAGAACGTGTTTCCAAATTCAGACCAACTTGTAGCTTGAGAAGCATGCCTAAAACGACATCTATTGACAAAATGGTCTTCAGTGAAGTTGGAGATATGGGTCTTATCTTTCAAATGACCAAGTTTCAGCCCAAGAGGAGGCCTATAACTCACTATGTAGTCCAATATGTGCATACTGCCCAGATGGTTCCGTGACAGCAAACTCACTCTGTATTGCAAGGCTATTTTGGGCCCTTAGAATTCCGATCCAGCTCTTGAGTTCTTCATGAAACTTGTAGATCCTTGTCTTAGCTTTCCAAAGACACCAAGATCACCTCAATTGGATCACCGAGTCCCAAGTTATGGTCTAACCAAGGAAGAAAGGTCAAAATGCATCAAAATCCGAAAATTATCCAACATTTACATTAAAACCCAATGAAGCCCAATAACATTAAACTCATCTAAAATACTAATATTGGGCACAATAAACATCTAATGAAGCCTAATACAAAGCTAATATAAGTGTCTCAAATTGATTGATCAAATTCCCCCACACTTAAGCTTTTGTACTCCTGGGCAAAACACATAAGAACAAAACTAAAGAAAAACAAGAAACATCATATTATTAAACTAAAAACATAAAAAACTGATTATACCTAATCTAATCCATTTTCGTAGGAAAACACGATGGCACTTAGCATGTGCCACAAGCCTTTAAACCCCTAGGTGTCCCTAGTGGACGAGTTATAGTCTCGTGAGGGTTTACTAGGATGATACCCACAAACATGTAATACTTTATTTAATTAATTCAACTAATTTTTAAATACAAGAAAATTTTGAGTAACCACAATTTCAAGAATTCCAAACATTCATGAAGTGATATGCCTTTACATTCTGAATTAACAAGCAAGGTGAATTCAAGTAGAATCATGGATCAAGCATGATAGAATCTCACAAGATACACTCTCAATCTCTCAAGTGTTTAGGTTTGTGTTTACACTCAAATCAACTCATGAAAAATTGCACTACCATAAGCTTGCTAATCTTCTACTTCTCCACTACTCAAAACACATGCACACACAAATCAAGAGGACTTTATTCAAGGTTGTAATGGGGTCAAGGTAAGGGAAGGGAACAATATGGATATAGCAAGTTAAAACCAAAGAGAATAAAAGAGCAATGGGGAGGAACTCAAGTAACAAGCACTGAAGTTTACCCCAAACCATAAAATACACATTCTCTTAACACATTCCTTCCTTTTTCTATTCTTTTCTTTTACAACCTTTTGGCTTTATTCTTTTTTTTTTTCTTTTTTTCTTTTTTTCTTCTTCTTTTTTTTTTTTCACTTGTTCTTTCTTTTGCACCAAACATTTTGCATAAACATCCCCCCACACTTAAACTATGGCTTGTCCTCAAGCAAAAAGAGTTCCTCCAATAAGAAAACCAATGCTCTCCTATTCGCTAAGATGAGGTAAAACATGATTTTTTTTACTCAAGGCTTGTAATGTTGTAAGAACAAAGAATGGGCAATTAGGCTCAAAGGGGGTTAACAATGGGATAAATGCAAGGTAGGCTATTTGACTAAAGTAGCTAATTCAAGAAAAATGCCTCAATCAAGTTCATGCATATGAAAATGTAGCCTCAAAAAGAATCAAAGCAAGTTCTAGAGTGACAAAATCCATGAGTGAAACTCACACAAGAAAGGAAGAAAATGACATAGATGCAACATCCATTCATCAATAGGTTCAAAATCTCACAAGGTATGGATGCATCTACCAAACTTAATCCATTAATCCAAAATCCAACACCAAGCATGTGAAATTCAAGAGGATAGACAATTCATTCATTTATGTTAGGAAACTTGAACTTCAATTAATGCAAACTCATGACTTTCATAATTCTTAAAACATGATTGGAAGGGACTAAACACATGAAAATCGCACCTCTTTTTTCTTTTTTTTTCAAAACAAAAATTTAAATAGAAAACAGAAACAACAAATAAAAAAAAAACAGAAATGAAATACAGCAAACAGAATCAAAACAGAGACAACAAATAGGAAAAATGATAGCAATGAAAGAGTAAACGATATGATAAAATAAAAACAGAAATAGGATTGAAAACAAAGAGCAAAACAGTAAAAACAAAAAGAAAACAACTAGAAAAATGAAATAAAAGTGTGGAAAGAAAACTCCCTATGGATAGCAGAAGCAACAAAATCCCAGCGGCCACACCATAGCCAGTGTAATGGATCACCACATCCAGAATCAGAGGGTTTAGTCTCCTCGGGGGCTGCTTTATTGGCTTAACTCCATCTTCAAGTAAAATCCTACGCATGCATATGGAAGGGCTAACGCTAGGAATGTCTGCAAGTATGATGGCTCTTTGATTCTCCTTAAAAATCTGCAGCAACCTCTCCTCCTCATCAGTAAGGAAGTTTTTAGCCACAATGAACTCCAATTTTGGTGGCTGCACTACTTTTGTAGATTGAATTGCTGCATTATCTATTGAAAAAGATTCATCATGTCTCAAAAAGGCATCAATCTCAGCACATGCATTACACAACATATTACCATCACAACCAGTACAACCAACAAAATCATCAAAATCAGTAAAACTAGCAAATTCATCACACAAATCATCAATTGGTTTTTTCTCATCAATGATCTCATGTTTTGCAGAATCAGATTTCTGCATCTGTTGCTTGCTCAACTGACTTAATGAAGATGTAAGTTGACCAACTTGGGTCTTCACGTTTTGTACTATAGCTTCTGTTCTCTGCTGGAATTGGATGTTATTATGAGCCAATTGTTTCACCAAATCCTCTAATGTAGGCTCAGATTCCACGCCTATTGGGGCTTGCTGTTGCTGCATAGGCTGCTGGTATAGACTGATTGGTTCAACATAAGGTTCAAACCAAGGATGATCTCCCCAATCATGGTTATATGTGGTAGAATAAGGATCATATCCAAGCTGTTGGTATTGTGGTTCACCAAGAAATACACCTGTTGCATCAACAGAATTGTCATGAAATACAGAACCATCATATTGTAGTGTGGTGCAAGCATATGTGGGATGATAAGAACTACAGCATATACTACAAAATCTTGCAGGTTCTTGCACAGGTAAGTGATGTTGTTCCACTGCCAATCGCCCACCGTATAAGCCACCATCAAGTTTATGCTCCATCAGATTAGTGATCAAACACAAAATCACAAAAACAAGTCTAAATATACACACAAAATAATTACAGAAAACATATCTACAGATTTTTAAAAATTATGGGACTACCACAGAGTGAAATCTACACAAAAATTCTATCTAACAGAATAATAAAAAATATTAAAAAATTGAAAAAGTGGTCTAAACGATGGAATTTGGCAAAAATAAGGGTCACCTCACTACAAGTAGTGAGCCTTTCACAAAATCACGATTTTCATTAGTCTGCCAAAATTCAGATTAATCAGAGATACATTACCGAACCAAAATCTTGACAGAATGCCCTTTACCCAATTTCAGCCGAATTCCACTTGAAAATGCTTCAAAAACAAAACAAACACAATTGTTAGAGTTAGATGAAATGATCAAATAGTTGCCTTTGGATCCCCGGCAACGGCGCCAAATTTGACAAGAGGTTGTCGAGACCTCGTCAAATAATAAAAATTACCGGTTCGCAAACTAATTTGTAGTATAGAGCATGAACTGAATCGTCTCTCAAGGATCCAAAAAGAACAAAGATTTAATCAAATCAAGATAATTAAAATGGGGGGTTTTGTTGTTGATTAACAATATTGATAAATATACAAGACTCAAAGTTGAAAACAAATCTAAAGAAACAACCAATCCAAGGAAATTTACCGATCTTGAGTTTAATCCATCATTGATCACAAGGAATTCACTTAATCGCTAACCATGTTCTTGGCCTTAGATCACATCAAGAAGCCTCAACATAATCCAAGAATCCTCTACTAGATAAGCATCTAGAATTTAATTAACCAATGTTAGATAAAGTAAGCACCATCCATACATAGATTAATTTAAGATCCATAATTTAACCAAGCTAAACAATCCATCAAAAAGCTTTAATAAATTGTTTATTCTTTGTGATCCTCTTTGAATACATGACAATAAAGCTATTATCACATTAACATCTAAATCAAATTAAGCAATTCAATCTAGATAGAAATCAAAAGAGGAAGAAGAGAAACTTGAATAACAATTAAGCAATATGAACAAGCGAAACAAGATCTCCAAATTAAACATCAAGATGGCTAATCCCTTGGATTGATTATGAGAGCCTAGCCTTCCATGGATGGGAAGGAAGAACTCAGAAATAAAAGAACAAAAACGAAATTCTAAAGAGAATGGAGAAGAAGAGAAAGAAAACTCTAACAAATACTTAAACTTTCTTGAAACTTACTTCTAAATTGAATTCTAACTTACTTCAAATTGAATCTATCTAATACAAAGAGGTTGGGTCTATTTATACTAATCCTAGAAGCCAATTTGTACATGTACATAATCTGAATATAAGGTATAAGAATATGAAAATTGTCAAAAATGGAAGCTTGATGCATGGTTGGTGGGTTGGTGCATGGTAGGTGGGTTGGTGTATGGTTGGTGGCTTTTAGTCAACAACTCTTATCCGACTTCTGGCTTCAAATTCATCACCTAGACGGTGCATTTTGGCTTAGATGTCTTCATGAAAGTTGTAGCCAGTTGTCTCCTTGAAAATCTCCAATTTGAATCATGTCATTTGGACTTTTAGAACTCCAGAAATGCCAAAAACACTGCACCTACCTTAAGTTAGGTTGGAAGAACGTGTTTCCAAATTCAGACCAACTTGTAGCTTGAGAAGCATGCCTAAAACGACATCTATTGACAAAATGGTCTTCAGTGAAGTTGGAGATATGGGTCTTATCTTTCAAATGACCAAGTTTCAGCCCAAGAGGAGGCCTATAACTCACTATGTAGTCCAATATGTGCATACTGCCCAGATGGTTCCGTGACAGCAAACTCACTCTGTATTGCAAGGCTATTTTGGGCCCTTAGAATTCCGATCCAGCTCTTGAGTTCTTCATGAAACTTGTAGATCCTTGTCTTAGCTTTCCAAAGACACCAAGATCACCTCAATTGGATCACCGAGTCCCAAGTTATGGTCTAACCAAGGAAGAAAGGTCAAAATGCATCAAAATCCGAAAATTATCCAACATTTACATTAAAACCCAATGAAGCCCAATAACATTAAACTCATCTAAAATACTAATATTGGGCACAATAAACATCTAATGAAGCCTAATACAAAGCTAATATAAGTGTCTCAAATTGATTGATCAACGATATTATATGTAACTTGCCAAGTATATGAAGAAAATTTGTCTCAATTAGTCCTTATCAATCTTTACTTCACACATTGTCGGCCTATATGGCTTTAAATATTTGCCATTAATGGATTTGATCCTTAAATTTGAATCAATTCCGACAAGTGCATAAGCATTTCTAGAAAATACTCGAACAACTTTAAATGGTCCTTCCCATTTTGGGGACCATTTTCCATACTCTCGACAATTTTTATCCATGGGCAAAATCACCTTCCAAACTAAATCATTAACCTTAAAAGATTTATACTTAACTCGACTATCATAGAATCTGGCTATCCTCTCATTCTGTCGAATCAAGTTTTCTAAAGCGATCAATCTCTCATCACTTAATTCATTCAACTCATCAAACATTAAGTCCCAATAATGTTCAACTGGCAACTCATCTTGTTTCTGAATGCGAATTGATCCGAGATTGATTTCGACAGGTAACATAGCATCATGACCATATACCAACTTATATGGTGATGTTCCTGTCGATTCTCTAGGTGAATTTCTGTATGCCCACAAAATTTGGTTAAGAGTATTATGCCAATTTCTAGGCTGTCGACCAACATGCTTCTTTATCAGACTTATAATTATCTTGTTCATAGCTTCTACTTGGCCATTGGCCTGAGCATAATAAGGAGTCGACGTAACCATTTTAATATTCCTAGAATTGACATACTCAAGAATTTTCTTACCGACAAAAACGGTTCCTTGGTCAGTAGTCAAAGTTTGCGGTATACCAAACCGACATACTATATTATTTTCTATAAAATCAATCACATCTTGTTGGGTTACTTCTTTCAAGGCTATGACCTCTACCCATTTACTAAAGTAATCGACTCCAACAAGGATGTACTTGTGTCCCTTCGACGATACAGGATGAATTTGGCCTATCAAATCCAAAGCCCATCTTCTAAAAGGCCATGGTTTAATTATGGAATGTAATTCACTAGCAGGAACATTTTGTATATGGCCATGTCTTTGACATTCCTCGCAAAACTTAGCAAACATAATACAATCCTTAACTAATGTTGGCCAATAATACCTTTGTCGTCGAAAGACCCACTTCATTTTATCACCTGCTTGGTGTGCCCCACAAATTCCTTCATGAACTTCTGCCAAGGCCATATAAGCCTCTTCTTCACTCAAACATGTTTCTAAATTTCCATCGACAGACTTTCTGTATAATGCTCCTCCTAGTACTACAAATTTTGATGCTTTGAGCTTAAGCTTCCTATCAACATTTTGACTTGGATTGTCCAAATAACTTAGTATTGGTTGCCTCCAATCTTTATTTGTCGAAACATCATTTTGTAGTACATCTCTCTCTTCTAATGGGTATAAAAGTTCCCTAATCTCTATTAAGTTTGACAAAACCTTAGGTGAAACTTTATACCCGGATGCTAGTTGTGCCAATTCATTAGCATCTTCATTCAAATTTCTGGGGATATGTTCAATAATTACCTCGTCGAATTTCTTTAACAGTTTACTTGCAACAATACAATACTTAGTTAAATTATAGCTAACACACTTGTATTCTTGAGCAAGCTGCTTGACAACTAATTGTGAATCCCCAAAAATGTGCACTGTGCGTGCTCCCATTTCGACCAAAATTTCTAATCCGACAATTAAGGCTTCATACTCAGCCTCATTGTTAGAACAGTCGTATTTTAATTCAAACATAAATTTGGTTGGAATGCCTTCAGGAGAAATTATTAAGACTCCTATTCCAACTCCATTTTTATGCCTTGAACCGTCGAAATACAAACGCCAAGGTTTTAACTCGACATAGTTTGTATTCTCAACATCCAAACATGGGTGATCCGCCAAGAAATCAGCAATCACTTGGCCTTTAACAGCTTTCATCGGAACATATTGTAAAGAAAATTCCGACAATGCAGCAGTCTATTTGCCAATACGTCCATTTAACACTGGCTTTGACAACATGTATTTTATTACATCGGTTTTTGACATAACCAACACATTACAAGGCATCATATAATACTTAAGTTTGGTACAAGAGAAATACAAGGCTAAACATAGCTTTTCTATTGCACTATATTTTTTCTCAGCATCGTTCAAAACTCTACTTAAATAGTAAACGGCTCTCTCGACATTATTTTCATCATCTTGAGCTAGCATACTTCCTATGGTTTCATCCGACGCTGAAATATACAACTTTAATGGTCTTCGAGACACTGGAGGTACCATGACCGGTGGATTCGCCAAGTATTGCTTTATTTGGTCGAAAGCCTCCTGGTGACTAAGATCCCACACAAAATCTTGTTCATTTCTTAGCTTTATCAATGGAGAAAAGATTCTGGTTCTTCTTGACAAATTAGATATGAATCTCCTGAGAAAATTTACTTTGCCCAAGAAAGATTGCAATTCTTTCTTATTTGTTGGTGGTGCTGCCTCCAAAACTGCTTTGGCTTTATTTTTGTCCACTTCAATGCCTTTCTTGTGAACTAAGAAGCCCAAAAATTTGGCCGCTAACACACCAAATCCACATTTCTCCGGGTTCATCTTGAGGTTATGCTTTCTCATTCTGTCGAATGCCTGCCTCAAGTTGACCAGATGACTTTCCTTTGTTTCGGATTTAACAATCACATCATCTATATATACTTCCATAAATTTCCCAATAACATCATGAAAAATTGTGTTCATGGCTCTCTGATAGGTGGCCCCTGCATTCTTCAAACCAAAAGGCATGACTACCCATTCATATGTCCCGATGGCACCTGGACATCTGAACGCGGTTTTCGACACATCCTCCTCAGCTATGAAGATTTGGTTATAACCTGCATGGCCATCCATGCAACTGAGCAACTCATGTCCAGATGCGGCATCAATCAACATGTCCGCAATTGGCATAGGATATTCATCTTTGGGAGTAGAGGCATTTAAATTTCTAAAATCAATACATACTCTCATTTTACCATTTTTCTTCAACACAGGAACTACATTAGAAAGCCATTCGACATACCTGGTTGTTCTTATGAACTTTGCCTTGAGTAGTCTCTCGACCTCTTCTTTTATCTTCAAAACCACCTCAGGTGCAAATCTCCTATTAGCTTGCTTCACTGGCTTGCATCCTTCCTTCAAAGGTAATCTATGCTCGACAAGATCTCTACTCAGACCAGGCATCTCGTTGTAGTTCCATGCGAAACAATCTTTGTATTCTCTGATTAATTCGACAAGCTGCACCTTAAATTCCTTTGGCAGAAATGAACTTACAAAAATGGGTCTTTTCTCTGTTTCTGTACCCAAGTTTACTTCTTCCAAAGGGTCTTCAATTTCTACATTTTGTCTTTCATCAAAACTTCTTTCAAAACCTAACGGACTATCATCAATTATGCAATCCGACAATACACCTTCATTGGTGTATATTGCCCTGTCGGCCAAATAAGCCGACAGTCGATCCATGTGACTTTCAACACTCATGACTAGTGTTTGGCTGATCTGTTTCGGCCTTATTCACTAGTCGGATCCCAAACTGATCCATTAAGCATGCCTCGAGTGCCTCCTTATCAACCACTCCATCTTTTGCTGTGACTGGCTTCACATTTGGAGCATAAATCTTAAAATCAACATGCAATTGTTGCAGGTAGCAGGGGCTATCATCCGCCTCAATAATCTCCACTTGATTATTTTCATCCCACAAAATAAGTTTTTGGTGAACTGTTGAAGGTATAGCACCAACAGCGTGTATCCAATCTCTTCCCAACAGAAGATTGTAGCTGGACTTCGTCGGAATAACCACAAACAACGTTGTCCTAGCAACGGATCCAACCTGTACATTTAACATCACCACTCCGTCGGATGGAGAGGTCTTTCCACTAAAATCAGTGACGACCATGTTAGTTGTCATTAGATCCGATTCATTTTTACCGAGTCTTTTCAACATTGCTCTAGGTATCAGGTTAATTGCTGCACCTCCATCCACTAACACTCTATTTGTCGGTTTTCCTTCCAACAAAGCTTTGATGTGAAGTGGTCGAAGATGAGCTCTCTGTTCCTCCGACGGCCTTTCAAACTGTGCTGGGTTGTCGAATACAGACACCAAATTGTCTTGGAGAAAACACCAATTATCCCAAGGATCCTCCAAGTCATCCTCAATTGGCTCGTCATATTCAACCTCATAGTAACCTTCAAACTCAGTTGGTAACACTGAGATCAAATTCACGTTCATTGACTTCAAAAATTCTTCCTCGTCGGATAACTCTGCATCCATGGGCCTTCCTATCCTGAAATATTCTTTGTCGATTGTGCTCGTCGAGGAGATAGTGCTATCCATAGCCTTTATTATTTCATCAAGATCTCTGCTAAAGTCGACATCCATATCAAATTGCTCAGAGTCACCGAGGCCAAGCAAATCATCAGGGTCTTTTAAGGCCTCAATGACCTCATCAGCAGTTAGATGATCATCATCCACTGAGCAATTAGGCTCTGTCAACTCTCTACCCTCTTTGATCATACTGTGGATCTTCTGTTTCCACTCAGCATCCTGGTTAGGATCCTTTAGGACCCTTATTACCTGTTCCTTTGACCAATCTTCGAGATCTCCAAAAGTAACAGATTCACCTTCACGGTCCTTAACCATCTTTATTTTCTCTATCATCTGTTCGACCATCAACCAGTCCTTCTCTCTATTTTGTTGTGCTTCTTTTTCAGCTGCAACTAGTCCCATTGGCCATTGTCGTCCAATTTTATGCGAACCATGGCCTTGAACCTGTTTTCCTTTCTTAATCTCTTCCAACTTCTTTTGTCGGATGCAACTATCCTCCTCTAGCTGCTTAACGGTACTTGCCGACGCACCCACAACTGATTTCTTTTGATCGACAGGCCCTTTTGTAATGACACTCTTCAGCTTCCCATCACCTTGACCTTTACCCGGTGATGGCTTAATCCCGACGATTAAGCATCCTTTCTCGTCGAATTGTTCCTTCACCTCCAAACCCTCGGCCATTTCCTTCCTCTTTTGAGCCTGTCTCAGCCTTTGCAACCTCCTCTTTTTACTTTTTGACATTGGTTGAGGTTCTGAGGGTCCGGTATCATCCTGGTGACAACCCACATTCCTCGGGTTGATTTTTCCATGTTTATAATCTTCGTTCCAGAAGGGTTGGTTATTATGAAACCAATACCTCTTGGCAATCACCCTTCGACGAAGCTCTGGGTGAACAGCCATTGCGGAATTTCTTACCCACCTGTTGACTGCAACGTTTGCAGGTGGTACTCGTGTCTTCGTTGGCCCGACGCGATCTTTTGGGAACGCATTGCTTTCAACTGATTCACCAGGTTTTTCAACCAACCATCCATTCCCATTAGGCCTAGGTGTATAACCAGGCCTTGGTCTTGGTGTATAGAATGGTCGACGAGGCTTCCAAGCTTTTCTGTCGAATAGCTTTCTTTCATCTGGAAAACTTCCTTGTCGAATCTCATCCTTTTCCTTCGTAGCAAGCTCATCATAAACTGCATTACACCTTGGGCATAACCTCACCTTACCGCTTTCCTTCTTTCTTTTAAGGAACACGTCCAGAGATTCCCCTGGCTTAGGGTATGTGTCTAATGCATCTTCCATATCAACATCAGAATCTTGCATTTTTTTTCATATTAACCATTCCTATACTCATAGGAGTTTGCTGTTCAACATAAGTGATACCAGCCTGGAATGGATCCGTGTCAACTTTCATATCTGCTTTTGGTTTATCAGCAAATTTCAAACGCCCATCCATCAATGCTTTCTGGATTAAGTCCCTGAAACGAATACACTCATTAGTAACATGACCAAAATTGTTATGAAACTTACAATATTTTCGGTCCTTTATCTCATCAGGCTTCAAAAGCCTATGACCATCTGACAATTTAACTTGTTTATCTTTTAATAGTAAGTCAAATATCTTGTCGGTTTTAGTTACGTCGAATGTATACGTTTTCTTATTAGAATAACTCATTTTCTCCTTATTTCGCATAGGCTGCAAAGCCTAGCAAACATAAGGAGGACCTTTTTGAAGCTCAGCAATGTTAACTTCAAATTCATCATCACTGTCCTCAAATTCATGGTCAGACTCTTCCAATCCGACAAACGCTACTTTCTCCCTTTTTAGGAACCTTTTCTGCTTTTGTATTTTTTCAGCTTTTAGTTGTTCTATTTGCCTAACCTTTTCTCCTAGTTGGGCAAGATCAACTAAGTGTTGGTTCACTAATTTCTTTCTTATGTAATAATCCAGACCTCCTGAAGCAATTTTTACTATTTCTGCCTCGGGTATGGGAGTAAAACACCTACTCCTCATTTGTCGAAACCTAGCCAAGTAATCATCCACAGTCTCGTTATACATTCTTTTGACATTAAAGAGGTCTGTAAGTCCCACTCTTAAGTCTCCCCTAAAGAATTGATCATGGAAACTCCTCTCTAATTGGGTCCAAGAATGGACTGAGTTTGGCCTTAGTGTTGAGAACCAAGAAAATGCATTCTTTGTTAGAGAACTAGGAAAAAATCTCATTTTAAGGCCTTCTACGGTGGCTAACTCTCCCATTTCTATGGTAAATCGAGCAATGTGTTCGACAGTCGATTCTCCACTTTCTCCAGAAAACTTAGAAAGTTTAGGAATCTTAGTTCCCCTTGGCAATTCTTCCTGTTGGACCCAATCAGGAAAAGCTGAAACAAAATAGGGTTGGTTGGCATAGCCAACATTAAACCCAAAACGATTTAACACTTGTTCTACTACCTGGTTAACATTTTGTTCGACCACCTGTTGCCCCCCAAGGTTTCAACGAAGTAATCTCATGGCTAAATCATTTCTTGCCATTTGATCTTCATCTCCTCGACGGAGCACATGGACATTGCCATGTTCCAAGCGTGGTTGTTCATTCTGACCTATTTGACCAGGATCTTGACTATTTTGTTCGACGTTGACTTCGGGTACATTTGCTTGGGTAGTAACATTGGCCATATCATCTATCCCTATGGCTTGATTCAATATTGCCATTTGTCGGGCCAATGCATTACAAGTATTATTAGTCATCTCCATGATTGGCGTAATCACTGCACCCATTTGCTGAGTGAACATGTGCACCATTTCATGGTTGCTCTCATCCATTTGCTGTCGAAAACTGGCCAAAGAGTTTACAGTGGGCCCAGTTATACTTTGAGGGATATCCCTCGACATATTTGGGAATACTGGCCCCAAATTCATCCTTTCCTGTCTAAAAGGAGTAGGATTACTATAGCCTGCAACTCCTATTCCTTGGCCATTAAATCCGACCAAGGCTGAACTGATTTGTGGCTGACTCATAGAAGTCACAGTTTGGCCTATGGTACCGGCCAAAGTGCTGCCTATTCCCATCTGTGCCATTACAGGAGGCACATAATTGGGTGGCAAACCATATTGCGATGCAAACCTTGAGTTTGAATTTATTATACTTTGATTGCTTGGTTGACTCGGCGATGGCTGAGTCGTTGCAGGTATTGTTTGTTCCAACACTGGATTACTCCGAAGAGTACCAGTTGGCACTTCGTCGATTACAGGGCCTGAACTAACACCGGTTGAAGGTGGCACGGTGACTTCGGCCACTGGTGCATTCAACACTTGATTTTGTGTATTACTCATGGTTTGTGTATTCTGAGAAGAGGAAGAATGAACAAACCTTCCACTTCTTAAACGCATATAATGAACCTCTTGTGAGAACAAGGTCCGTGACACTACGAGTTACTCTAAACTCGTCCCACCAGGCGTGCCAATTTGTTTATGGTGAAATTTGGTAAATGCAAACTTCACAAACAAACAAATATATTTATCAGTCGAATGTGGGTTGCGACAAGTTACGTGGTAATCTCGTATGAGAAAAGGTAACAACTTGATGTAAAACAAGAAGGAGTTAAGTGCAAGAACAAAGAACGGTGTAAATATAAATTGCAGAAAATGAATGAAAAGCAATAAATGAATGCAAGTAAAAATACAATGAAACGTAAAGAAATCTAAAGGACAAAGCAAAGTAACGTAAATTGCAGAAAGTAAAGGAAAATAACAGCGTGACAAGATAAAGTAAATGAATTTAAAGAACAGGACTCGAAGTAAATGAATTTTAAAGGACAGGGCGCAGAAAGTAAAAGGAATTTAAAAGAACATTGCATTAAGATAAATTGCTTGAAACGAAAATGGAAGGCATACTTGGAATCAAATCCTTTAATCTGCTCGGGTGAGATGTTAGGATTGTGTATCCAGTAACCAACCTTTTTTACATCGTAAATTCTAATATTTATAAAAAAACTAAGTAAAATAACCGACTCCTAAAACGTAAACACGTATACATGGCAGTTAAGTCACGTATTCGTTGTACAAAACTGTCAAAGTCATAAGGAAATTGGGTGCAACTTTTCGACGGAGACTATTATTCGACGATCAATCACTGTCTTCTTTGACGAAAACTTGTCATCCGACGAACAACACCTGCAAAGTCATTATCCGTCGAATAATATTTGCAGCATTTTCCACCAATAAAAATGAATCTTTTCGACATTTACAATTATCTGACGGACAACATTTGTAATATCATCTTCGACGAAAACTTATCATCTGACGAACAATGCTTGCAATAACTTCAAACCTTGGAGAAATTCTTCAAGTTCACTTATCCGTCGAATTAGAACATTTCTCTATTATTTTCTTCATCGAATGAGAACTTTATTTCTTCCCCCAACACATGGATATATTTTTATAATTTATGCAAACATATAGGTACCATAGTATAATATTCCATGGCATTAGTTGTCCGCGTTGATAAGAATAAAACCTTATGTTGGCATATTCGTTGTCACCTTCGACGGTGGATATAGAGGAAATTAGGAATAAGGGTATACTTTAAAACTTACTAATTCCGTGTTTGAAAATGATTTTTTTTTTACAATTTATGTTAGTGGCTTAATAAAAAATGAAATTAATTATTTTTTTTAATTTTTTTAAAAACAAAATTAAGTGAAAATGATTAAAATCATTAACTTATGGAAAATATTATGAATATCCTAATGTGTGACCGTCTCTGCCATGAAGCCCTCCGATTTGTCCTTGAGCTGTGTAGCTTGCGTACCCAAGTGGTGAAACCACATCTCCCTTCTTGTGCTATGAGGGTGCGCCCTTTACTCGCATGGAGTTTGGTGAAGTGGTAATGCTTGTGCTTACTCAATGCTCATTGTGAATGACACAAAAGTATCCTCCCTTCTTTGAATGTTCAATGCGCTTTTTACAAAAAAATTATGAAAAATGAAATAAAAAATAATAACGGGTTAACAGACTCGTTAACCTACTATATTAAGGGGTTGAGTTAGGGTTGAGTTAGGGTTTATACTTCTCTAACTCATTTATCAAACAACCAGGCCTGATATCAAGTTGGTTCGGGATGTTACACGACTCTGATTATGTAGCATCACCTAATTAGTATTGCCCTCATACTTAGCATGCCATTATAATAGTGTTTATGGTAAAATTTGATAAGTGCAAACTTCAACAAACAAATATTTATTTGAGTCGAATGCAGGTTTCAAATTATGTGATAATCTCGTGTGAAAATGTCTTTTAAGAAATTAAACTAAAATTAAGTGATAAAATTCACATAATCTCGTGTGAAAATGTCTTTTAAGAAATTAAACTAAAATTAAGTGATAAAATTTGTTAAACTTGTTGCAGGAAAAGAGAGAATTTAAACTTCATAAAAACTATAAAATGCAACGAAAAAGAACAATGCAAAATAACGTAAATTGCAGAAAATAGAAAAAAAAAAAAGCAATAAATTAATGCAAATAAAAGTATAACGAAATGTAAAAGAATGTAAAGAACAAAACTGAAAATAAAGGAGTCGTAGAAGAACATTGCATTAAAGTAAATATATTGAAATGAAAGGGGAAAGCATACTTGGATCAAATCCTTTGATCTGCTCGAATGAGATATTAAGATTGTATATCCAATAGTCAACCTTCATTACATCATAAATCCTAATATTTATAGGCAGACAAAAGAAAATAACTAACTTCTAAGAAATAGACACGTATATATGACAATTAAGCCACATATTCGACATACAAAATTCTAAGAGTTACAAAGAAATATGATAAATCTTCTTGATGAAAGCTATCATCTGAGGAACAGCACTTGTAGCATTTTCTACCTTTGGCAAAATAGATCTTTTCGACATAAATCAATCATCCGACAAACAACACTTGTAATGTTTCAAATTCATCTACTTGTCGTATTTATCATTTTTTTTTCTTTTGTCGAATTTAAAACTTATTTTTCTCCCCTAACAAATAGAAAGAAAATAATTGAGCTACTTCCAATTTGATTAACAAGAATCACATCATAGAACAACAAAATATCAATGACCATATTGCTAAAGGGAGGGAAAGACTAGATCATGCTCATAGGACGATTGATTGTTATAGCCACCAAAATTACATAGCAGACGCCACCTTCCCTTTCAAAACTAGGTAGTCACATCTACAGACAGCAATAAGGTTATCAATGGGGTGATCTGGCATTTTAAAAGTAAAAAATCTTGGCTTGAGATATTTGATCATAAGACAACTGACTCTGGCTACAAAAGCTGTTATGACCTGAAGGAGAGAAAAAGAAAGATTGGACGCTACAAAAACATTGAATTTAAAAGACCAATTTACTCATGCTACCTCAAGTGAGAAAGAATATTAGCATTATTCCTTCCTCAACCTTTTACTATTAGTCACTCAATTGTGTAATTAGTCGGGGAACTCAATATGTGACACAACATGCAAAATAACATCTTTCCATCATAATATATAACACAAAATCCAAGCTACGGAATCAATCTACGATTTTGTTTCTACTTTCTATCAAAAATGATGAATCTGAGTCCCACCACCAAGATCCTTTCAGAAATGGTATCCCATTAGAGTAGCTTAGTCAACATCCATAGCTTGTTCACTAGTCATGTTGCTGGACCACAACTTAATGGTGCGATCATGGGAGACAGTAACAATATTCCCGCCATCTGCAACCCCAATAACAAGACAAGCCAAAATCAGAAAAGACAGACTCAGCAGGCAAAAATTAATATTGACACAAACCAACAATGCTAAGCAATGGACAGGTTGTTGGATTGTTGAGTTTTTTTAACTGCCTTACAGGAAACCTGGTATTCAACTTAAAATGCACAATATATGGTCCTCCAAAAAAGAATGAGGACCTTTAAAACACGCAAATCAGGACTTAAAAGAGAACAGTTCCCAAGCCCAACAATTGGCACAGTTCATATATACTTGAAACAGATTTTCTTTGCTCAGTGTTCTAATTTTTTCCTTTGGTTATGATAATGTTTCAAAAAATCTTATTCTCAAGGCTTGCACCTCCACATTTCCAAACAATAATTTAGGTTGAAGCGTACATGCCAGATGAGAAGGTTATTATATGTAAACATAAATATATAAAATCCTCATCTTTCAACATTTAACAAAATATAAAAAGCAAAGAAATGAAATTCATTTTGGCAACAACACATTCTTCATTACATATCTAAGCAAAGCTAGTAAAAACTGGATTTGCATTTTAGAGGTCCACTGAATTTTCCATGAAATTCAGGAATCTTAAAATCCACTGTTAGAATACTGATCTAGGTTCATTAGCACATTTTGCACATGGTAGAATATTAGTCAACTATTATTATGATGATTGCTGATTGCTAGCTAGTGATTAGGCTACTGATTTGCTCCTAATTAGTCCTTGATTAGCTCTTGTATTTAATACATTCATAGTATAAATAAGATTGACTAGTGTGTAAGCAAGACAGACAATTTCTCCCTATTATTCTCTGTATCTACACCACTAAGTTGGTTTACATTTACAACTGCTGATTGCTTGCACCCCAAAAAAAACTCATTGCCACAAGTTATTTTCTTTTTTAATTCATTGCAAACTATTTAGATATATTTAGTCGTGTTTCAAAACATTCACTAGTTCCATTTTAATTCATCATTTACGATTTGTGGACTAGGCATAGGTGCTGTGACACATCAATCACATAATGGAATAACACATAAACAAGCAAAAAGGGTATGTAAATCAGAGCCATGGATGTATAATCCCTTTTCCTTTCAAAGATGGAAATCCTACCTCCGAGAACATCCAGAGAAGTAACTTTTGCTTCATGCCCAGATAGTGTCTTCACAGGCTTAAAATCACGGGCTGACCAAACCTGGAGTTGAAGCAAAAATATAAATAATTAATACTGCAATGAAAATAAAACATTGCTGTTTTAGGTAGAATGTATACCTTAGCGGTCATGTCATATGAGGCAGTTACCAAAAAGTAACCCTCTTGTGGCTCATATTTAACTTGTGATACTAAATTAGAGTGAGCAGGAATGGTGTACAAAGATTTCTTCTTTCTCAAATCCCAAATGCGACAAGTGTTGTCTTCACCACCCGTGGCTAAATGATATCCATTAGGTGAAAAACTGATGCCAAGAACCTTAAAATAAAACACAATTATAATCAGCCTTATGAAATGTTGAGAGTATAAAACCATGATCTAGAGAGAGAGAGAGGAGGCTTTCTTGTCTCACCGGCTTGATATGACCTTCCAGTGCAAGAATACTTCTCCCAGTTCGGAGGTCCCAAACACGAGCCAGAGCATCCAGTCCACAAGATGCAGCTAATGATCCATCATGTTGGAAGGCTAGACCATATACACTTCTACTGTGGCCTTCTTGAAGAAGCAACTCCTCTCCTGTTTCTATGTCCCATAGTCTCCATGTCTTGTCAAAACTAGCAGTTCCCAGGTACTTCCCGGATGGATGGAAGGCAATGCGTGCAAGACGGTCAAGATGACCCTCAAATGTCTTCAAGAGAGATCCTTGATCATTCCAATACCTTGCAGTCCGATCAGCAGAGGCAGTTGCTAAATGATTATGCTTAGGAGAATAAGCAACATCAGTAGCACGCTCTGTGTGACCCTTTAAGGTAGAAAATTTTCTTATTTCAGGCATGCTCCACAACTTGGCAGCTCCAGTTAGAGAACTACAAAAGCAAAACAATACCAGTAGTAGATTAGACTAGATTGGTTTCACAAGACAACGTAGGGAAAAAATAAGTGTTAAGCTGCACAGTTTGTAACAACAACATACGAGGTAGCAAGCCATTTTCCATCCGGTGAGAAGGAGCAACCAGAAAGCGGCCGATCATCTCCAATTTCACTGAATTCAAGACTCAAATTCTCAGCCTGCCTCAATGCCCAATCCATCTCTGCATCCATATCTTCATCTGGATCATCTCTTCTTCTCTGGGCACGTTGAAGACGTAATGCTGCCCTTACTAAAGAATATTTAGCAATATCAATTCTGGCATCCAGGAGAGACTTTGACCCTTCAGTGTAAAAGGGATACTGTAGTTCTTCCTCATCCTCATCTTTTGCTACAGAAGCTGCAGCCTCTTCATCCTCATGGGCTTTCATCAGCTTTTCCAGCTGACCTTCAGCATCCAGCTTTGCCATAATCATCCGCAACCTGTCTCTTCTCTCCATCTCCCTCTCACCAAAGAGAGTTATGGGCTCACCAAGACGGCGAAGACGAGCTCTCACAGCCATGTCATTTGTAGGAACAGCAAGAGCAGCAGCACGCCTCTTCATCATGAGTTCTTGCATTGCTTTTTCCTGCCGCTCTCTTACCAGTCTACTCTCTTCTGATATCTCATATTCCCCTGTACCCTGGTTAATCCTGGTGCCTGAGTCATCATGGTCCGAATCAGAGTCACTTGATTCAACCTCACCATTTTGCGACACAGGTGGCCTAATAAGTGGTGGTCGAACTGGAAGCGGTGCCAGTGGGCGGACAATAAGAGGGGGTGGAATTGTAGGAATTGCAGCTATAGGAGGCACAACAGAAGGGAGAATAACTGGTGGAATAATGGGTTGTATTGGCAGAGGCGGTGTTGCATGAAGAGGGGAAACCAGATTTTGACTCTCAGAGGCCGCAATAGAGGATTCCGCAGTAGTATTTGATGTGGTATTTTCCTCCTCCACTTCCATGATGCCTAACCAACAAAAAAACAATAATTGAAAATTTGACTGTGAAGTCAAACTGCAGTACTTTCAGCTAATCATCATTATTCATTAGCATCACCAGCCATAATTCTTTCAGCACACAAATCTAATGTATTATGTATAAAAGACATTAACACAGTAAAATTATAAGTCATTGACATATCTTGAAAGAAACACATTTATAAGTGAGACTGAATTAAACATAAAAAGCACAAAAATAAATAGAATAGATAGACAAAAATCCTCAAGCAACAATTTACAAAGTCAAATATACTGGATTAGTATAGTTATTTTGCTTAGCGCGTTAGCATACACCATAGCCGCACAGAGAATTAGGTTGATTACGAGAACTAAATTTTCGAATTACTTTTATATTAGCAACAAAATCTAGATTCACCAAAAGGCTAAATTCTATTGAATATAAATTAAATTCTATGAAATTACTAGAAATGGTTTTACAATACTATGGTTGCTCAGGAATTTCTATGCGAACGAGATATAAAGAAAAGCTCTATACAGAGAGAGAGAGAGAGAGAGAGAGAGAGAGAGAGTAGTAGTTGTACCTGAGACGGTGGAAGGGGGACTCTCTCTGCGGCGGCGACACTGCTTTTGGGGCGGTGGGTGGTGATGCCTGACGAGTCGAAATGATGCTTTGGAATTTGCTGTGAAATTGTGGTGGCTCTTGTTTGAGATGTTTTCACTTTTTCTCACCCAAAAATCTGAAACACTCACCGTTGTTCTTTAAGCCCGCAGATACTTTATTAATAATAAGTAAATATTTGGTTAATACAGCATATCATTTTATTAATAAGTTTTACTAACTTGTAAGTAATTGGTTATCAAAACTCATTAACTAAATAATATATTGTATTAACTAAAAATTTACTCATTGTTAACCAAATATAAAAGTGGTGTAAAAAAAATGGTATGTAAGAATCATTATTGAAGCAAAAAATATAGTTAGTTACCTGCGATCAAATGTAATTTGAGCTATGCTTAATTAATTGGATTTAATTTCAATTTACTGTGAGTGTAAAAAAAATTTATACTATCATTTAATTATATGCTGACACATCAATAAAAGAGTTAGACTTTCTAAGTAGTTGTTGTGATAATCAAACTTTTTTAATGATTTGACAACACATAATTAAATGACAATGTATAAAAATTTTACACTGATCGTAGATCAAAATTAAACTCTAATTAATTTTTAATTAGAGAACGAACTTTTTGAATATGAGGATAATTTGGCTTTGCCCTAGTAATCACAAGGTATTTTTTTTTGGTAGGATTCAAACCGTTTATATAAAGTTCGGTTTAGTTTATTAATTGAATCATACTTCATGATTTTATGTATTTACATAAATTAAAAATGAAAGCGCACATTTTTTTTGGATAAATTTCAAATTTCTTATTTAATATTATTTTATTTGTAATCTATTTTTAATATTTTAATTATAATTTATTTAAATATATAATTTAACTTTCTTTAATGTTATCATTAAAATTGGTTATACTATTCGATAATTAAAAGAATAAATTGTATTAATTAAAATTTTATAAAAATATAAACTACATTCACTAAAAATATTTTTAAAATTATATATGAAAGAAAATTCATGAAAATTTTGTAAAATTTATTCTTGTTTTAAAAATACATCGCTTAGTATATAATTATTCATATCCTATAATACAACTAAAACAAAGCAAAATTTAATTGTAATTTTTTAGAAAAACTCATTAAAAGAATTAAAATCATGAAAATTTCATTATAACTTCAAACATGAAAAACTCATTGAAGGAATTGCTTCTTTTCCTCGAGGTTTGAAAGCCCAAATATAGGTTTCTTCCTTAAATTCTTGCTTGTAGATGAATTCTTAAACTCAAAAGTAAACTTTTGGGGATTTTTTCTATATTTTCTTTAGATTTTTTTCTTTCTCCTTTCTTCCAACCTTGCTCTTCTCACTTCTCTCTTGTCTTCTTGAACTTTTAGGCTTGCAGAAGAAGAAGCCTTAATTTTCTATTTTAATTTTTATTTAATTTAATTAACCAATCTATGCTAAATGATTATAACTTTACCTTATCCATTCAAATTGCAATAACACCTCTCTAAATGACTTGTTTCTGTTCCCTAATATAAAGAATTAATACTTTATATAACTATCTAGTTGGTTTCTAACTCCCTAGTTCATTTCTAACTATATTCAAATTAGTTAGCTTACTTTTGTCTTATTCTACTACTAAATTCTTAAATAAACATTGGGTCCTAGTGTCATAACCCTATAATTATAGAAATGACAATATATATTCTAGTAATTTATACTAGGTATTTTAATAAATTCTCTTCTTATTTAGATAGTTTTCAGGACTCTATTTCATTAAAATTATTAAGAAAAAAAAATAACAATTCTAATAAGAATATAATTATAAAAAAAAAAATATTTACTGATAAAGGATACTTATAAATACTTCATGTATAAATATATAGAAATAGAACTTGGGTAATTTTCTACATTCTTTTTATAATAGATAACATAAATCACAATTTTCAAGCATAAACAATGTGAAAATAAATATTAATTAATTAAATAACAGTAAATATATATTTTTTTATTATTTTAGAGGAGGATGTTACATAAAATCTAACCTAACTTAACTTATTTTCATCTCTATTTGTGGCATTTTCTTTTGGAGAAAACTTAGATAAAATTTCATAAGTACTTGTGGTGTTACTCCTTAATTAAAATATAATATGTATATTTTTTTTTACACTTTAATACAACATCATCGTCACTTTCAGTATTAATGTGTAAAAAATAATACATATATTATATTTTTAATTAAAGAACAACACCACTAACACCTATTAAACTTTATCTAAATTTTGTCCTTTTTCTTTTCCTAAACTTTCTTTGCTTTTGTTTTTCCTTTTGTATGTTTATATTTACTCCAATACTTGTGTAATTTATCATCACTAGTGAGACCCTACACAGCATGTGTAAACAAATGTATGAGATGATCCAACTGAAGGAGAAAACTTCGGTTGGTGATTTCCAACCAAAATGAGAAGTAAACATGCAACCGTTGCATAGGAATTTGAACAGCAGTCAACTTCTATTAACTTGATTTTTTTGCCATAAAAAAAAAAAGATTATCTTGTCAAGGGATGTCATACAAATTGTTAGTTGTTCAAGGTCCCCGGAGAAAAATTCTCTTGGTGTATTTCATTAAGTTGATATTTAGTACATAACATACAAATAAAAAAAAATAATGAATTCCTTCACCACCAAAATCTATATCCCTACACTGACACTAGAAACAGTTTTTCTACAAAAATGGTTTATACAACAAATCCAGCCCCCCGGGTGGTTCTCATCCATATCTTACTTTTATCAGCTTTGCGCTTTCATTTGTACCAACCAGCAAGGAAATACCTTAGCATGAAACAGAAACAGCATGCAATAGCCTGTTCAAAGAAAGAACAGAAAGAAATGAGCAATGTACCATATGAAATTAAAATTCCAACAGAAGTAGCATCCACAGAAAATCAATACATAATGCATCCGCATCTCAATCATAGGTTAAACTGCAATGCGAATATACATTGCTATGGAAACTGGTAAAAAATTTCATCACCACAACTAATCATCTCAATCCAAGTTTTTTTTTTTTTTTTTAAAAAAAGAAGGAAATAGAAATGTGATTTCTAACAATTGTCTTGTTGATAATGTGCAAATCTTCAGTACCCCTTCCCCCCAAATAAAGAGGTCAATTAATATGCAAATCTCACAATAATGTTTATGGTAGGCCTTATTTCTTTTATGTTCGACAGTTAATTGGAATTGGAATGCAAGCCTCATGAAACATGTCGAATCAACTACATCTACATACACATCCATAGAAAGATTTAGGATAAAAAATAATGGACTTCTAAACAGGTTTAACTGTATAGGTAATATTTTGCACACGAGCCCTAAACAAACTAAAGCAAGTTCAGCATTATCTGTGCATCTGGATTAGGACCCATGAACCACTGGTTTGCTTGCACCCCACAAACATATTGTTGGACTTAACACAAGTTCAACTTGGAAAAAGAAAACAAAAAAGAAAAGGAAGAAAAAAAAATGCAGGCTACAAGGAAAAAGGAAGAGGAAATCACCTGGAAAACAAGAAGATAAATACAAAGTGCCCTTTCGGACTTCCTGCCCAGATTTCTTAAGAAGAAGTTTACGAGTGTCCCATCATTTGTCCCAGTCAATAGTCCAGTTTGAGGGTCAAACCTGAATGAGTAGATGATACATGAGGTTTCAACCAAACAAGTACATGCAAGATGCCTGAAACAATCACAGTCTGTCAAAGCCTACCTTGGCAGACGATGACGTGGACAGGGAACATAACCAGAAAGCTGGAGGAAAACATATTCTATGTCAGACATATTCAGAAGAGTTCTAAATTATCACAAATTCAAAACATGAATGGAGAGAGATTCTGTTAGTGTCAAACCTGGGGGAGTGACAAGAGAAAGTTCAAAACTTGAGGTAGGAAGAAAATCAAAAGTGTCTCACTGAAGCAAAAATTAAAAGAAAATAAAATTATTACAAGGCAATCAATAATCACCGTAATGCAAGCTCATAATCTCAATGGAATGGAATAATACAAATATGCTGACATTAGCATTATACTCTTGTTTTTCTCTTGTCCAGTTTCTAGTAGATAGCCAATCAGGTCATCTGCTAAAGGCTTACATTGTAATGTTTGAAACAAAGCACAGAAAGTCAGATTATTGAAAGTTAAGTTTTACTCTTTTTTTAAATACTTTATTCAAGAACCATATTTGTAATTTTATGGAAGAAGGAAAATGTTGAAGAAGAAGAAGGGAGGAGAGTCCTCGGGGCAAAATGAGACAGGTTATTTACTGAGGACAGAAAAGGAATTTTCCTTGAGGATGCATAAAAACTTTTCACATTGAATGGAAACTCCCCACCTCAAACTTCCTTATTTGCTATTATATGCAGTTGAAGTATACTTTGAAGGTTATTATTCCAAGTTCTACAATTTCCTTGTTCATTATGATTGAGATGAATATTCCAAGGTCCATTTGTTGACGGCATCATAGTCCATGGTAAATATTTAGTAGCCCTCCCATGTCAGAGCATCCTTGGAAGCTGCAGGGATTTTAAGTTTTTGAATGACATAGTTGATGCCAAAGGAAAAAATAAGACAATGGTAGAAATATTTAGACCAATTTGTACATTTCCTCCACGAGTTCTCATTTAATTTCCAATTTCGTTCCTGATGTCATATTCGTATTATGAAACATGTTTCAATTTTCTCCGTCCCTTATTACCATTAGAATAGTCAACAAATATGCGTCCTCTCATGTTACATGGTCATCATGCTAGGAGAAAGAAAGATAGAGACTTTTATAATTTAAACACATTGTTTTAGATGTTTTGTTTTGTGTCTTTGTCTTTCCAACATGATGATGTCATATAACAAGGTCCGCTAATATCTATGTATAAAATTTACAAATCATGTCTATCCTCAAGACTTTTTAATTACAACAACAATACAAAAGAATTTCTATAGACATTGCTAATGCTTAGAAGATGAAGGTTTAAATTGACAACTGAGAAAAACTTTAGGGATAACAAAATTAATTTAGCCAAATTTTATTCTAAAATCCTATATTTTTTATAAAAAGCAAAATAATTGAAGAAAAAATTGATGGTCCTAGTCTGTAGGTTTTCTTATAAAATGCTGCAAAATCATTCACCAAAGTACTCCTACAGAAAATAAAATATTCAAGCCAGACCCGCAAAAAATATTTAAAACATTTATCAGTAAATTTCAACTTCTAAAAATGAAGATTGACCATATGTTTGCCTCCACAACTGATCCTTTAGATCAGAAGCAAGAGTGGAGGTGCAAAATTTATAAAGTCCCCTATTATAGTTACACCTATTTATCACTGAAACACAAAAATGCAAACATATTAATACTTTTATCAGATAAAAGTAAGGATATACCTAAAATGGCCTAAAATACCAATCACAGCCATGGTCATTCCAGCAAAGTATGTATATGTGTCGCCAACAAAAACAGCAGAAGGATACCTAGAATTCGAAGGACAACTGACTGTTAGTAAACTACTCTTGATCATGCAAAACAATGGTTTTAATCAAAATGATATAGATACAGTATTAAATACCAGTTGTAAGAAAGTAAAGCCAAAGAGGTAGCTAGCAAGGGTTGAACTAAGTAAACAGAGAATGCGTGTGCTTGCTTATATTCAGGATCTGTTGATGCTCCAATTTGCATAATGTTGTGTATCAGGATCTGCAAACTGACAGTATGTATCATTTCTCTATGACCAAAATAGATTCCATAAACTTTTACAAGGCTTCATGCTTACAGCTGATGCGATAACCACCGTCTGCCCAACTTCAAGGCCATTTATTCCAGCATGTATATTGATGGAATTTGTGCAGAAAACAGCCAATAGCCCCATATATAGTTTATATATCCATCCTGCCTCATCAAAAAACTAGTCAAAATAGTGAAGCTTTACAGTAATTAGTAACTCCTCAAGTATCATTTGTATAAAGGAGAAATTCTTAGGAAGGCACTGCCTACCATAGGCCCTCCATTCAACATTAAACATGTATAAGGTTGTGTGAGTCATGTTTTAAATGCACCTATCTCTACAGAATGCCTTTACACATGTCAACTATTGAATGGAGTGCCTATGGTAGGCAATGCCTACCAAAGAATTTCTCTTGTAGAAAGTTATGGAAAGCTTACCAAGATCCAAAACCTCTATCCCAACGTGTGGGACAAGTGGCTTTGGTATAACTATAGTTGTGTGTCCAGCATATGCCATTAACAAAGGAAGTGCAGCAATTGATGGGAGTAGTAATTTTCTGCTCTTCACAATGACATAAAATCATAAGAAACTATTCTAGTTGTAGTTGACAAGCTCAAATCCTGGAAAAAAAAAATACTAAAACATCATATACTCACACTCTCCATGGGACATCAAGGACATCATCAACAAATCCAAGCAATGTCATGAAACAGACACATGCTAATGCCGCATTGTACTCAACAAGCCACTGCAAGATCAAAATAGTTCATAAATTAAATATTCAATTCTTATATTGATATCTGTCACAAAATATCAGAGAGGGACTGAATAGTCAGGTTACCTTACTGGTAACTTACAAGATATACTTACATTTGAATCTGCTGTGAAGTTAAAATACTGAAATAAGATTCCCACAACCAAGAAGACAATACCAACAACTATACCCAATGACTCAGGTCTGCACAGAAAAATGTAGCATAGTCAATAAAGAACTGAAAGAGGTCATTAGTGATACACAGTCCTTCTCCCTCAGTTTGAATTTGACTTTACCACTTCACCAAGACAAGCACGGCAAGTAACTAGCTCATATGCTTACTAAACCAAGTTATCATACAAAAGTAACTACATAACTTAGTCCCAAAAAACTTATGATTGCTGATTAGAATCCTTCCTATACATACATGACATATATACATACATACGTATATATTTTCAAATAAATCCTGTCTAAGGGTATATTCTCTTCTTAACTTCTTTAACTGCATTTTTCATAACTTGTACCAATGTACATTAATAATCTTTCTTTTTATACTCTTCAATTTAACTTTTTGAGTTTTCTCTCTCTTCCACACTCAAACATTTAGATCTCTATGTGCCACTGTTCAAAGCATCTTAAACAATTATTTTTCAATAAACCATCAGCCCAAGCTACCAGTTTTCTTGGTGCGATATCCTCATTCTTATCATAAATTTCCTCATGTTACTAAGTAACCACCAGTCACCATAATATTTTGATAAAACTCATTTCCTGAAATATCTTTTAAGAGTCACAACTACAGCACATCTATAGATTTTTGCAACAAGGGCATCCATCAATTAGACAATACCCCCATATGCGTTGACTTGTCAAATTCATCCAATTATGCCCTATTGCATTGGATTCAAGTCTCCAATCACAACATCATTTTGAAACTTTGCTAGACTTACCTGTTATTTTTCTGTGTAAAATAAGAACCTTTAAACTAGAAAGAGATCAGTTAATAGTAGAGGATGGATTTGCCAGCATTTCCAACCTCATGGGAATTCTATCAAGTCATCTAGCTTTCCCTATCTTTCTCTTCTATTTCTATATTCCTTTTTTTACCACTTTCATTATGAAATGCCTTACAAACCAACAATTCCTTCGCAGGAACTACTTAGCTTCCTGAGTTCATTTAATGGCATCACTACGCAACTTGTCAAATTAATCCTCTAATAATCTCTAATATCCTAATCATTGATTAAAACTATATATTTTAACTATATGCTCATACTCTGTTCAATAGCATGGATCTTGTGTTTAATACAGCAACCAACATGCCGGCTTCACCTAGTAGGTAAACGAAAAATAAGTGCAATAACACATTAATGAAATAAGTATATGGGTGAAATAGAAGTTTCCTCTCAAAATAAAAACTAAAATGAAAATGCCAAATACAAGAATTTCAATGCCAAGGTAATGGGTAAAAGGTACAAAGGGTAAATGACAAACTATCAGCCGTTCAACAACTCAAAGTATAGAAAGTATTCTAAGAAAACAACCTAATAAGACAATCTGTATGTTTATAATTTCTATATCCATATTCACGGAGCATCAAATGGAAGCATTAGTCAGGTAGATAGCAATATCATAAAGATTTTAGAATATATGTAGCAAAAGTTAATGATACAAGAGACTTGGGGAAAAAAAACAGAGAACCTCGTGCAAGTCAACATCAACAATTTACAACAAGAAAACAAAGTATTTTCCAAAAATGGCGTAAACAGTTCAGCTCATAAATTGGTTGAACAATCCATGAACAACAAGTATAAGATTAAAAATGAATTTACAGCTCACATTGAAGTGCATAATAAATCTCACATTTGACAACGGAAACCTCTCAAATGAAGGAGCAACTAAATTACACAGAAGAGACGCATACTCAATTACAAAACCCATTTGAAAACTCGATCCCAAAAATTGAGTTTCAGCTGAACCTAAACCCAACCAAATGCCCAATCTATGAATTTGATCAAAAACCAACTATGAAAAAAAAAAAAAAAAAAACCCAGATCGAAAAACCAAAATCCATCGCTTACCCACTTCATATACATGTTAATCAAAATCAAAAAAAAAAAAATGAACCGAAAGACTCACACTTTGACATTGCCCTGAAGGGTACCCTTCTTGTTGATATCATATCCAAACAGATTTCGCTTGAGAACGTATCTGGAGGCCACGGGGATCATTTTGACCGTCACGAAAAAGCCAGCAAGGCTCATACCCGCGTTGATGATTATGGATCTTCGGAGCTCTCGTTCGATGTCGTAATGGTAGAAGATCAAATACAAGTAAGGGAGCAAGAAAAGAGAGAGCTTGAAAAGGAGACCCCATTTGGGGGGTGCAATTGGTGGGTCAGCAGTGTTGGGTTCTGGGGGTTTGCGCTGGGTCTTGTTTTCCTTCGCAGAAGGTCCTTCTGCCGAGGTTTGTGTTGAAGAGAGTCTCTTTCGAGATGCCATTGTTGTTTATGTTGTTGTTTGTTATCTTTCTTCTCTTGCAGTAACCTTTGTTTGAGTTTTGTTGCAACGGTGAACAGACACTGAATCTGTACCCAATTGTTGTTTCTCCTCTCTCGTCTCCTAGTCGTCATAATACCAATGAGATGTTGCCAAGTCATCATGGGTTGCAAATGTGGCATATTACATTTTTATTTTTTTAAACTAAATTTCTAAAGATTCTTGTGTAGAGAAGTATATACTATATACCTAAGATAATATGCATCTCAATTCTCAACTCAACTACTATTATGAATTTTATGATATCGAACCCGCGATATATATATATATATATATATATATATATATATTTATTTATTTATTTATTTATTTATGGCTGGATCTAAGTTAATTCTTATCTTTATGAACTGAATATTGTACTTTTATCATGTTATTATGCTTGAACGGGTAGTGTGCGTCCTAGATCTATGTTCTTAACTGAAAAACATAAGATTCATTGTGTTAAAATGATTTGTGACGCTGTAGCAGTAAGTCCTAAGGAGGCAGTAAGGCTAATTTGACGATACATCACAAAGTAGATTAACACAAGAACTGAATAGGGTTATGGTTAAGATCTATAGATGTTTTGCACGACTAAGTTTTTGCATAATAAAATTAAAATCTCAAGATCTAGTTCATATTGATAAATTTTAACTTAATCCATATCTAAATTTTTATGAAACCGAATGATGGTGATGATATCATTGGGAATTCTTTTTATGAATATGCTTCGATCTTTTTCTTCTCGCTTTTCTCGTCGCTCATCCCAACGTTCATCTTCTTCTCTTATTCCAAATCAAACTTTAAATCAAACTTCAAATATTTTCAATGAAGAAATTCATTTTGAAGATATCAACCAAGAAGTAGACAACTGGGAAATTCCCAAAATTCCTGAAAATGAACTTTACAAACCCGAAGGCAAATGGTATCATAGTTCTGATTACATTATTAGAACTGTTGAGAAAAATATTCCCATCGACCCAGATGTCGGTGAAGAATTTCACTTTCTTCACAAACAAGTTTAAATGAACATCAAACTAAAAAATATAATTTTCTACACATTGAATGTGTACAAATTGCTATTAAACCTCTTATCAGAGAAGGATTAAACACTTCTATTCTTCTTTGTTTAAGAGACATTCGTCACAATAAATTTCAAGATTCGCTCTTAGGAACTGTAGAAACAAGCCTAAGTCATGGCCCAATCTACTTCAACTGCTATACTAATAGAACTATTAGTTTAGCCGACAAAAACATTAGGGATGCTTTGTTCCTTAATTTAAAAATTGATAGTTTAGATATGAAATCAGGATCTATTCCTGCAACTTTAATGTATAGGATTCAATAGAAAGTAATGAATTCTTCAAACTCTCATGTCCTTAAAACAAAAACAACTGGAGAAACCACTTTGTTTCTCATTGATATCACAAAGGCCAATGTTTCTGTGCCTAAAACAATTCTCTGGAAAGACGTGGTCTTACCTGAGAAATGGACCCTAGATAAGGCAACACCTGCCTTGCCCAGAATCACTCCTGATTTCAGAGAAATCAGACAATTCCCAACCGGATCTGTTGAATTAGTGTTCGATAGAAGAAACTCCTTTAGTTCTGCTAGTTCATCTAAAAGTGAAGACTTCAAATCTGAATATTTTAGATCTGCCCTCTCTAGGAGATCCATGTCTTCCCTTAGAATCCCTCCATCAAACATCAACCTTCAAGGCCTGGATACTTCGTCTACTATCCCTCGCCCAACATACCAACAAGAAGACGATCAACAAACTATTCGATCTCCAACCTATTCTTCTCTTAATGATGTTTATGATGACAAATAAATACATTATTGATAAGATAGCCCTTAGGAAAGATTTCTATTCTGAGGAATGGACTCCTCAACGAGAATGGTTCTTTCAAAATTTTCAGGGTCAAAACAAGTCAGATATTCAACAAACTTATTACGATTTCCTTAACAATGTTAGGATGAACATTCCCTTCTTTGACTGGTTTCTTGCTTACACAGTCAAAAATCAAATTGATTATCCCTTTCAAACTAACATTATTGATGAAAGATCAACTAATGTTATCACTGTTTATCATCTCAAAGATGGTGAAATGGTCAAAACAGAACTTCCTCCGTCTCGTTCCTATCAACTTCCTAATCTTAAGATGACAAACAGCAACCTCTTATGGCATCGCCATTCAAAACCAAAAATATTGAAGAAACCGTTAATTCCAAAGATATTAAAAGTCTTATGAAACAAAATAATTATACAAATAATTATCTTCAGGTTATAGGAGAAAAACTTGCTTCCAAACAACCTCCTCAATCTTCCTCTTCAACATCTCTACCACAAAAAATTGAAAAACCCTTATTTAAACCTTTTAAATTAACCAAACAATTAAAAAAGGATTTCCAACTCCTTAATCCCCAAACACAGATTAAAAAAGAAGTTTTATCTAAACAAGATGAATTTCTTTTAAAAATAAATGAAAAACTTAAAGAATTAGGACCCATAGTTCCTAATACTCCTCAAACTTCTTAAGATAAACCAACTACTCGTAGCACAACTAGAGGTTTAACGATCAATACGTTAAAAACTTCTACCTCTTCCAATCAATTTGAAACAGATACTAATTCCATGATTAAAGTCAATCCTGTTATTAGTCAAACACTTAACTGGCGAAACCCTTCTAAACTCTTTTACCCCAAAGCAACTCCTCCTGATCTCCTTCTTGAAGAAAGAGATCCCAATTTTAAAAGTTTTAGCGCCAATAATATCTATGAATGGAACATAGATGGTCAAACTGAGTGTAATATTCTTAATACTCTTCAACACATGACTATGGCAGCAACTGCCTATCATATTACTTTGGATTGTTCTGAAATAACTATTGCCAACATTTTGGTCGCTGGCTTTTCTGGCCAACTTAAAGGATGGTGGGATAATTATCTCACCGAAGACGAAAAAGACCAAATTCTTTCTGCCATTAAAATGACAGATGATCAAATTCTCATTCTTAATAATGGTGAAACTATTCCTGATGCAACTAATCAACTCATCTATACCATAGCCCAACATTTTATTGGTGATCCTTCGCTATGGAAAGATAGATTTGCCGAACTTCTTTCAAACCTCAAATGTAGAACCTTAGCTGATTTTAGGTGGTATCGTGATACCTTTCTTTCCAGGGTTTACACTAGAGAAGATAGTCAACAACCTTTTTGGAAAGAAAAATTCTTAGCCGATTGATCAATCAATTTGAGACACTTATGTTAGCTTTGTATTAGGCTTCATTAGATGTTTATTGTGCCCAATATTAGTATTTTAGATGAGTTTAATGTTGTTGGGCTTCATTGGGTTTTAATGTAAATATTGGATAATTTTTGGATTTTGATGCATTTTGACCTTTCTTCCTTAGTTAGGCCATAACTTGGGACTCGGTGATCCAATTGAGGTGTTCTTGGTGTCTTTGGAAAGCTAAGACAAGGATCTACAAGTTTAATGAAGAAATCAAGAGCTGGATCGGACTTCTAAGGGCCCAAAATAGCCTTGCAATATAGAGTGAGTTTGCTGTCACGGAACCATCTGAGCAGTATGCATATATTGGACTATATAGTGGGTTATAGGCCTCCTCTTGGGCTGAAACTTGGTCATTTGAAAGATAAGACCCATATCTCCAACTTCACTGTAGACCATTTTGTCAATAGATGTCGTTTTAGGCATGCTTCTGAAGCTACAAGTTGGTCTGAATTTGGAAACACGTTCTTCCAACCTAACTTGAGGTAGGTGCAGTGTTTTTGGCATTTTGGGAGTTCTAAAAGTCCAAATGACATGATCCAAATTGGAGATTTTCAAGGAGACAACTGGCTACAACTTTCATGAAGACATCCAAGCCAAAATGCACCGTCTAGGTGATGAATTTGAAGCCAGAAGTTGGATAAGAGTTGTTGACTAAAAGCCACCAACCATACACCAACCCACCTACCATGCACCAACCCACCTACCATGCATCAAGCTTCCATATTTGACAATTTCCTTGTTTTTATAGCTTGTATTCAGATTATGTACATGTACAAATTGGCTTCTAGGATTAGTATAAATAAAGCTAACCTCTTTGTATTAGAGGGGATTCAATTTGCAATAAGTTTCAAGAAAGTTTGAGTATTTGTTAGAGTTTTCTTTCTCTTCTTCTCCATTCTCTTTAGAATTTCGTTTTTGTTCTTTTATTTTTGAGTTCTTCCTTCCCATCCATGGAAGGCTAGGCTCTCATAATCAATCCAAGGGATTAGCCATCTTGATGTTTAATTTGGAGATCTTGTTTCGCTTGTTCATATTGCTTAATTGTTATTTAAGTTTCTCTTCTTCCTCTTTTAATTTTGATCTAGATTGAATTGCTTAATTTGATTTGGATGTTTATGTGGTAATAGCTTTATTATCATGTATTCAAAGAGGATCACATAGAATAAACAATTTATTAAAGCTTTTTGGTAGATTGTTTAGCTTGGTTAAATTCTTGATCTTAAGTTAATCTATGTTGGATGGTGCTTACTTTATCTAACCTTGGTTAATCAAATCCTAGATGCTTATCTAGTAGAGAATTCTTGGATCATGTTGAGGCGTCTTGATGTGATCTAAGGCCAAGAACATGGTTAGCAATTAAGTGAATTCCTTGTGATCAATGATGAGTTAAACTCAAGATCGGTAAATTTCCTTGGATTGGTTGTTTCTTTATATTTGTTTACAACATTAAGTCTTGTACTTCTTTTCAATCTTATTAATCAACAACAAACCCCCCTTTCTAATTATCTTGATCTGATTAAATCTTTGTTCATTTTGAATCCTTGAGAGACGATTCGGTTCATGCTCTATACTATAAATTAGTTTGCGAACCGGTAAATTTTATTTATTTGACGGGTCTCGACAACCTCTTGTCACCGATCTTCCTAAATCCCTAGGAGACAAGGTCAGAGATAAAATTTAGAGTCATACCTCCAACGAACAAATTCCTTATGAGCAATTAAGTTATGGACAGTTAATTGCTTATATCCAGAAGGTAGCCTTAAAAATTTGTCAAGATGACAAGATCCAACATCAACTTGTCAAAGAAAAAGCCCAAAACAAACGTGACTTAGGATCATTCTGCGAACAGTTTGGTTTACCTTGTGCTAAGAAAAAATATAAGCCCAAGCCCAATTGTGAACAGAAAACTTATCATAAGTCCAAATATTACATAGGAGCAACGCCCCTCCTCGAAGACTTAAGCAAGATTTTAAGTCCAAACCTCCGATTGACATAAAAATTCCTAACAAACCAATAATTTGTTATACTTGTGGCAAATCCGGCCACATCAGCAAATACTGCCGTTTAAAAAACAAGATAAAAACTTTAAACCTTGATCATTCTATTGAAGAACAAATTAATAATTTATTAATTCAAACTTCTGATGAAGAATCTGAACATGAGTCTTCTGAAGATTTAAACCATATCCAACATGATGATAACACCTCTCTTGGAGACTCAGAATCTCCAAACGAAATCAATGTATTAACCAAAGACCAATATCTTCTTTTTGAAGTTATTAATTCTCTTCCTAATCCTCAGGAAAGACAAAATTACTTCAACAAACTTAAAAAAGCCATAGAGAAACCTTCTCCATTCTCCCTCTAAAAATTATGTTGCTATCGAAAGATTTAATCTTAAAGAAACTCTCAAACGACTAGAAAAGAATATTTCTAAACCAGTTACTATTCAAGATCTTCAACACGAGATTCATAATCTCAAAATTGAAGTTAAACAACTCAAAGAAACTCAAGATCTTCATCAATCTGTCTTGGCCCAATTACAAGACGCCTCCCAAACAGATTCTGAAACTGATATAGAAACTTCCAAAATTAATTCTCCCAAAGCTGATAATGATTTTCTTGGATTAATTAACAAGTTAAAAATCCAAAAATTCTACATCAGCATTAAAATTATAATTCACGAATTTGTTCTTGAAACTGTCGCTTTATTCGACACTGGTGCAGATTCTAACTGTATTCTTGAAGGACTTATTCCAACAAAGTATTTTGAAAAAACTTCCGAACAACTTAGTACTGCAAACAGCTCCAAGTTAAAAATCAATTTTAAACTTTCTTCTGCAACCATTGTCAACCAAGGTTTTCGTATCGAAATACCTTTTCTTCTTGTCAAAAATCTTAAAAATGAGGTAATCTTAGGAACACCTTTCATTAGATCGTTCTTCCCTCTTAAGATTTCTGATGAAGGAATTTCTACTCAACATTTAGGACAAACCATTATATTTAGATTTCTCAGACAACCTGTCATAAGAAGTCTTAATATAGTCCAAACAAAACAAAATCAAATCAATTACCTTAAAGAAGAAGTTTCTTATAAAACTATTGATTTTCAATTAAGCCAACCCAATGTTCAAAATAGAATCAATTCTCTCCTTGAACATATTCAAACCTCTATCTGTTCTGATCTCCCCAATGCTTTTTGGGAAAGGAAAAAACATGTAGTTGATCTACCTTATGAAAAGGATTTTCACGAAAAACAAATCCTTACTAAGGCTAGACTGATTCAAATGAATGATGAACTTCTTAAAACTTGCCAACAAGAAATAAAAGACCTTCTTCATAAAAGACTTATTAGAAAATCTAAAAGTTCATGGTCTTGTTCTGCTTTTTATGTTAATAAAAATGCTGAAATTGAAAAAGGAACTCCTCGTTTAGTTATCAACTACAAACCACTTAACCAAGCTTTTCGATGGATTAGGTATCCCATTCCAAACAAAAAAGATTTGCTTAACCGATTACATTCTGCTAAGATCTTTTCAAAATTTGACATGAAATCAGGATTCTGGCAAATCCAAATTAAGGAATGTGATCGCTACAAGACAGCTTTCACAGTCCCCTTTGGGCAGTACGAATGGAACGTAATGCCCTTTGGATTAAAAAATGCTCCTTCTGAATTTCAAAACATTATGAACGATATTTTTAATCAATATTCAAACTTTGCTGTCGTCTATATTGACGATGTTTTAATCTTTTCTCAATCCATTGATCAACATTTTATACATTTACACACGTTTGTAAGTATCATTAAGAAAAATGGTCTTGCGGTGTCCAAATCCAAAATTGTTTTATTTCAAACTAATATTCGTTTTCTTGGCCACAACATTCACCAAGGAACCATTATTCCTATAAACAGATCAATCGAATTTGCGGATAAATTCCCAAATCAAATTCTTGACAAAATCCAACTACAACGATTTCTTGGCTGTTTAAATTATGTCGCTGACTTCTTTCCCCAGCTAAGTAATCTTATCAAACCTCTTCATTATCATCTGAAAAGGAATCCTCCTCCTTGGATAGACATTCATACAAACATTATCAAACAAGTCAAAAATCAGGCAAAGCATCTCCCATGTCTTTATCTTCCTAATCGCCAATCCTTCAAGATTGTCGAAACTGATGCCTCTGACATTGGTTATGGTGGCATTCTTAAACAAAGTATTGCAGGCAAAGAAACTGTAATTGCTTTTACTTCCAAACATTGGAATCTTGCACAACAAAATTATTCAACTGTTAAAACAGAAGTTTTAGCAATTGTGCTCTGCATTTCTAAATTTCAATCTGATTTGCTTAATCAAATTTTTTTTATTAGAGTTGATTGTGCTTCTGCAAAAAATATTTTACATAAAGATGTAAAAAATTTAGCATCCAAACAAATTTTTGCCCGATGGCAAACTATATTAAGTATTTTTGACTTTGACATTGAATATCTCAAAGGTACTTCCAACTCTCTCTCCCTGACTACCTCACTCGTGAATATCTTCAGGGACATTAATCTGATGCCGCGATCGGCCAAATCATCCTCCTCAGGAGGAAAAGGTTCTAATAAAATAGTCATTCCTGGACTAACAAACCGGGTTACAACCCGACAATCGGGGTCTTCTACCCCACTCGAGTCTTTCACTCATCAACCCATCAAATCTGAGTCATCCACTCAGAAATCCAAACCTGAAGCATCGTCTTCACAATCCAAACAAACAAAGGCTGATTATGTCATTCCCATCCAAACTCTCCAAGCCTTTCAAGACCAAGGCCTTACCCAACTCCCTCGAAAATCTTGGGCTGATATAGCCTCTGAGGAAGAATCTGAAACCCAAAACTTTGCCATGGTCATCCAAAATTTGAAAAACAAACAAATCAAGGTAGCCTCCCCTTCTTCGGATATTGCTACCATCCAACCTAAACAAAATTCCAACCCTCCAACCACTTACAAAGCCAAAAACTGCTTTATTCCAACCATCCAAATGGAACCTGAATTTTGGGATAATAATCCCTACAAAGTTCCTTCCAAAATCTTCCCTCCCGGTTTCCACTTTAAACCAATCTCAAATCTTAAAACCAGACAGTTCTATGAGTTCATTCTCGTAGATACAGACTCTGTTTCGATCAAACACCACAAAGATCCTAAAGATCCAAATGTCATCACCCATTCAACCATTCAAATTTTAAAGGTCTTATCTCCCCTCAAATATGGAAAAGACACAAATACAATCACAAAATTTTCCCAGAATTTCAACCCTATAGGTTTTAATTATTGGGATTATCAACAAGCCTGGACCAATGTCTTTTGGCTTCAAAATAAAATTAACCGCCATTCATGGCTTATTTATTTCAAAAATAATATTAAATATAATTTTCCGATGTGGTTCATCCAATGGTGGGACTATTTCAGACCAACCAAACAAATCCTCCCAGCGCCCGTTGCAAAAGGATTACAAACTTTCCAGAAGCATATTCATCTGGTACAAGATCCTTTTCTAGTTGAACTACACTTTTTCAGCAAAATATCCTTATCTTGGGTATTTTCATGGCAATATAAATATGGTGCTCATGAAAACACTCACCAACTTCCTATCCTCCAAAAACAAGCTTTTGTTAAATGGTGGGCACAATTTGACACCTCCAGAGCTGACTCAAACAAAGTTTTAGCCTGGTTCCAAGACAACAAAAATTGGCTTGCCCCTGCAAACCCTGAGACTTGCCAATTTCTCAACCATCGAGCTGCTATCACAACCGTCATTGCTGCATCAAGCCCTCAGGATAGTCTTGAACAAAACCTTCAGGATATCCTCCAATTAATCAGACAAAACAAAACCAAATAGCAGACTCAAGATCCTTCTTCTTCTGGAAAGCTAAAAGCTCCCATGAAGCAACCAAGTCTGCCGACTTCACCAACCTCTTCTGCTGAGTCATCAACCCTCTACTAGAACGAAGATGACTGTTATGGCATCAACCTTGACGAAGACTGCTGAGACAGACAAACGACAAACCTGCCAACAGATACTGTAGCTTTTTTACTGTTAGAATAATTCCGGTCATGTTTACCTCTACTGTTGTAATAGTAATTTTTATTTTCTATTTAAAGGACTGCCCATTCTTGTTGTAAGGCATTCTTTAGACAACCTAATTTAGAGAGAGAGTCTTTAGAGAGAAGTGCTCCGCCTGAGATCTTCTTTGTAAGCTTTCTTTCTCAAACTTTTAATAAATTCTTCTTTCTTCATCTCCTCGCCGGTCCTGTGCGGATTACCGCCGCTCCGGTTGTGTCTTTTAGTTTTATTTATTTTACATCTGCATCTACATGTTTTAAATTATGTAAGCAGTCCGTCTGCATCCTACTCTCCCTTGTGATCTTTCATCTCTTCTTTCTTTCTGCCTTTTCACCCCCCAATATTGAGACCACGTCTTTCCAGAGAATTGTTTTAGGCACAGAAACATTGGCCTTTGTGATATCAGTGAGAAACAAAGTGGTTTCTCCAGTTGTTTTTGTTTTAAGGACATGAGAGTTTGAAGAATTCATTACTTTCTATTGAATCCTATACATTAAAGTTGCAGGAATAGATCCTGGTTTCATATCTAAACCATCAATTTTTAAATTAAGGAACAAAGCATCCCTAATGTTTTTGTCGGCTAAACTAATAGTTCTATTAGGATAGCAGTTGAAGTAGATTGGGACATGACTTAGGCTTGTTTCTACAGTTCCTAAGAGCGAATCTTGAAATTTATTGTGACAAATGTCTCTTAAACAAAGAAGAATATAAGTGTTTAATCCTTCTCTGATAAGAGGTTTAATAGCAATTTGTACACATCCAATGTGCAGAAAATTATATTTTTTAGTTTGATGTTCATTTAAACTTGTTTGTGAAAGAAGGTGAAATTCTTCACCGACATCTGGGTCGATGGGAATATTTTTCTCAACAGTTCTAATAATGTAATCAGAACTATGATACCATTTGCCTTCGGGTTTGTAAAGTTCCTTTTCAGGAATTTTGGGAATTTCCCAGTTGTCTACTTCTTGGTTGATATCTTCAAAATGAATTTCTTCATTGAAAATATTTGAAGTTTGATTTAAAGTTTGATTTAGAATAAGAGAAGAAGATGAAGGTTGGGATGAGCGACGAGAAAAGCGAGAAGAAAAAGATCGAAGCATATTCATAAAAAGAATTCCCAATGATATCATCACCATCATTCGGTTTCATAAAAATTTAGAGATGGATTAAGTTAAAATTTATCAATATGAACTAGATCTTGAGATTTTAATTTTATTATGCAAAAACTTAGTCGTGCAAAACATCTATAGATCTTAACGAGTCCATTCCTCAGAATAGAAATCTTTCCTAAGGGCTATCTTATCAATAATGTATTTATTTGTTATCATAAACATCATTAAGAGAAGAATAGGTTGGAGATTGAATAGTTTGTTGATCGTCTTCTTGTTGGTATGTTGGGCGAGGGATAGTAGACGAAGTATCCAGGCCTTGAAGGTTGATGTTTGATGGAGGGATTCTAAGGGAAGACATGGATCTCCTAGAGAGGGTAGATCTAAAATATTCAGATTTGAAGTCTTCACATTTAGATGAACTAGCAGAACTAAAGGAGTTTCTCCTATCGAATACTAAGTCAACAGATCCGGTTGGGAATTGTTTGATTTCTCTGAAATCAGGAGTGATTCTGGGCAAGGCAGGTGTTGCCTTATCCAGGGTCCATTTCTCAGATAAGACGTGTATATATATATATATATACATATGGGGAAGGATCAACTTACACCGGTGTAAGACTTTATCACTCTTACACCACTCAATAACTTTTTATTGAATAATTTTCTTACAAAATCCATCGTTAAATTGAAAGTTTCTATCATGTAGATCATTTGTGTTAAATTTTGAAAAAATTGAATATCAATAAGAATATAATAAAATAGTTCATATTTTCATATATTTCTATAGTTTATATTTACATTAATTTTAATGTATATCAATGAGTCACAAAACAATTTTGGATTAATGTAAAATTTTATAGATATGATCTACATGATAGAAACTTTCAATCTAACGGTAGATTTTGTAAGAAAGTTATTCAATAAAAAGTTATTGAGTGGTGTAAGAATGATAAAGTCTTACACCGGTGTAAGTTGATCCATCCCCTATATATATATATATATAAGTAAATTTATTATTATATATAATTAAAATAATCTTATTTTGAGAGTAACAAGAATTTTAAGAAAAAAATTAGGTTTTAATTTTTAATTTTAAAAAAAATTCATTGTTGTTTCTTCAAAAAGTCTCAAAACTCTCAAAATATGAGTTTTTTTTTAAAAATTGATTGGTCAAACTGTCTTTAATAAAAAAAATAAGTCTAAATTAAATGAACAAGTCAAAAGTTGTAACCTTAGTAAGAAAAACTAATTAAAAAATCTGAAAAAATAATTAAAAAATTCATAAAGTAATAAAAATTATGAAAAAGTTAAAAATAAATTGAAGAATCAAGTAGTTTTTAAAAATAAACTCCAGTTCAAATGGTTCACAAATTCGATTCGATTTTGACTTATTTTAGCAATTCAATACTTTGACTGATTTTTGGGTAAAACCAGACTAAAAAAACCAAAACACATATAATTCTCAATCTAAGTGATTAGACTGGTCAGTTTAATCTAGTTTTCACAAATTAATCTCAACTTGATGAGCATTTTTTTAACATTTTTTGGGGGAAAATAAGTGGATAGTGGTAACATTTGTGGCAAATTTTTTTTTTTTTTATCTTAGTTGGGAGCATATCTTTTTTAACGATTTGAATCATCTAAAGTCAATAGTATACTTTAGAGAGTAAAGTATAAAATGACAACCGTTGCGGTTTAAAATTTTATAATATACAAGCACCCGTACAACAAGTCATGTATATGTGAGAATTCACTCTCTTGGCTTTCTCATCAACGGTTATCAATATGCACTTTACTCTTTAAAGTGTACTCCTCACTTTAGAGGATACAAATAACTTTTTTAAATAGTTTTTATCCTAACAATTTATATTGTTTAATTTTCATTTTAAAGCTAAGGTTTTATTTATAAAAATGTGAATGTAATAAAATAATAATTTTTATTAGCAAACTTGTTATGGTAATAAAAATGAATAGAGTGAGTATGCTTTGAACAATTAATCCCTTAAAGTGGTGAGACTAGTCACAATGTCAAGAGGTGGAGAGGTGATTACTTTTTTTTCATAGTTAGTAGGAGAGCAAGCAAAGCCTGTTGGGATTTTGCGGGTGAGGAGGGGAGATTTTGGGAAAGGATGGGGATCGAATCCCGAACCGTCATCTTTGATGGAAGGGGAACACCATATGAGCTATTAGGTATCAGTTGTAGGTTGGGGTGCACAAGACCCACCTTGGCTTGTCAATTAGCTCAAGCTATTTGGATTGGGTTGGACATAATTTCAATAAAAAAAAATTGGGTTGGGATTGAACCAAATGAATTTGTCCTAATATGATTTTCGGGTTGGGAATGAGACACCCAACCCAGCCCAAAGCATATGAATACTTATATTTTTAGATTTAGAGAATTTAAGACATGTAGGCTAAACATTAATGATGTATATATTTAATTATCAATATTTATTAAGAGCTTGATAGTCATAAAACTATTAACATATAATATGGCTCTTCAAATACATATGAGCATAATATAACATATCATATATATACTTATATTATCGTCTAAATTTTGTCAAACTTTGGGCCAACCTTGTCAATCTCTAACCATAATTGAGTCTGCTCTGGTTTAAGATTAGGTTTGGGCCCAAAAAATTGACCTGATCAAAATCTCGAGTTGAGACAAGGCCAAGCTAAACTCGACCCAAGCTCTAGGGGTATTCAATGGGTTGGTTCAATCAGCTAAGCCCCGCACAAACTGACTCAACACTACTCACAACCATCAAGTTGGTTCAAGTCTGTGGGTTAGATTGGGTCAAAAATTTCTCAACCCCCAGGGCATGGATCCACTTATGAGTTAAAACTCTCTTAACCTGTACAAACCCAACCCAACTAAGTCTTTTTTTTTTCTTTGTTTTGGGCTGAGTTATCACTCTTTTACTAGGCCATGTGGGAAGTTTTGGGTTGTGTTGGGCCATTATTATTTTTAAAACATTAACGAAAACTCATCAATTATGCCAAGTGTCAACGAGTAAATTTAACAATTTATCCCACTAAAAGAATAAGAAACAAGCATTCAAAAAATTTGTTAGGTCTCTCCCCTCGTTTAATCATCTTTAAAATTTCTACCACACAGCGTTCCACTTAAGCAAAGAAAAAAATTGGAGTGGAACAACATCATTTCACTTCAAGAATCCAACCCACAATACTTATGTACTCATATCATTTGAGACTTATGAATACCAATTGCCTTATATTGGTATTTGGATTTGAGACTAATGTAATACTATGCGTAATATATTTTGACTTTAATTTTAGTAGGTTAATTTTACTTTTTTTTTTAATGTTCAACCCAACTTAACCCAGACATATGCAGATCAAGTTAGATCAGGTTGAATGACAAACTTCCCCCAACTCAACTCACTCCTTTCATGAGTAAATTAGGTATAAAAATACCTCAAACTCAACCCAAGTCACAAATACCTCTCAATCAACTCATGGTCAAGGTGTTTGCAATGGTACAACTGTAAGATTGGAATTATCATTCCAAATGAAAATATAAGAAAAAAAGGGTAATTAAATTAACTTTTTTAAAATAAAATGTTATTGCCTCTGATTTGGAGCCTCAATTTGAAGAAATGATATTCTTTAGCAAATGATAAATTCCATTTCATGATAGTCACCAACCATAACTAGATCTAGCAAAACCTAACACAACTTTATTATCTGGCCTCCATGATGCGAAGTTGCAAATAACATATTCAGCCAGAGGGTTTAAAAGGGTTCAAAACAACAGACAAGATGGTTCACCTTGAATGGTTTGTTTTCAAGAGTCGTCGATCACATTTTAATGATAATTTCACAGGGAAGGCAAACTTTCAAGGATGAGGCACCTGTTGCCTTGCCAGCCAAGAAAAATAAGTCACAATATAACCTGGTTTTCAATGTTCATCTGATACAAAATGTATACACGCTTCATGCTCTGCAATTTTTAATTTTCAATATATTCTAAATTTTTGTATGTCGTTTCCATTAGCAGGATTCGATTCCCTGTACAAACGTCTGATAGATTGGTCAAAATCATGGACTAGCTAGTAGTGGTAATCTAGTATCTTTCTCAATCAGGTTGTTGCGTGCTATAGCAGAGATAAGATGTACAAGGATTGCAGATTTTTCCAACATGAAGCAAATCAGACAAAAAGTCCCAGCTTCCAGTAAGTAGGCTAGCTCATATTTTCCCATTACAAATTAAAGCTACATTCCCTACAAGCTCAGCCTTAGTGTTTCAATTGCAGAACTAAAGCTTGACAATGAGTCCAATAGGACAATGATCACTACCAGGAACATCGGGGAGAATGTATGAATCGTGAACTTTGTCAGCTATGGATTCTGATACAAGGAAATAGTCCAGCCGCCATCCTGTTTTAAATTTTGAAATAAATCATTGAGAGAACAAAAGAAGAAAGCTTTATTTGAAAGGCCTTCAGAGTTCAGATGATGATAATTATGATATTTGTTGATTCACTAATGATTTAATGAAAAAAACACAAAATCACATGTATGTTCTTCCACAGATGTACTTCTCATTAAACATCTTGCAAACTGCAATTAGACAAACCTTATAGACAAAACACTTGGGCTCAGGTAAATTGGTGGGATAATCTCTAGCCTTGAATTTTAAGAAAAACAGTGAAGGGGGGAATCGAGAAGGATGGAAGAATACTAATACTATAAAGCATAAATGTATCCCCTGGGACAGAAATTGACAAATGAAATCCCATGTTTTTTCTTCGGATTAGAAAAGTTATATTGATTGCAATTATCTCCAGAAGCCCCAGGAAAAGCATGAGAAAAAAGACTTGAAATGCCCATCTAGAACGAGCGTACCAATTAAGGAACATATGCAAAGGGGTAAGGAGAGAAGTCAATGGAGAACTACCATGTGAGGAACATGTGCATGTGCTCACTCATAGACATATAAACACAATCATGTAAAAGAGAATCAGATTAAGTGAAAACGATAAATTGGAATCATATTTCAACATTTTTTGAGTTATTAATTTTCACACATAATACCACTGGAATCTATACAAATTGTAAAGTCTATAATAATTTTAGGAGTATGCTAGAAGTACCTTGGTTTGTTTTGCGCCCACCATGCCGATAACCCCAATATGTATATCCGACAACACCAGGGTGCTGCCTTCTAAAGGTATCTACAAATCCCCTTGATAAGAAGTTTGCCGCAAATGATCTCCTCTCTTCATCTGTAAACCCAGCATTTCTTCTGTTACCCTGTGGATATATGTAACTATCAGAACAGATAAAAACTGATTTAAGTGCTCTTGGCAGCCTATACTTGCATTTGATAATTTATCATGATATTAACAGACAGATTATTGGCTTAAACTCCATCTTGTCTTTATTTTCTACATATTTTAAATCAAATAGCTCACTTTTAGTGTAAACAACTTTAATAAGCCCAACCAAATTGGCCTTAAATGGTTATGGCCGTGTAACTCAAAGTGGGCTACCAGCCTACTGCACTGTGGAATTCTTATCGCACTAAGGGGACTTTGGTTGCTACATACGCCTCTAATATGTCAATCCTCCTGCATCTCCAAGATACTCTCAGGTGATGTGGTTTCCTAGGAATGCCCATCACAAGAACAACTCAGCATGGTGCTATCACTATTCTCAATATTGCTACCACCAGTTCTATCTTACTAAATCAAGAATGTTATCGAGAATACATGGTAGGTCTCCACATGAGTTACACTTTCACCAAGAGAAGATTGTGCTTTGATGCCTATTTGTGATGATCGGAGTAGCTACTAGCCAAGCAATTTGAGTTAAACCAACTGCATCCCCACTCACTACTAATAGGATGGTTTGGCCTAGACTCTAGAGTATGTTCTCCCTCTCACTTGTCAAACTCATATGAGACTTGGGCTATCAGTTATAACATTAGGCCACTTAATTTAAGGGATACTAGTCCACTTTTTCATGAGGGAAGTTTCAAACATTCTAAATGATCAAACACAGACTCTTAACAGGTTAAGCTTTTTATAACTTACCAAACAATCAGAAGAATGACTTGGCCAATACCTGTAAATATTTACAAGTACAGCTCGTTTAAAGTAGAATTAAATTATTTAATAATCAAATCTGCTTTCAAATTTTATAGCAATCCATAAAGAAAGGACTGAATTATAATAGCACTCAAGTTTGCCAAGGCATGTTAACAACTTGACTACTTTTTTGTTCCTTTTAAATCCAGTAACCTCTACCATAAATAAGTGCCTCACTTCGTTGGTGTTATTTACTAAGGCTAAGACGTGAAAGATTCACTGTTTTCATTGAGAATATTAAATCGGAATCACTTACAGCAGGGTTAAATATGTCTATCTCTTCATGAGCGCAATTCAGATCACCAGTTAAAACTACAGGTTTGGACTTTTCCAGCTCCTGTATCCAGCAGAAATGGATCATGAATCCTAATAATAGAATACACGTAACAACTACAATTTTCAAGATGTTAATATTTCTTATGAGAAAAGAACATTTACCCAAAAAGAATAGTGATAAAAAGAGAGAGGAAAAAAGGGTGTATAACATATGGCATCATCCTGCTCAATTTTTTTGTTAAAATAAGGCGATGCATTCCAAACATCATTTTAACATGTTGGGCATATGGAACAAGGTTACTTGGCTTTTCAAATGCAGAACTACCAAGTAGAAGAATTTGTTACTCTAAGATCGCTGAGCACTAACAGGTCAACAAGAGAAACTATACACCATACTTGAAGTTGAAACAACAAGTAATCATGCTCCTAATGCCCAACATCATAAATCATTTTGCATGGAGTTTAATATAACAACATTAACATTACAGGATTTTGTAGCACATGCAAACATGAATAAAAATGTCTATCTTGGGCATATCATATACCAAATTCGACATAAATAACCAAGTAAGAAAGGAAGCATAGGATATATTATGTATTCTGACAAGATAAAATAAAATAGGATGAAAGGATCAATACATACATTACATACATACATACATACATACATACAACAACAACAATCAAGCCTTATCCCACTAGGTGGGGGAAAGGAGCTATACATACTTTCAAATAATTGCTGAGAGATGGATCCCATTCATCCACCCTGTATGACTAGATTCAAATACAGAAAAATTAGTTGGATGAGGATACTATTCTTAGATTGAAATGGAAAAAAAAATGTAATTAATTTAGAAATATAAAAGGGGAAAGTAATTTAATACAAGTACCAGTCTTCTCAAGCCATCTCCAGAATTAGGAACGTATCCACTTATCAAATAAAATGAATCAAACTCTGCAGTCACAAGTCTCCCCTCACTATCATGATCAGATATGCCTAGGCCATATCTAACTGAAATTGGCTTTATCTGTAAGAATTCCAATTAATGGAAAATAAAATGATTAATGTGAACACCATTCTTGCAATTTATAAAATGAGGATGCAAATGGTTTGACTATCTGATAGAATGAAAATCATGTCACCTTTAGGCATCAACCTTATTTCTAGAAGTTAAATGATTAAGCAACAGAGTACCAAACAATCGTGATTTATGAACAAATGCAATTAGTATTTAGTTCTGTGAAGAAATAATATTATTATAGTAGGCAGTAGCAAGATCTTGAGGTGCAAAATAATTTTTCCATTATCATTAATCTCATTGCCAAAAATTTTACTTAGAAAAAAATGTGTAAAACACATCATCACTTAATAATCATGCAGCATTAAATCTTAAGTTTCCATAATAAAATTTAGCGTGAGTTATTTGTACAAGGAATAGTCTTTACTATAAACAGCCTTTTCCTCTAAATGTAGAAAATACAATTTAACATTATGTACCTAAATTTTACATTAAGTACGAAGAGGCAGGATCAACATAGTCAACATACCCTTGAGATTATTGCTGTTCCAGAATAACCAAGTTTCGAAACACTACATGTCCAAAAGCTGTTCTCATAGCCATCTATAAGACGCCGTTTGATTTCCTTAATATCCTTCTCCTGTTAAAAAAATAAGAGCACTCATAAATAGAAGAGAACATGAGCACCATGAATTTTTATATAGATATCTTTAACATGGTTGATAGATTTTAAAAGGCAGCAACTAAGACTCCTTTTGTTAGGAATAGCTTCTCACAATTTACATCTTTTAATCTATATGACGCAATTTTACATTTTATCGCTTTCCCTCAAGGTTCTTCTGCTATAACAGACAACTGGCAAAAGAATGCTCATGGACCAAGAACTGCCTCAAAACATGAGCCCCTTTTCAGCCACTACTCTCGTGGTTTTGTTGAATAACTTCAGTCCTTTAAAAGAAAGCAGGGTTGAACTGATGAACATCTATCTTCCATTTCATAAATTGCCAATTAATTTGAGGGATCATAATGAGTCACAACCCCAAAATATCCTACAACAAATTCCTCAGCTTTCTAACCACAAGACCACCTTAACCATTCACACTCATTAGAGAGCTGCTACCCTGCTTGGGGCAGTAAATATCAAGCTAATCATCCACCATTACCCACGTCAAAACCATATCCATGTCTGATTCAACAAACTACTAAGAATCAAAACTTTTAGCCCCCTAAAAAACAAGATTTATCTTCCAACAATGTGTTCCTTCTTTTCCCCAAAATTAAAGGTCCTTCAGAAAGCTCTTGCAACTTGCAAGTTATCTTCCGGAATAACACCTTTACAAAATTTCTATAAAGAGTGACACCAACTAGCTGAAAGATTTGTTAAATCTCAAAATCTTTGTGCGACAATCTTACAAAATAGCATAAAGTCATTCCTTTGATTACCATCAGAAAACTTCCAAACTATAACCTTGCATTAACTTCTTGCAAAATCAAAATAACTAGAATATTAAGATATTCAGAAATACAAAAATCAATAAGTTCCGTAACTTACAAAAGATTCAGTTCAGGTTTTTCTCCACCCTTGTTTTTTTCTTTTTTCCAAGTTGTCTATTATGATTATTCACTTAACACAGTATATCTTTATAAATATTCCCCAAAGGTAAAATTAACTTACTAATAAAAATGAACTACTGAAATCAATTATATATTATTAGCATAACTTTTCAGCAACAATCAGAATTTACATAATTATAACTACAGAATAAAGCAAGATGCACTTATAAACCAGCCAAAAAAAGGAAAAAGAAAGAACTTTTCAAAAAAGAATTCATACAAGCCTTACATAACTGAAATTGAGGACTGTTGCAAAGATATAACTCTTCAAGGCATAAAATGAGTACCAATATTCTACCTGCAGTTTAGTCTCTTGCAAGCACAATACATCAAAGTCTTCCCTTTGGGCAAGTTGAAGTGCTGAGAATCCATCCAATTTTAGCAATGCTCTCAATCCATTGACATTCCAGGACAAAAGCTTGACAAATTTTGTATCCCGGGTAAGAGGTGGGGGTCTCATAGTTCTAGGATTATATGCAATCCAACCTTTTTGAGGCTTCTTGTGGGCAAGAACAGTCCATGTTTCAGTTTGAATAGTGGGTGTACTGATTTCATCTGATTGCACAACAACGTCAAGAATATCTAAAGATACTTTTCTCTTTGCCCTGGAAGGCTTAAAATCTAGCAACAAGCACCCATATAAGATTGATCTTTAGTTGAATGAGTCAAATTTGAACCAAAATTGACTAGTCAGAAAAAAAGGCATCAAGAAATAAAAAATTGATGTTATGCTCAAAATTTAAGTTGAAGAAAGTTTACTACTTTACATATTGTACAGAACAACCTGAAATCTTGTCTGATTTCATTGACAGCTTCTTCTTGGTTGTCACTTCGACAGTTTTGCTTGCAGATCCTGATTGTTTTAACCTTCTCTTACTCTGGTTAAGTCCACATATCTCTGGAGTAATATTGACATCATCAACAGGGTCTTCATCTGATACCTTTTTAGCCTTTACTTCTACAGATGTATTTTCAGAAGAAATGAGTAGCCCTTGTTCTTCTCTTATTTGAGAATCTTGTCCTGCACACGAAGAGACCTTCTAACCATTGGAATAATACAGCTACTTTTTAAAGAGAGACGCAATTAAGGAGTAAAAGAATAGACTGTTTGAAGACAATAATTGATGCTTAAAAAACTCTTCAATTCCTCCCTTTCCCCAGAAATAGTAAAAATTCAGATTAACAGAGTTGCATACCACACATGTTATTGTCCATGAAATTCTTCAAGGCAGACAAAAGATCATCTTTACGACCTTTGGCAGGGACCCTAATACTCCTGAGAAATCAAAAACCATTCTTAAGATATATCCCAAACAATACTGTCACTAGAACTAAAACAGCAGCTACTTGGCATGAAGAGACATATCTGCTTACCTCAACGTTTTCCGGAGTTCCTGAACTGTCATTGTCTCTATTTTAGTTGGGTCATTTCTTAATTTCTCAATCTCAATGGAATAGCTATCAACATCATTTTCCTACATTATCAACTTATAGTGAAAAACCAAAAACAAAAAAGAGAGAGAGAAAAGAAGGTTCCAATACTCAAAGTAGCATAAAGCATATAAGAATGAGAATATCACTGAAACATCAATTAGACCTTTACAATATGCTTCTTGGAACCTGTGTTTGCTTCCAACCCTTTAAGCTTCATATCTTTCTTGTCTTCAACAACTGGTGACATGGGTTCTGAAGAAGTTGAAAAGGGTCTTTTAGACCTCATTGCTTTCATAGTTGGACAAGCCAATGTCTTACTATTCAAATGCTTCTGAACCACTGCAAAACTACAACATTCTCAGTCAGTTCAGCTACCCAAATAACTTGAAATTTGATTCAAACTACAATTCCAATAGGTGTGATACAACATTCTGAATTCTGACATGTTAACACCAAAAAAAAGATTTAAAAAAATGGCTCAAAATAACATGAAAGTGAAAAAGGAAGAAAAAAAATCAAATCTTTCCCCTCAACAAACCACAAAACAAATTTATTTTAATTAATATAAAATAAATTATAGGAGTTGGGAAGATTTGGAATATGGAAAATGGAGAAGAAGAAGAAGACAAACGTGGTGAGATTGATAGAACTTATAGACACGAATTGCAGAACTTGTCTCATGTGATGTGATGAATGAGAAAGGCTGAAAATGTGCTCGAAGGACCCGATGGAGTGGAGACAGTGGTAAAGCTATTTGTAAAGTGGTACCCCAAACATATTTTTGAAGAACTATTTTATTTTAAAAAATTAAAAATATGTTTCTAGAAGATTGCTTTTTGTCTTAATTTTTAAAAATAATAAAATAGGTATGCATTTTGAAAACAAAAAACAAAAAAGTCTAAAGAGTGTTTTTAGTTTGTTGTTTAAAAAATAAAATAAATTACATTCCATTACCCCGGCATTTATCAAAATGAGAGGATACCTTAAACTTCACTATAAATACACTTTGCCCTATTTATTAACTTTGACTAAATATATGTTGGGTTTATTTTTAATTTACTGTGAGTATAAAGTTTTTTTATATTGTTATCTAATTATGTATAGTCAATTCATTAAAAGAGTTTGATATTATAACAACTACTTCAAAAGTATAACATTTTTAATGATGTCAATATATAATTAAATGAAAGTATAAAAAAATTTACACTGACAGTGGATTAAAATTAAATATTAGTATAAAATTTATTTACACTGTCATCCAATTATGTACTGCAACATCATTAAAAGTGTTAGACTTTTGAAGTAATTGTTATAATAGTCAAACTCTTTTAATGAGTTGGCAATACATGATTGGGTAACAATATAAGAAACTTTACACTGACAATAGATCAAAATTAAACTCTAAAATTAAATCCATATATGTTTAACATCGTTAAGTATCTTTTAAAAAATAACTTATTATTATTTATTGGTAAACTCTATATTATAAAAAAATTAAGCTTAATTTTAGTATTTCTTTTTGATAAAATAAAGTTGATTTTTTAATATAAAATATGAAAGGGAATATAATTAGACAAATATTATGAATAAGAGTATAGTTCATATATGTATTTATTTTACATTAACAAATAATTGATATATCATGTATGTGTATTATATAAAATGGAAAAATTATACTCTCCTTTATTCATTTTATTTCTTTTCCTCTACCTCAACTGCTTATAAACAAAATTAATGTTTTGATCTATATTTTCCCTAAGGGGTAGGGACATATATATATATATATATATATATATATATATATATATATAATGCTTGTGTTTAAGAGCATTAAAATATATAATAGGCATGATATTAGTTAAATATTTACATTTAAATTTACTAAAAATATTTAGCTTTACAATTTTATTTTGTTGCTTATTGGACAAAATAGTTTAATTTTAAAATTTCATGTTTGTATACAAGGTTGTGGTTTATAATGCTAGAAATAGTATGTAAATTAAGAAATAATTCTAATAAAAAAAGATAAATGAACAAAATTCTAGCATCACCAAAACCTAGTTTAGCAATATAAATTTCAAAATTACACAATTTTGTATAACTAGCAGCAATATGAAATTTAAAAATAAAATAATGTTGTAATCACCAAAAATTAAAATAATATTATTTAGTAAATTCATATTCAAATATTTTTATAACACTATATGTATTACATATTTTAGTAATTTTAAACATAAGCAACATATAACATATATATGTTATACATATATACTTTACAATATAATTATGACCATAAAATTTCTAATATATTACATATTTTTTGTTTTTAAATTAAGTATATTTTTATACGTTTATTTAGATTGATACCTGTGGAGATTGAGATCTTAATTCCAACCTTATCCATTTTTCTTAAATAGAGACAAATTTCTCTTCATTTCTATCTCATAAGAGAAAATTTATCTTCATATTCACCCCTGTGAGGAATCCTCACATATATCCACTTAAATAGATTTTTTTTATCATCTTTATTAGTAACAATATATTATGATAATTCTTATCTTGTAAAAACAAAATAAATGGAAACATGAAATTTGTTTAAAAGCAAGTAGAGATAAAAGACACAACAAAGGAAACAAAATGAGAAAAAAAATATAATATATTTTTTCCATAATAAACTACATGGTATATTAAACATTTGTTATAGTAAAAGATTACATGTATGAATTATACTATTCTTAACTTATCTTATAACATTTCTCAAAATTATATACTTTTTATTTTTATATTAAAAGGCAACTATTTTGTAAAAATTAAATCATAAGTTTAAATTTTTTTGGTGTAATATATAAATCAATAATAATTAATTATAAGTGAGTTTTTATTTTTCTTGTTTTGAGTCACTTAACAAAGTTAAGTCTAGGTTAGTCAAAGTTAAAAAAAAATAAAATAGAGTATAATTTATAACGAAGTTTAAAATTTATTATTATTTTGACAAAACCTCGAGATAGAGTATAATTTAGTCTAGTAAATATTTTTTAATTTATTATTTCAAAAACAATAAAAAAATACGGAGAACACTCTCTCATTAGTGACTATTTTGCAACTAAATAACGAGTTTGTTTTAGAATTGTTTTGAGAAGAAATTACCAAAACAAAAAATTTTGAGTTTTTTAAACTGTTTCAATATTATTTTACTGAATTGATTTTGAAAATAATTTTAAAAAAATTATGCCTCTAAACTTAAATCTATTGCTCCATACTTTTCTGTTTTCACAATATATAAACACTCTATGATATCTCCCATAATATTTATTATGATGATGTGATTATGCGGTGAAGTTGAATCCCCACATGACTTTAGAGAGGTATTAGGTGAGAGTATTATTTTATTACGAGAGGTGAAATAAGTTAATTTTAATTATTAAATCTTACATGAATAATTAAAATTAAAAGTTTAATAAACGTCACGTCATTATGTTAGTATATAAACACACTTTGATTAGAAATTTTACATACCAAATAACCCTTTATTATGTTAGTATTTTGTTAAAAACGTTAATCCTATATAAGGACGAATATAAAAAACATAATGTTAAAAATTACCTTTTTAAGGTGTTCAGTAACTGGTGCACATTTTTAATTGTGTTTATTTTGACTAACAAATATAACTCAATTGTGTTTATTGTATCTAATATATGTAGATTATTTATATAATTTTTTTTGTTTTGAATCACAAATCTTCTCATATTTTTTAGGTATGAGACTAATTTTGTTTGGGCTCGAAAGTGTGATGATTATGAGTCCTCTCAACAATAACAATTTCAAGAATTGAACATTTGATCCGACTCCTAGGATTAACTCCACTTACTACTTCAACAAATCACTTGTTAGTTATTTATATTTTATTTAAGTATAAGTTAAAATTATATTTATGTTAACGGAGTTGATTAGCTAATATAGATGAAAGCACTTCGCTTAAGGCCGCCTGGCATCAATTCCTCATTAAACAAGTCTTATTCGCTATGTTAGTTTTGCTAATATCTCAAAAGAAACCTATATGAACTGATTCAACTTTTTGCATTACGCAGTCTTAGGCGGAGGAAAATGTAAACTTTATAAATTACATATCTCATGCACTAATGAAGGAAGATAGAGGCTAAAGGTATTCTTTTAATATTTAATTAAATATCAATTCTTAAAAGTGTTTTATTTCTCTGCAAATAAGCATATAATTCAATTGCCTCTTCATAATTTATGTTTCTGTTTGAAGTGCTGGTCTAATTAGTGAATGTAGCTGCCAATTTTTATTTTTTTATTTTTGTTTGAAAATAAAATAAATAAATAAATAAATAAATAAAAATATATATATATAATGGGATGAGTGATTTATTGTGAGAGTGAGAAAAACAAATATTGACTATTGAATCATCCATGTATAGTTAAGATTAAAGCATAAAATCATATGATTTTTTTAAGTGGTTATGTGACCTTTAAGTAACTTCTAATCTTGACCATACATGAATAATTCAATGGTCAAAATTTACTCTTCTTATTAAATATGTCTTATATATATATATATATATATATATATATATATATATATATATATGTAGGATATGACCAGTTATGGAAACTGGTTATAGCAGGTGGCCTGATTGAAATGTACATTTTTCATCTCTGAACTTGATTATAAAAGTGATTAATATGCAGATTTTTCATGTGCTGTTGTTAGGCTACAAGAAAAAAAAAAGGTAAAATAAACATAGAAATAGATATTGCATGGATTGATTAAGATGGATAAAATTATATATTCTTGTGATTTGGAAGCTCCCATTCCTATAAAAGACAAATATAAGAGGCCACTATTTTCCATTACAACCGCAGCAATCTGGCCCAAATCTAAAAAAATATGAGGGGGAGAAAGAAATAAGAAGACAAATTAGTAAAACAAAAAAGAATCATGAACATGCTAGTAAAATCTGCTCTGCATGTTTTCTACAGTAAGCCTACAATTTACATAAGCGCTTGGGTAATGATCGGGAAAAACCCCATGAATCCAAAAACTAGATTGCCCATCATAACAGCCAGAAGTGCTTGTATCATTGTAATATTTAACTTCCCGCCCCCCACAATTCAAGTCTCAGATACATCTTTAAAATAACTTCTGGCGATGGGAAGGAGTAGGGAGTCAAAAACTAAGATGTAATGATGTCAGAGTGATCAAGAATGGGTGGATATAATGGTGGTATTGTAGAGGGAAGCGAGTCATCTATAATTTCCAACATTCTTCTTGCAGTTGCTTGGGATACTCTCCCAGCATCAATTTTTCTAGAAGAAATCATTCCTCTGATGTGGTTGTCCTAGATGAATTGCTACTCCCAACAGATTTTAATAAATGGGAAAATGACCCATAGAGTCAGCTTGGAGAAAATAATTTCCTATTGGTTCGTTTTGAAAATTAACCAAATATTCAACTACATTAACCAATAATTTATATACAGTTAACCAATAATTTATCTTCAAGCTGAATTATTGGTTAACCATATACGTGGTTAATCATATGTAAATTATTGGTTAAATTAGTTAAATACTAGGTTAATTTTCAAAACGAACCAAATAGTCATTATTTTTGTCAAGCTGAGGTTTTAAGTCATTTTCCCTTAAAAAATTGTCTTTTGACAAGGTTGTTTGAGCAGCTTTTGCAATCACAGAGCTAAAAACACCAGATTCTCTCAAACTTTGAATAATAACCTGCAAAAATAATTTTTTTTGATAAGTTCAAACTGTTTTCTCATGAATATGCAGATGATAACTTATAAATGACTTGAAAAGAAACTAAAAATCAAGCTTCAAGCAAGCGAACTTACCATGGGAGCATAAATGCGAGTCAAGATACCCTTTCTCATAAGTTTCAAGTTTAGTGCTTTTGTCAGTCCACACAATGTGTTCTTGATACCTAAATAAAAAGAAAAAGCCCATGTAAGATGCAAATAAATTAGGATTTGAAGCCAAATCAAATATGCATCCTGTAAACTAAAAGATAAGGACAGCTACTTTTATGTTCAAATTATTTTAAGGAGTGTAATTTGTTTTCATATTCCTCACTTACCACTGATGCATTTCTTCCTCAGTTGCAGTTGAAGCAATTATGAATGCCTGCATCAGACATAGTAGAAAGTTGTAAGACCAAATATCTACATGGATACAATGTAAGCAATTATCATTGCCTGCATCAGACATAGTAGAATGGAGTTGTAAGACCAAATATCTACATGGATAACAAAGTAAACAATCACCCCCTTCCCAAAATGCACGAGAGCACAACTTCATGGCCCAACATGCTAGAAAGTAAGGAACAAAAACAAACTCGATGTAAAAACTCCATTCACATCTTTAGGCTAGCCGCTAGCCACCAAAGAAAATAAAAAGATGGAGGGGGTGTTGAGAATACAACTAGGAAACAAGCAAATAACTGACTGTGATTTTAAAAAAGGAAAGAAAATGCTGTGGGAAAGTCATATAAGCATAGAAAATAACAAGCAAACAGGACCTCTGTTCTGATTTAACAAGGAAACCTGATTGTGATGCCTTAAAAGTAACAAATTCAATTTTTTATTGGTAAAAAAACAAATTCAAATTTTAACCTAGCAAAGACATAAAAATGTCTCTACCCCAATAAGTGTTGAACAAAATATGTGGAACATAAAAATGTAATCACAGATAATAATTTAGTCATATCCCTAAAAAAGTCTGATGAAAGTGTAGAACTTAGAACTTAAAGCAAAGAGAGAATTTGAAAGAGAACTATAACTCACATATCTGTCAAAGTCCAACATGAAGCATCTTTTAACATCTTCTTTTGTAGGCTTGCAGCCACACCGATCACGTCTTGAAGTTAAGTCAGAAAATTTTGGGTATGTGTAATGCAGAACAGCAGCTTCTTCCAACTTGATCTCACTGTTAAAAGATTCAGCATACACATCAATGCATTCTAACCTATTAACTCTATGGCTTTTAAACATTTTATTCAAATGATTTGCAGATAAATAAACACCTGTAAGAGATAACCAAGTAGGAAAGAAAATGACCAGTCAATATGAGGCCTATTCAAGATAGCATAAATTGCTGGCAGATTGGTAAGACAAGTGAATATGAAATTGAAAGTTCACATTAAGCTTGAAACAAGCACAAAGTAACTTATGTGAGACCAGCATACTGAAATATTACTGATGGTCAGCCTCCCAGCTGGTCAACTGAGCATATTATTTTTCTCCATAATTACATGCAATATTATCTCCCATTAACTATAAACTAATGTTGATCGTAACTATACATACATGTGTGTGTGTGTATTATCAGATGCATGCTCATGAAATCAATGACATGCAGAATCAACATACTGAGGTGTCTTCATATAGTTGTGCCATTTGTGTGCACCATTAGGACGGAGATGATCCTGAATCGTAGCAGCTGATTTCCCAGTTCCATAAGTAAGAAAATAGTTTGGATTACCACGGGTTGCTTCATTGTAATTTCCAAAATATACATCCTTTGGAAGATGGTCATAGTTCTTCTTGAACATTGAAACCTGTGACAACATTGTAAGTTACATCTGTCAATAACAATAATTAGTTTGAAAGAGGAAAAAAAAAGTTGGGACAACAATGAACACCAACGATAAAAAAGAAGACTGCAACACTGAAGGCTACATGACGTGGGAAAATTGTGGATCTGCAACAAGACCTTTTACCCCACTAGAGATTTTTTTATCCCTTCTTGTTAAAAAAAACCACTAAGAAACTATAGCCACTACATTTACAAGTTTATGAAGAATATAGCTTTAGCCTGCCAAAAACAACCAAATACCACCAATTCACATGAAAAGTGTGTACAAAATGAATTGAGTTTATGTTTGTATTAGTATAAGCAGATAATGTTTAATAAATTATATTCTAATGATTTGTTTGTGGATCACATAATTCTAAAAAGCATTTGTTTTATATAAAAGAAAATTTATTAGAAGGAGAAAAATTACGAATTTCTACAAACCATTTTAGAGAATTGGATTAAGATAATTTTACTTGTAGATGGTCGATTTGACCATTTTCCCAGGAGACATACGTTTTTAGTTACCTTGTACAATCAAATATTCTAGGAAAATATTGTAGCAATATTGTTTCTTAAAGATTAGATTTCTACTTTCAAGGATGTAGACAAGTCAACGTGCCCATCAAGTAAGGTTCACAGTCAAAGAAAAATACTTCTGTTTAAAGATTATTAAACACCGTTATGATGTAATGTCTCCTATACATGGGTAGCCAAAAGACCATTAACCAGTTGGCTTCAGCTTCATTAGTCATTACTCTTCACTGGTCTTGTTATGAAGGAAGTGCAAATACTAAATAATTCAACCTAGTTGACCAAAAATACTTCATTTCTGTGCTGTATACATTAATTAACAAGTTCATTGTAAAAAAACCTACAGAATCCTTTCTGGTATGCATGCCTAAGCATGTCTTCTTTGGCACATAAAAAGTGTATCAAGGGCCTCCGTGAAAACTATCAGGTCAGGATGCTCCAAGTCAATTACAGAGATAGTGCAACATATGCCATAAAGGTAATTAAGGATTGGGATTTTCTAATTTTAATTCAGGTTTTGATTAGCTCATTTCTTTAATAGATAGCTTTAAACAAATGTTAGAAATTCATGTTCAGTGAAAATTTTCCACACACGAATTCGTGACACAACTAAGATAACAAACAGTTGACAGCCTATTGGACCAATTTTTTTTTTTCCAAACACAAACTAATTTGACCATTATCTTCAAACAATATAAATTGAATTAGCTGAAAACTAAGAAAAGTTATTTAGGCATATACCTCACTGAAAGGCTCCATGATGCCGTCTCGCTCAACACTGCTCTCCTGAAACAGAATAGTCCTGCATTAAGTTAATAATATCAATGCAAATGTCAATAAAGAAATAAATAATATCAATGCTAATGTCAAAGAGGCCTAACGATTACAGTTTGACCAATTATATATGTTGAATGATTTAACATCATCAGAGTAACTTATGGATCTAAATAAACTCCAGTACTCACATGATTTGAAAAAATAACCATATCAACCTTTCTAGGCACATCAGACAGCAACTGTCTTAAAGAGTACTCTTGCGTTCCTTCTGGATGTATCAGCTCATTAGTGTCCAGATGGATGATCCAATCCATTCCAGAATCCTGATTATATGAACATTTTAAAGGAAAAAAATAACATCTGAAAAGAAAACATAAATTACATTGATGGAAATATGATAATTTAATAATCCAACAAAAGAAATCATAATCCATACCCTTGCCATAATAATAGCCATTTCCATGTTCAAAGTTTGTTTCACAAACAAAACAACTCATAGTTCCAAGGTTTGTAGAAGAAGCTTGACAACCAAGTTTCATTCCATATCCGGCTGGTACATAAAATAAAAAGGCAAATAAGGTATGAAATATCCTATCAAAGTACTTAGTAACATTATGGCGAGGTTACAGAAGTTGGCACATTACTTTAAAATTCAGAATCTCAATAAGAATAAAATATTTTATAAGATTACCAAGAACTACTGAACCTCATTGCTTATGCTATTAAACAAGAGCCTAAGAAGGGATTTTGTTCTCTAAATGAGGAGGTTATCTATTCTTAAAGTCAAGATTACTTTGCACTGAGACGGTTAATTACACAAATGAGTACAGTAAGTTATCAACTGGTAAGAATAAAGCATTAGACCACTTGATCAACCAAGTTGTGATACAATCCCAAACAATCATTTGACCAATCAAGTTTAAGCTATTAGTAAAAAGTCTAACTCTTTTTCAATGACCTTATAGCCTAGTGGCACCTTCCCTAGTCATAAGGGGGTTTGTGATGTTCAAGGTGGGGGAGTTCGATCTCCCTACAACCCCATTTTCCCAATTCCCCACTTAGATCCCATTAAGGGTCTCCTACCTTACAAAAAAATAAAAGGTTCAACTCATCAAAGTTGGTTTTTATAACTCTTAAAACAATAATATAAGAATGAAAAGTCTATGTGGATCAGAACCTTAATTACATCACATCAATGTCTTTATAGGAGTGTAACATCTTATAAGACTAGCATTGGATCACATAGTTTATTTTCAATCTCATCATCTCCAAATAGGCACTGAATTACAATTACATTTAGGTAAAACATGTTAGAGTTATTTTACCCAAAAAATGTAAAAATAATTGTAATTTATAGCTGGCACATTTATTTATTGGATAATTGGAACTCAAATCTCTGAGAGAAATTACACACAAATAGAAAAAAGTAAACCATGCACGATCCAAATTGATGGTCAATCTCTAAATCCAGAAAAACATGCTAGCATTTAGGTATAGTTAAGAGTAGACGGGTTGGCCTACCACAGGTTGGAAGCTAAGTGGGTTAAGCCGGGTTAACTCACTTTGATGGTGGGCTGAAAATTAAGAAGCAATTTTAGGAGACAAGTACTCTTGAAATTATGGCAATAACTAATACCTCACCTAGAATAAATATTTCTTTGTGTGATCTGGTTTAAAATCTCAATCCGGCATACTCTCTGTATTATATACAGTCACTTGCTCAATAAAGAAAAGCGAAAAACGAACAGACCTTTTAGCTTGCTGCTCCTCTAATTCTCTTGTCCTGTATATAACTTTTACCCCCTGAACCAAAGATATTTAGAATTGAGGGTAATTTGGCAACTGCTCAGAACTATGTCCTAACTACTAGTACTAAATAAACAAGAATTGAATCGCTAGGACTAACCGGAATAGTTTCTAAAACTCTAGATACATTAGGCAAGGCAGCCTTCCCTTCCACAAAAAGGAGGAAGGTTGAAACTCCAATAACCTTATGATAGAATATCCATGGCAAAGTCTACTCTAAACCAGCCGAAGTGCTGGTCATCATACATATCTGGCACACAAGGAAGGTGGTAAAGCGACCATAAAAAAATCACTTCCGTGATTCATGAATCATACCATAACATAAACATAGCAAATTAAAAAATTAAATCTCCAACGGGTTTAAGATTCCAAAAAGTAATATACTAGTACTAGTGCTATATGACACAACACAACACCAATGAGAAATCACTGCCTAGTGGATTATATCCCAATAACTCCATATGCAAATCCAAATAGTCAAACACACCCACCACCACACAAATTGTCAATAAGCACCATTTTCACACGAAAGATAGCAACTTGGAGACACCCACAAGATTTTTCAACCCAAGCAAAACGAGGGTCGATTAAAACTCAGAACCCCATCAACCAAAGCGAATCAAATTCCACAAAAAGGAATACCTTGGGCCTCAGATCAGACCCGTGATGGAATTACCAGTCCCGATAGTAACCCAATGCTGATGAAGAGTGCAGACCCGCCACGAGAAGTTGCAGTTGCGGTTGGAGAGAGACAATGGAATGGTGTGTGAAACTGCATGTAAAATATGGAGAAATTGCATGACGTGCTATGCTACTCTATTAAAAAATTATATAACTTTATTAAAAATTATATAACTTTATTAAAAACATAACAGGCATACGTTTAGATTGAAATTTCAAATACTATATAATAAAATTTAAATTAGTTAAAAAATTACTGAAAAGATTATGTTTTGAAGTATATAAGAATTTTCCGTTAAATACGTGTGTGTATATATAATTGTTTATGTGTGTGTTGGTGAGATGGAGGGAAGAGAGAGAAAGAAGACAGTGAGAGTGAGTAAGGACTCTAAAGTCTAAACTGAAAAGTTGTTGAGAGCTGAAGGAAGGAGAATCACAGTGGTAGCCGTTTTATCGTTGGTATTTTAGTTTAGTTCGAAAAGTTCAAACATATCAACTTGGGGTCCAGTTTTTATTCGTTAAGTGAACATGTAAAAGATTGGGGGTGCAGACATTAATATGGCTGGAATAGCTCAGTTGGTTAGAGCGTGTGGCTGTTAACCACAAGGTCGGAGGTTCAAGCCCTCCTTCTAGCGCACGTTTTGGTTCTCAACTCTTTTTTTGCACATTCTCAATCAACCTCCTGTGGAGAGTAACTTCAGTTTTTGTTTGATGATGGTGTTTCTTTCTAGGCTTTTCCTACTACCTCTATAATTTTGTCCTTGAGCCTTTTCTTCTCTGCCCCTTAAAAAAACTATATATATATTCAATTGGTTTTGGAAAATTATATAATCTTTTTTTCAGAACATTTTTCTTTGCTTTTGTTAATAGTGAACTGGGTCTTGACAAGTAAATAATTTTTTATTAGTTATAAAAAATGTTTTTTTTTTATAGTTTAAAAATGATTGAAAATTTGTAATATGTAACTTTCTTCGCTAAAATTAGATGCGTGGTTAAAAGTTGGACTATTGGTATGAGTAATAGCCTAATAGGTATTGAAATAACATCTTTCTCCTTTATTTTTATTTATTATAAACATTTAATAATATGATCCTAGAATAAACAAAAGATAAACATAAAAAAGGAAATTTTCAATGGTAATATATAGATTATAGGTATATGTACTAAAAAAAAGTGGGCACATCATCGCATATGATAAAAGAGGTAAAAAAAGGAAGAGAAAAAGATATGGTACGTATAGGTACATCCTGAATCATATAAGCTAGCTAAATCGTCAATCTTAATCTTAGGATACACAAGAACCCATCTTTACATGGACTGGTAGGCCAAATATGGCCACTACCATATACAAGTGGCATTGAATAACTGAATCAAGATTTCCTCCCAAAAATAGTTCCTTTCATAAGAAGATTCAAAAGATAGATAAATAAAATCACCACTTTTGGCCAATTAGAGCACCCTTCCTCCTTTGGCACAAGGTGCATACTACATAGGTGGACTTTCAAATAGATTTGCATAGAGATAGAGATAACATGCATGAATAGAACTTTACATGTTTATGTTGATAATTTATAAACAAATCTAATATTCAACTTTTCAAAGCAGGTTTGTCTAATATGCACCAGAAAAAAATTGGTGCATTGATGCAATAGTTAATATCAATCATTGATTAAGAATATTAAAATATTGATAATAATCTGACGGTTAAAATTTGTATGAAATTTGATAGGTAACTGGTTGATCACGTTAATCTTAATTTGCAATAAAGTCCTCAAAATAATTTGATTACTTTTTACAAAGAAACCCTCAAACTTAATAATATTTTTTATACATTGTCGGTGTTCATATAAATCTATTTTATTTTCTTATATCTCTCATCTTTCCGTCTTTCATTTCTCACATTTCTTCGCTTGGGTATTCAGATCTGATCATTGATCTGATCATTGGGTGTTTGTGGGTGTTCGGTCTCCGATCTCATTACATCTCCTTGCTTGCGTCTTCTATCTCGAATCTCATTGCATTTCTCTTGCATCTCCATATCCAAGTTGGTTGACTTGCTTGGAGTTAGTTAATTTGGTCCTTCCTTTAGCATTTGATTATTCAAATGAGCAGAAGTTGTGGACGACTTTATGCGTTTTTTTTGTGGAGGACTTTATGTGTTTTTTATGTCATTTTAATTTTTTATTGAAAAATTAATGGTCTTTTGAGACTGTTTTTGTTTTTGTAGTTTCTGATGAAATGTTTTCTTTCATAAGAAAAATAAAAATCTGGTGATTATGAGACTTTATAATTATTTTCTGTTGTGGTCTTTGTGTTATTGGATTATTCACATGAGGAAGATAATGAGAGGAAGATAAAGTTAGCCATACAGGCAAGTGTTTGCACAAGAGATAGAGTGGAGTGGAGAGGTTATATCGGCTCTTGTATATGATCCCTTCCTTGAACACATTCTGGTTTAGTTTCCAAGTATGCTGATTGTATTGTTAAATTGAATAATCAGATTCATGCTGGTCAAAATAGTGTATGTAATTTAGTTTATAAAAAAATAGGTATGAAGTTATTTTGTGTAACTCTATTTGTTAATATATAATTTAATATATTTGTATTTTGTACATAGAAATGTCTGCTCATCACAGTTACAGTAGTCATTACAATCCTTACAATTTCTATTAGGGAATTAGAAACTTCTACATACATGTGGATCCCATTAAGGTAAATAATTGCATTTATTAATTAAAAATATATGGGAACAAATATTGAGATATGATTGATGAATAATTAAGCTTTTGTTATTGTTTGTAGAATTTTGCACAACTCCATACCCCATGTTACAATAGTTTCAAACAAGAATTGGAAACACAAGTTTGGTTTCATGATCCTGTAGGGAATGAAATAGAGATAAATCTAGAAAATGATAAACATGATGCTTTTCTGAAACATGGATGGCATGACATTATGGATCTGTATGAAGGAGGGTGGATAAAGGCAAGTTATGTGGGTGACAACATTTTTAATGTGAAGATTGAAGATGCAAATATGGCTGAAGTTGCATACCCTGTTCCATTAAAACAAATTAAAGCTGCCTCCATTGGTGATAGAGTTCAGTTTCCACATATTGCTTTTACCATCACCTTGACGACAAATGCCTTAAAATCGCACTCACTGGTAATCAATATCAATTTGTTATTATGTCATATTACAATCATTTGTTATTTTTAATGTGGCTTATTACAATATGAATATATTAATGAGAACTTTTTATAATTGCAGTATTTACTAGCTATTTATAGTAAACAAGCAATGATGAATTATAAAGAGGAATGCATATTGATTTCAAGTGAAGGTGAGAAATATCCATGCAAGCTAAGGTGGAGTAAAATGTCGAACAATGGAAAGTTTTATACACTTTTTGTAACCATAAATGACAACTAGAACTTGCTTGTTTGTTTGGTACTAAGAATGTTTGTTCAGTCATTGTAGTTGACTTATTCAAGTTTTATGTAAAAAGATCAAATATTTTGGGCATAGTGTCAGCCATTAAATATACACAAGTCAATTTTATGTAAACCATTGCTAAAATGATTGGTTACAACTTCAACTATATTGGCTTCAACTATATTTAGAGTGTTTTACTAAAATATAATTGAATGACAACAATTGTTTTGGTTTTTAATCAAGCTTTATTATTTATATAAAAAAATTGGGCTGTTACACAAAGAAATTTTATATATGACAATAAAAAGAGATGTCATTAGTGTATAACAGAATTGATTTACATTTTACAAAATAATATGAAAATGAATGAACGAGAGAACGAAGTACAATATGCATATGCATAATGGACAGTCCTTTCTTCTGCTCTTCTCATTTAAGTCCTCATTTAAGTGCGTGCTTCGAAAGCAAACTTTATTGTATCTTATTTGCAATTAAAAAATGTCACTTTTAAAGAAGTAATCATATGCTGCAATACTTATTTTTATTAAATCCAAAAAATACAAGCATAACTTATTTTTAATAAATCCAAAAATAGAAGCGATGCGTTTGTGTGGCTTACAAGTACTTAATTATAGGTGCAATAATCATGGACAAATGACCATAAAAAAACACAAATATCATAACAATGTTTTAGGTAGTGTTACAAATGAAACATTATAACTACTACAAAGTATAGACAAATTTTATAATCCAAAAGCTAGAGGCACATAGATGGTATGTATTTTATCTTGTTAAATGAGAATATGTACAACTAGTTTGTGTATTTGTCATTATTGTGCATGCATTATTTTCATTTGTTCTGATAATTGTTTAATGAGCATAGACTTTGCAAAACCTTTTTAAGTGTTAATTGATTTCCATTTGATTTATACTTTATTGCAATTTATGTAAAGGATAGTTGAGAATATGTGACATAATATCATATACAATCAATAACAATAAGTATAACTTCAATATAATATATTTAATACATAATCAACTGCATATAGAATAATCTTCAGTATTCTTCATCATCAAGGAAGGATCGTCCCAGACTCCACCTCAATGGCAAGAGACAAGCCTGTCCGTACCAATTACTCAAACAAATGAAAAAAAATTAAAGTGGAAAATGCAAAAGGCTAAAGTTATTACATGGATGCAGTGAACACATAAAGCAGAAGCTCAAACTTTGTACTTGACTATATACATAATATCATTATTTTTTTAATTCTTTGATCAGAAAATGTTATGTTTTTTAATGTAAATAGTTAAAAATAATGTTTCCACTTGAAGTTATAATCATGTTCCACAAGTTCAAGCAAATAAGAAACTTTTCAAATTATATATATGTTTAATTTTTGTATCTCTTAGCTTGTTCTTAAACAATAAAATTACTCCATGTCATTAGGCATTAGGCATTCATGCTACATCTATAAGCATGAAATTTTGGCTAATATTATAACAATACTATGTATATATTGTTATTGGCCACATGTAAAACATTTCTCTACCATTTACCCACATTCATTCTTAGTTACAGCTAATATGGATTCAAAATTGTGCAGAAAAAAATACACTTGTATCATATAAATTTGCTATATTTGAGAAGCTTATAATTTTGAAAGACATGTTAATAAATTTAGCATACTCCTTCGGAACAATAAATAAACAATGGATGTAAGTACTAACAACATGAGTCTCAAAATTCAAACATTTGATAGTAGGTGATAATTTCCTGCAGGATAGATTTGCTACATTGAGGCCTATTCTTATGTTTGAAAATAGCATGTCCTTCAAGTGAGCTACCTCTGAGAAGAAGAACATGGCATATTGAAGAAAATATTTTAGATCATTTTTTATTTGAATCAATGCAATAATAGTTTTAAGTAAGTCTAAGACTTATATTCAAATTGAAATGAATGATTAAGAAAAAAATATTATAAACATGTTTAAATGACACATTTTGAAAATGTAGTAGCTATAGCTATAAAAAAAACCATTCCTGTTAATCATAATAAAAGCTAGAATCCCAAATCCATTACACCAATTACAATGGCAATGAAGCATAAAATGTTGTCATAATTTTTTTTTACCATTCATGTCAGCTTGACAACACAACACAACACAAATCATGTATGGCTTTTTAACATGCAATGATGCACCACCTTGGAACTATAACCTAATTATGGTTGCTTCGAACTATGCCAACCCAATAACAAAGATGAAAATGTTAATAATACAAAAAAAGTAAATATTAATTATTTCTTTAGAGTTTAAAGTAATCTCACAGAATATGAAACAAAATTGTATTTATAACTTTGCCCCTAATGTTGTTCAGTTTCCAAAGAATATAAATCAAGTATCTGTTGGCAAAAAACAAATCAAGTTGCTTATAACGAAAAGTTAGTGAAGGAAACAAAAATGGTTACTATATTCACAGTTATTATCATTTCTCCCCACCTCAATAATAGCTTTAACCTCCACATATGTAGTCATCTTTTTTTGGTAGTTCTTTTAAAATGCAATCTTGTCACAAGAGGACGAGGTGCACGTCGTTCTCTATCAAATCCCCTTACACAAACAAATCATGATATTTATGTAAACAATTTGTAAAATGTATAATAAGGTTAACAACAAATGCATATTTTTGTGTTGTTAAATTCATTATACAAAATGAATGAAGTGTTGTTATATTAACAATTCAAAGTTAAGAACTTGACATTATATTTTTGTGTAAGCTTCGGCCATGGTATATAATAATATGTGTGCATACCTCTCTAAAAGCAATGTTGAATTTGTTCGATTGAAAGACCTAATATACAAAAGTTTTTTGGTAAGCAAATAACTTATTACATAACATGATTAAATCTTGCCTCTGTTTAATAAGTTATGATACCTCTAAAAATTGAAGATACAGATGATCCAAAGTATACAGTCCTCATTGGCAATTGTCATATGCATTCCCGAGGAATATCAATAGGTTGAATGCTAGATGCATGGTCGGCAAATACCTACATGATATTAAGAATATAACATCATTAAAACAAATCTAAACCATGTTGAGTTATACAATTTGGTCATTATGTATGCTTAATAACCTCGTTAACTTGAAAGTAAGTCCTATTTAGAGGAAACCTTCCTTTCATTGTTGTTCTACATGGAATCTATACAATATTTAAATTCATTAACATATAAATAATAACAAAAATGATATTGTAAATATATTATTTCTCTGTATTGACAAATAGACATACAAGAAATGTTCTTGTCATTGTGTTTTTATTGGAGCAATCTTGACTTGGTTCTCCACTCAGCATTTCACCTATATTGAATAGTGTAAATATTAAGTTATTGTGCAATATTAATAGTAAGCTGTTACTTGATAGTTATTTGTAAATTTCTAACCTACTGGTCATATTCCAAACCAATAATTTTTAATTTGTTTGAGAATGCATGTACATTGCAATGTGTTCTAAATGGGGAGAGTCTAAACACCTATAAAATGATGGTGATTTTTTTGGGTACCAGTAACAATATTTTAAGTATCAATAAAAGGATGTGACATTTACTTACACTTGATGTTTTGTTCTTAATCGAGTCTCATATTTCATTTTTGGTGTAGGTTGAACTAAAGACTGCGAACTTAAGGGCACAAGTGTCATGTCACATTATCCAAAATCTCTATATTCTTGATTCCTTACTGTAGGCATTGTTATAGTGTGAATTTCTTCACTGATATGAAATTCTTCAAGATGGTTCCTGACTAAGTCCTCAATGTCATTTTGTAATGCACTAGACCATTCTCCTTGCGGTGGCGTTGATGGTTCTTCAATTATTGGCTCACAATTCACTTCTGTGTAATCGTCAATCAGAGACATAGATAGAGGATGTATCACAAGTCCATCCATATTCACATGAGGAGGCAAGGTGAGCCGTGCACTCCACATAAAGGTGTAATGTAACTTGTCATTAATAACAACCACAATGTGCTTTATATTATGTAATAGAACTTCAACGTAAATTGTTAGTTCACCTAAACATGTCTATAATAACAGAACATGTCAATAAATACCTTGCTGAAGAACTTGCAAATTATCTGCACTCTGAGGGCATTGGACATACATTACAATTTGGTTTTTTCTTAGTGCATATCACCTGCAATGCATATTATGAACATGTTTAGTATTTTGAAAATTGTAAGAGGCCATTCATATAAGTGGTTTGAAACCTAAAATATTTAAAGCTATAATTATTACCTTTCCAAAGGTAATCATCTGGTAGTGCAACTCGTACCTGAAAAATACCACGTTGCACATAGTTATTTTTTTCCTTTATTTATTTGAATATAAATGTAAGCATATTAACATAGATGTGTTTTTACAATGTTCTCGCATTGAGTTTGCACAATCTGGGCCATATATACTTCTGTATTGACTCCGGAGTTGGATACCTACATGCCTCATACAATGCACACTTGTTATAGGCATACAAGAATACGAGTATGTAATTTAATAAACAAATACGTAACTTACAATTGAAGGAGGTGTAACTCAAGCGATCCTGGAAGGTGTTTGAGAGGGACCCATCTTAGTCTAATCGCTATCCTTGCAACATTGGTGTCAACCTTACATGTAATTATATGCAATAATGTCAACCATTATAAATCCAATTTAAATATAAGGCATAATTTGGAATATAGAACTTACCGGGAAATCAGTATGTTCAAGTGTTAGCAGTCGTACACACTTAGTGCTTTTAATGCCCAATCCTTGTATACTTAGAAGATATTCCCTGTAGTTCCCCACTAAACCACTAAATGAGTACATATGTCAATGTTCAATATATGGACGTGAAAGTCATTTATGTATATATACAAGGGGTCCTACTTTGCTTTGTTGGGGGGAACATATCTTAGCCATTCAAGATCTACCATTCCATGATCTTGAATGAGTCTATTGAGGAATTCCTGAAATATAGTTAGTGTTATTGTTATTCATCAAACATTAATTTGAAAAATAAGCAATGTAAACTTGTTACACACCTTGATTTGCTATGCTAGGATGTTGTTCATTCCTCGTTGTTTTATAACATTAGATATTTATTCAATTAAAGCATGTGTCAGTGCTTCATAGTTCATTGCATCCATTTAGTCTTTGTCCCTTTCATTGTTTGTCCCATTTCGCTCTACCTCCTTTCTTAGTTCGTCTCAATCCATGTCATTTACTTTTTTTTCTTTTCAAGGGTCTTCTTATTTTTTTCCTAATTTTTTTATTGACATGTCTAATATTGGTGTTATTTAAACCCTTTATTTTGTTGTCCTCTCCAGTACTAACAAAAGAATGTGTAAGGAAGTGTGCTGCTAGACACATAAATGACAAGCTACAATCATAATCACATATTAGTTTTAGTGTTGTTTGTTGGTGGCACTTCCTTGCCATGTCAAGTTTTGTTACAACCATTGGGTTTGTTACTTGAAAAGATGATCAGACACATTTTGTGTGAGGAAAACACCAATGACTGAGTCAACTACAGAGCCTTTCCACTTTGAAAAACATTTGCTCCCTACATATACAATGTCAACTTCATTTAGTTAATTATCATCAATTTAGCTACGAATATATTTGTAGTATAATCATTATACCTTGAACAATATACATTCTTTCAATTAATGTCTCAACTCATGCATGGAAAGCATTTCTTTCCTCTGCCCACCAATCTTCCATTTCCTCATCATATCCTATCCATTGCTTTCCTTCTATGCTTGTTTCGTTAGTCAGGATAATTTTCCATATTCTCTGGGTTTCTCTGTCAATGTCCACTTTAGGTCTTTGCTTATTGTCTTGTACAACTGAACCATCTTCCTCTCCCTCATAATGGATCATTGTGTATTGTTCTTCTGTCTTAGTTCTGTCCCCCATCATCATCTATCAACTCATCTACGTGATAAGGCACCATTGAAACAATTAAACAATGAATTATAATTATATGTTGATGCTATAGAATATGGTAGCCGTATATATTTAACTTTATAGGGAAAAAATGCATTACCGGATATATCAAGGCATAATTGACTTAATGAGCTAGACCTATCAATTGCTTTATTATCAACATTTACATGACTTGATGATATAACAATTGGATTTGCGGCTGTCTCCATACTTTCTTTACCAAATTTCAAGGCTTTCCTTCTGTTTCTTGTTGTTATACCAACATCCTCTATACTCTCTCTTATAACCTTTTCCTGCCTTCCTCTTGTCATAATCTTCCTTTTGTCATGTGGCTTATGTTTAATCCGACTGCGTTCTTCCTTGTCAGGTGTGTTGTTGCATGTTTTAGAAATATGTGGTATAGATAATGAATGTATGCTTTGTTCAATGTCATTGTATGTGGTCATGTCTTCATTGTTTTGTTTTGATGATATCAATCGTTGGTTGTCAGCAAACTCTATCTTAAGACAACTTGAAGCAAATGAGTGTATATATGCTGTCATGTTCTCTTCATCTTCAACGTCATTCCTGATGTTAGTTTCATTGTATATGTCTTGAACGCTGTTTTCAGAAATAACATTGCTGATTTCAGGTGCATTGTGTGTGGATGCAACCATGTCCTTTTCCATGACATTCCTCATGCCAGTTTCATGGTTTGCAGATGCAATCATTGGTTGTACAACCTCACTAGGTTGGTTGTTGCCATTATGTCCATCTTTGTTGATAGTGACATTTCTTATCAGTCGTCTTTTTTTTCTGTCTTATCATTATAGTGCAAACATCTAAATCCCTTTATGCAGAGGCCATATTAGCTAAACTCTTGTTCAGCATATCGTCCAATATATGTGGGTCAAGACCATCTCTTGGAAAGTGGAATTCATTAAGCTCTGAACAGTTTGGTCTTGTCAATTGATTATCCCACCATTCTGAAATTGGATTAGGTCTCATATTGCTTCCCATTACTTGATATTCTTCACCTTTTTGTAATTCAGTGTGCTGTTATTTATAAGTAAAATGAAAAGTCTTGCAAACAAACAATATACTTATTAAAAGAAATCAATTAACTAAGTTGAAATATTAAAAAAAATCATTCAATTACACAAAATATAAATTAATAAGTCAAACATGAATTACATTGTATTGATAGTAACCAATATGTCCTTTCTTTATTGGTTGCTCTATCTTTAAGAGTGCTCTAACTGTTGGTAATGGGCAAAAGTTGAAAATAATTGCTTCAGGCTCCACAACTATTAATACAAAAATAAGCCATTAAATTTGAATGAAGTTCTTTATGTTCCCAGTATCAGTAAAAATCTTTTGAGTATTTACAAACTTGCTGCTGACAATAATATCATTGTTGAATTTCATGCAAATCACTGTTTTCTTAAGAACAAGGTGACATAAACAGTTATAGTGGAAGGGATGCTTAAGGAAGGAGTATATGAAATGGAAAATGTCCATTCTCAGTCAAAGAGCAAGTCTAAAGAGCCTAAATTTTTAATATCAGTCAAAGAAAGCTGGCACATGAGGCTTGGACAAAGCTGGCACAGGAAGCTTAGTATAATCCTAGAAGAAGTTTTGAACATTTGTCAAATAAAAGTGGCACCTAATGACCCATTTTCATTATGTGAATCTTGCCAATATGGAAAGTCTCATTTATTACATTTTAGTTTTTCTACTTCACATGCTCAGGAACCTCTGGATTTAATCCATTCTCATGTTTGGGGACCAGCACCATTAAATTCATCTTCTGGTTTTAAATTCTATGTTATGTTCATTGATGAATTTATTAGATATACCTGGATTTTTCCATAGAAGCAAAAATCCGTGATATTGCAAGTTTTCATTCAATTTTAAAATCAAGTTGAAAATCAATTCAATAAAAAGATCTAGGCATTGTAGTGTGATGGAGGATGTGAGTATAGCATATTCTAGAGATTGGCCCATGAGTCAGGAATTTAGTTAGGACTATCTTGCCCATATACCTCTGCCAAAATGCAAGAGCTGAGAGAAGACACAGACATGTGGTAGAATTATGACTTACACTTGTAGCTCAAGCCAAGATGCTTTTGTATTTTTTATGGGAGGCTTTCTCAACAGCAGTATTCTTAATTAATAGGCTAACCTCTCCAGTTATTGAAAAACAAAATCCCTATTCCTTATTGCTTGGCAAAAGCCCCCTTACAACAAGCATAAATTGCAATTCCACACAACAAAGTGTGTCTTTCTCGGGTACAACAGATCATACAAAAGATACAAATGCATCAGTCTAACTGGCAAGATTTATATATCAAGTCAGGTGGTGTTCAATGAAGATCACTATCCCTTTCATTATGGATTCTTAAACACAAGAATACCTCCTTCAATCACAACTAATCCTATCAACTTCTTCATTCCTACTGCTCCTGTTGGCATCAATGAAGGTCTAGGCATGTCTAATCAGGAACAAGTTGTAAATTCAGAAAATAATGATGATAGCATCAACTCATTAATTAGAATTCTTCTTATCAAGATAGCAGAACCAGTAGCAGTCAGCCAAACTCTCTTATCTCTCAAATTAATGAGCAGCCTTCTCACGACCAAAGCACAGAAACTTAAGCATGCTCAGCACTTTCAGGTGAAGATGCAACCGTAAGTGATGGAAACACATAACAGAATCCAGTGTCACCAATAAACACTCACCAAATGTGTAAAAGAAGCAAAGTTAGAATATTCAAACCAAAGCATCCATATGTTGGCACATGTGAGAATGTGAGAAACAGCTAGCAGAAACAGAACCACACATTGCCATTGAATCTCGTCAAAGGCCATAATGGAAGGAAGCAATGAAATCAGATTTCAATGCCGTTATCTGTAATGACACATGGATCTTATTTCACTATGAAGGTCAGAAAAATGTCATAGGCTCAAAATGGATGTTTAAGACCAAGTAAAAGGCTGATGGAACCATTGTAAGGAGGAAAGCTAGACTTGTTGCCAAAGCGTTTCAACAATCAGTAGGCATAGACTTTGAAGAAACTTTCAGCCCGGCCATCAAAGCAAGCACAGTGAGATTCATACTTACCTTTGCTGTTCACTACAACTACAACTACAACTGGGAGGTCAGGCAAATGGATATTAACAATGCATTCCTATGTTGGGTATCTCAAAGAGACTGCTTTTATGCATCAACCAGAAGGCTTTGAGGATCCATCAAGACCGAATCATATTTGCAAGTTAACAAAAGCAATATATGGATTAAAACAAACACCAAGGGCTTGGTTTGATAGACTCAGAAATGCCTTCATTGAATGGGGTTTTCAGAATACAAAGATTGACAACTCCTTGTTCTTTCTGAAATGGAATAATCAGATTACCTTCCTCTTAATATATGTTAATGATATCTTCATACAAGAAGTGATCCTAACTTTCTAAAGGACTTCATCAAATAGGTAAAGACAACCTTTGCATTAAACGACCTTGAAGCACTGCATTATTTTCTGCATATATAAGTTCAAAGAGACTGGACTGGATTGTATGTCAAACAAACATACTACATTACTGACTTCATAAAGAGGTTTAACATGGAAATCTCGTCTTCATGTCCTACTCCAATGGTCACAAGCAAACCTTTTGTGGTAGAAGGAGATCCTATGTAGAATCCAACCTTGTTCAGTCAGGCAATAGGAGCATTCCAATACTTAACTAACACAAGATCATATCTAGCCTGTGAACACTTAATTTTGTTTGGATTTTTTTAGCCATAGTTCAAAGAAATAAAAAAAAATTAAAAAAAAAGAAATGAAAATAAAATTAAAAAATGAAAAATACACAATCATCACACACAACCACACCCCATCCCTCCAGCACACAGACAATGATCACACACACACTACACCCATACTACACCCCATCTCACCAGCACACGCACAATCATAACATTTACAGCACACACGTACACTTCATGGATCCTTCATAAAAACACCATGGCAACACCCACAGTGCGGAGAGTTTTTTTTTCGGAGAACTTTGGAGAGCAAAAAGAGAACAGATAGAAAAAATAGTGGCAGCTAGGGCATAACTGATAGCCCAAAGAGAGAGGAACTGAGGATTCACCTTCGTCCCTTGTGTGCCTGTGTCATCGTTGAGAGGTAATCTTCATCTGCAAAAGTTTATTTTGTTCCTTCGCATCGTTATCTCTTACTTCTATTCTGTTTGCTATTTCATTTGCTATTTCGCACCTATTCAATAATCGCTGTCACCCATCACGCTATTTCGTGCGAATAAGTCACCTGGGATGTTAATTCACATTTGGTTATGAAAGCAAACATAGGCCTTATGTCTGTAGCTGTTGCAATAAGCCCCTGTCAGCATGTTTTAATCTTGGGTAATGAACTATTAAAAAAAAAAGGATAACAAAAGCAGGACGTGTAATGAAATGAGGAGCTGAAGAATTGCGTGGGACTTTAGATAAGTTGAAACGGAGATTTGAGGGACACTTGGCCATGATATGCATCTTATTTTTGGAAATAGGATTGGAGTTCCAATGACAAATTCTTTTTATCATTTGTTTAATATACTTTATGTCAAATCTAACTCATCATTTCATGTTTTCCTTTTCTTCTTTTTTCCAGTTTTTATTTTTATTTTTATTATTATTTTTTTAATATTGATTGGAAATATAATATATGTTTACTTAATACTAAATGAAAAGAAATGATAATTTGGCTCTAACTATATGTATCTGGCAATTCGTTGATGTTCATGAAATCCTTCTTTGATTATTAACGAAATTTATGTGTTTTCATTTTTAATAAATATAAAGCATGTGTTAAAAATATATATAATGATTAATTATAAAAATAAAAGAGGCATATAGCCCAGCTTATTTAATTTAAATCTATCTAGATTTTAGTGGTTTTGAGGAGTCAAGTACTCACTGGCCAAGCTGTGGGATTGCTCTGTGGACTAGTGTCATGTTCAATCCCACTTATAAATCGCGTCTACTTAAAATAAAATTTGTTAATATCTGCTTAGAGGGCTCGAGGAGTCATGTACTTACTAGCCTATTTGGGGTTGCTCTGTGGCCTAGTGTCATGACCAATCCTATTTAAGATTTAAAGTAAAAATAAATTTATTAGTATCTATTTAGAGGGCTCGAGGAGTCACGTACTTACTCGCCTGTTTTGGAGTTGTTTTGTGGCTTAATGTCATGACTAATCCTGTTTAGGATTTAAATTAAAAATAAATTTATTAATATATGCTTAGAAGACTTGAGGAGTCATGTACTCACTAGCCTATTATGATGTTGCTCTGTGATCAAAATGTCATGACCAATTCCACTTAGAGTTTTAAATTAAAAATATCCTATTTAGGAATTGCTTAAAAGATAAATTAAAATAAATAAAATATCGTTTAGTGGTCTCGAGGGGTCAGGTACCCACTGACCAAGCTTTTGGGGTTGCTCTGTGGATTATTGCCATGTCCAATCCCACTTAGGACTTGCTTTTAAAATAAAATAAAATCAACATCGCTTAGCGGTCTCGAGGGGTCAAGTACCCACTGGTTAATTTTTCTTGAGATGACTCTATGGGCTTTGTACCATGTTCCATTTCAATTAGGACCCGTTAATAAATTCATTTACCTTATTCAAATAAAATCAAATTAACCATTTTTTTTAATAAATTAGGTAAATCATTTTTTTTCAATCATTACACAATAATATTTTATTTTCGTTTTTTTTTTAATTTTTTATATATATATGTTTCAAAGAACTACGTGGCTTTGAATACTCCATTGCACTTGGGGGATACATAGGCACTCACGGCAAGCCAAATGTACAAATAGTCTAATTTAATTTTTATCTTTGTTTTCTTCTCATACCTGTAAATATTCTAATTTATTTATTAATTTATTTTTCTTTATTTTCCACCAAACCTGTAAATATTTGATTTTTTTGTTTATTTTTCTTTCAAATTTATAAATTGTTTAATTTAGTTTTTATTTAATTTTGTGAATATTTGTAGTTTAATTATTTTTCTTGGTTCTGACAACAAACCTGCAAAATATTTAATTTAGCTTTTTGTGTTTTTTTTCCTTCAAATTTATAAATTGTTTAATTTAGTTTTTATTTAATTTTGTGAATATTTGTAGTTTAATTATTTTTCTTGGTTCTGACCACAAACCTGCAAAATATTTAATTTAGCTTTTTGTGTTTTTTTCCTTCAAATTAGTAAATTGTGTAATTTAGTTTTTATTTGAATTTGTGAATATTCATAATTGAATTATTTGGCTTGTTTTATCTTTATTTATGGGGTTAAATAAAATATTATTTGGGTTATTAAATTTGCACAATTAGCTTAAGGTAACCGTCGTAGGACGGATGTATCAGAGGTGTTGTAGGATTAAGTTCCTGCCCTTCCCTATGCATAATCGACTCCCGAACCCTATTTGGTTATCGCATACGTTTTTCTTTTTGTTTTATTTTAAATCCATTTTTAAAGGGTTTTGCCATTCATTTTCCGTACCCAATAAACGATTGATGGAGACTCAATTTTGTTTTAACCAAATTTTCTCTCGTCGATCCCGTCGCGATTTTCACGGTCTTGACATAGCCTATTATGTAAACAAACTCGGAGTTCTTCCTACACCCACTCTTTTCAGTTGTGATTAATTAAAGATAACATATGATTATGTCATCATTAGCTGTTGTTGTTTTGGATAAGATCAGAGTTGTTACTTCTCCTACTCTCCGCTGTATATTAGATAAGATAAAGTTTTATGTTCATTTTGAACTTCCTTTATCCTAGGAAGTATGTTACAAAATTATACCCTACATAAAACGAGCCTATTGTAAACATTATGATAAATAACAAATTACAATTAAATTTCTCCTCATTTTCTATCTCAACTTACCAGTGCTATAAATGGCTATAAAAAACAGATATATAACCAAATAGTGTAAGAATTCAGTTTTACAATTTCTCTCCCAGATCCCTTTGTCTGCCTATTCTATCAATTCCCATTTCAATCATTTCTTCAAACTATGGCTGGATACCTTTCAAGAATACCGTCAATTGTTTTAAAAATTTAATTGCAAAAAGTGTCAATGCATAAGAATTATACAATGTAACAGTGTATTTAATACTCAAATGGAGCATTTCATATTATTTTTTACCATTGCACAGGAATATTTCTACCTCATTAACATCACTAGTATGCTACATACTTCAGTTCACGCATCATAATGAAGATGTCAGATAAAAAACGGGTAAATTGGAGCTTAATTTTAGGTAAGATAGTCCAGACACAAAGTTCATGGGCACATCAGTTTACATCAGTTTAAGTCCTAACTGGGAATCCCACCTAAGTTTTCTTGGTTAGAGGTGAAAAAATGATCAGTTACCACCGTCTTTAATGCAATACTTGAACTGAAGTCATGAAGCAAAAGGTGTTATGAAGCAAAAGGTATGACTTAAGACAATGCTAGCACATTATTTTGATTAAAAGAACAAATAAAAAATCAAAGTATCTATTAAAATATGCTTAAATGAATAAATTTATAATAGAATGACAAATTACTTCGTGAGAATCATCATTTAAGACATTTGATTCACCATTCTATTGGTTGATTGATTCTGAATTAAAGCAAAATCAAATAAAAAGGAAGCATATAGGGTACCTGGATCTGCACGATGTTTGGGTTTCGGTCCCGTTGCAAGCGAGGTGTGGCTTATCACTGGCTGTATCTAATGGTGGTTCGACGGCCATTGTCGGGTTCTTGCTCGTTCTACTCGGTTGGTAAGCGCTGGCTGGAATGGGTGCTGGTACGACTGCAGCCCAGACTCTTCGGTGTGCGCTGTTTCGAAGGCAACGTGTTGCGGCACATTGTCCTCTGTGTGTGATTCGTGGCTTGGTTCAGTGTTGGTTTGACGGCAACCGGATTTGGGATGCTCCGGTCCGGTGGTGGTTTCTGGAATGGGTGCTGGTTCGAAGGCAACGTGTTGCGGCCCAGACTCCTCAGTGTGCGATGCGTGGCTTGGATTTAGTGCTGGTTTGACGGCAACTGGATTTGGGATGCTCCAGTCCGGTTGTGGTTCCTCGGTGTGCGCTGGTTGAACGGCTATTGGGATGCTCCGGTCCGGTGGTGGTGGTTCGACCATGGCTTCAAATTGAATATCAAATTAAAATTAGTTTTGGGTCACATCCTTTATGGGACTCTCAGTCCCGTAAAGGGCCTTAAAATAATATTATACTTTTTAAAAATAATTGTTAAATAGTCTATTTTTGTTAAATAATCCTTTTTAGTAAGTTTTAAATTTTTTGACAAAAAGATAATAATTCATAAATAGTCCTTTTCGGGACTAGCAGTCTCAATAAGACTCTGTAAATAAATAAAAATAAGTTTTAAATTTTTTGACCAAAAGATAATAATTCATAAGTATTTCTTTTCGGGACTGTCAGTCTCAATAAGGCTCTCTACATAAATAAATTATAAATTTTAAGACAAAAAGGTTGCTTTGTGTCAGTCTCAAAATTTTTTTTTAATAAATCAACTAAATCAAGTCCTGTCACTCCCAATAATTTCGCTTAGTTTAAATATTATATATGAAAAGATAATTACAAAAGAAGGCAAAAAAGCCAGGGCATTAAAAATTGGTCTAATAAAATGTTGGAAATATTATAATTTTGAAAATGATTGAAAAATTCAAGTCATAATATAGAGAAATTTAAAAGTAGACAATATATATATATATTGTGCATTCAATTTTAATAATCTACATAAACCAAAAATTAAATTTAAAAATATCAAAATAACTATCATTTTCTTTTAACATGTACAAATTAGTCTATCTAAAAACAGTTATGTATATTATGTATATGTGGATAATATTTTCCAATATTATATTTGTTTAGATCTTATCATGCTTTTGAATTGTAAAATTTGTTAATATTTGATAATTTTAGATCTTAAATATGATAAATTTTTACTATCCCTTTCATGCTGATATTTTAAATTATTTTTATACAGAAATTTAAATCAATTTGATTTTGTAGGTAATAAATTATCTTATTTATTTGAATCTTATTTTTATCTTAAAATTTAAATAATAACTAATTTATGTTGACCCTAAGAAAATAATTATTTAATTTTTAAATGCATTTCACCTGTTTTTTTAAGCCATAACAAGCAAGGAGATGATATATTCAATAAAATATTATTCACAATTTTTTAATCACAACAACAAAATGTATTAATTTAATTTTGGTGGAAATAAAATTTAATAAAAATATACCTAAACTCACATATATTTAAATTTACAATTATAGAGATATCTTTAAGGCAAAAATTAAATTAATTTTATATTGAAATTTCAATTATACTAAATAATCAATTTAATTTTGTTTAGTTAATAATTTATCTTATCTCTTTCATAAGTAATGAAATCCAAATTTGAATCTTATTGTTATCTTATAATTTAAGTAATAACTAATCAATCCTTAATAATGGGTCTAAATGGCATAGAACTAAAGAACATAATTTTTTCAATTTTAAATGCATTTATCATGTTTCTATTTTAAGCCTTGGATTAAAAAGCAAAACCAAGTAAAGAGATCATGATAAATTCATAAAATATTAACAAATTAAAATTAGATACAAAATTAATGTTGAATATCATTTAACTATATAGATTATCCACAAACATAACATCTACAATGTGTCTATATAAGATAAGTAACGAAGAAAGTAATTTTTTTCAATGTTCAAATGATGTTTTAATTTAAGAATTTGAATGAAATTAAAATTAAGGATGATATTTTTAACGATTTAATCCTTTTAAGTTTCACTATATGCTAGAGATTCTAATTAACCAACAATTTTTTTAGAATTCTAAAATTAAAACTAATAATTACATATTTTCAATGGTCAAATATTTTTTAATATCAGAATTTGAATTAAATTGAAATTAAGGTTGATAACTTCAATTATTTAATCCTTTTAAATTTCTAGAACTTCTAATTAAAAAATAATTTTTTTTATAGAATTACCCATATGAAAATAAGGATAATTAATATGTAATTATTAATATTTATTTTATAATTCTAATGTAACTAAAATATCTCTTTTAATCTTATTTTTAGGGTAAAAATTCAATTCAAAATTCAATTATTTTTTAACACGATAAAGTGCTCAAATATCTTATTAAACTGAAATTGATCCTTTACTATGCACATTTTATACTTTTAGCATATAAGATTATTATATATAAGTTTTTTTATTGAACCTCTTCATTTTTCTTTAATTTTTTAACTATTTGCATGTAATATACTAGATATATTAAGCTGGTACATTAAAATATATACATAACTAAAAACTTTGTGATTGTTACTAATACGAATAAATAAATTTATTTCATAAATAAGAGAAATTGTACATGACATAAAAACAGATTTTACAAATTCACGTAAAAAACTCTAGTGAAGTACAAAAAAATTATAATAAAATCATGTAATGTCAGTCATAATTTTTTTTTTAAAAATTGTGTTCATCTATACAAATTTTAAGTCAAATAATGAAAATTCTATGCACCATTAATATCCAATAATCTGGAAAATTGTAAATGTGAATGGGGCATCCGAGATTCATGTTTGTGATGTGATGAAGGACTGCAAATGCAGGAACAATCAAGAACTGTAAGGACGAGTGGACCAAACCAAACTTTGACAATATTTAGGAAAAAAGATATGCGACACACAAAATATTTATATAAAAAGGAGGGAGATGAAAAGAAACGATGACAGACAATATATCATTCAATCATTGTGCCCTAAGTAGATCTTTAATTCGTTGCAAATATTCACTTTTTAATTGCATTTGCTTACTGGAGCCAAAAATTGATAGTAATTTTTAGTGCTTATTGCATTTTTTTTTTACAAATCATGTTTACTATCATACAGGTTTACTATTACTTGATGGCTTGTCAATATAATAAATTTTGTTTAATATTTGTATCATTTAATGTACATATTACTATTATTTTCTTATGTTAATTAAACTTAATTATATTTAAGATTCATTATATTTAATACATTTGTGTTTATATATATATATATATGTAGCATTTAATATTTTCTCAAAATAGCAATTATTTAAGATTTTATTTCATGTAAAAGCTGTGGATAATTATATATTAATTTATAAATTAATATGTTAAATCCACTTCAATTTGGTAATTATGTTTATATTATAATGTATTTCTCCAATACAGTGGAGTACAAAATGGTATTTTAATATAACTAATAACTAATAATGTACTTAGACGTACCATATATGTGTTAAATATATATAATTCACATTATTAATATTTTATAGTTTGTCATAATTTAAATATTACTCAATATTATGTTTATACAACGTTCCCAATTTAAAAGTATGTGTGTAGCAACTTAAATTGTAAAATGTGATGTAAGAATTATAAAAGTGATAATATATATAATGCATAAATGGTAAATATACGTACAAGAAAAGTAAACCAATGTCATTTCTTTCATTGTATTATTCTTCATCATCATTTTCTATAACATAAAGGTTGTTAGAAGATGATGGATGGAAAGACAATGATTCATGTGAAAAGGAATAAGACGGGAACAACATGTTGCTGTTAACTACACATGGATCACTAGGGAACCCTTGGTGGAAGTATGAGGGAACATGGTCAAAACTAGGATATCCATCTTCTTGAAGCCTTTGTGTTGCTTCTTCTATCTCATCATGTTCATGCTGCGGTGGTTTAAATCGATACTTTTTTTGCCTTTGAATTGGAGGCGGTAGATCAGAACGATCTTTTGATGACTGATTCACAACATTAATGCATAAGTGACCAATGTCATCACTGGGGCTACCAGTCTTGCTATGGTCTATAATCTCATGCATTACAGATACCTAACAAACAAACAGGTTTGGTTAGCTTAATGATGAATACATGCATAAATAAATATTTCAAATATCATGCTAAAAAACCATTTATACATGTAAATAAAAAGTGAAGTCACTTTCATACCATTGGCCTATCTGTTAGTCGTGGACATAGCCATCTTAGTGTACTCATACTATATCATTTCATGTAGGAAGAATCATCATATGGGTATGCATCACCAACATATGGGATGCATGGGTATACAATCCTATGCTTTCTGTCATTCCACATTTCCATCACCTCTTTATATTCAGGTGGTCACATTCTAGTTTGCCTGTTAATATTGTGTACTTTATCAATATTAAATGGTGGTTGAGGTATGAATTGTATTAGTTCAATTTGGCGGGAAGCTCTGTCAATGGAATGCCATTCAACTATGTTAAAACAAATCAAAGGAACCACTGAACCATAAATATGGGTGTCAAATGTTGCACATCCATGTAATTCATTCATATCTTTGTAGGGCTACCATTTGAACTGTAATAACGAAGTTAAAGTGAAGACAACTTAATGTAGGAAAAATGAGTTTATAATGTCATACCAATAGTATACATGATACTTTTCTAGATGGTCTAAACAAGATCTATAAATACTTAGCGAATGAGAGGGAATATCAATTGTTTGTTGTCGCCTCCTCCACCTTCAACATAAATTACAAGATAATAACCACATGTAAATGACAAGGTAAATATTTTTCCAAAATGACTTCATCTAAATATATTGCTAATTAAAATCATCAAAATTTAAATATCAAATTGCCTTACCTCTTCGCAAGTGGGAAGCCATCTTCGTACAGATAGGAATGGATATTTGATATGGGTTCATATCTTGGGGCAATGTGAGGGATATGGTCCCAAACCCATGCTTGAAGAAGTATTGTACATCTCGCTATATCCTTTTTGTAACCACCATAAAGATCTTTTACACTTGCTTTACACAACTCCCGAAACAAGAAAGTTAAAGTAGCAAATCCCCAACTATAATCACACACTTTTGACAAATCTTCTAATAAAGGAAGGTACATTATATGTACACAAGAATCAGATTTGTCCGGAAAAAGGAAGCCACCAATTAATCGCATAATGTGACCCGTAGCATATTGTTGGACTACATTATCTGTAGCATTTTGTGGGAGTTTAGCAAACTTAGTAAACCAACTTAGAGATATTGAGTTACCATGCCACATGTTAAGGGGTGGAACATCACCTAATAAATATTGATAAAGGGAAAAAGATTGTTAGCGTGAAAAGCTTGTAGAGCCGGTTAGAGCATTTCCGTCAATAGGTAGTCCTAATTGTAAGACTACATCTTCTAATGTAATTGTACACTCTCCCCAAGGTAAATGAAAAGAATGTGTTTCGGGTCTCCATCTCTCAACCATCGCACTTATTAAATGATGATCAATTTTACATCTACCAACATCATTAACTAAGTGAAATTTTGCTTGCTCTAAATATTCACTCACCTTTGGATCCACATTCTCAAGGCCATCTACAAGATTATGTCTAACCATCAAAAGTCGATCAGTATTTTGACCTGAGAGGACATTGTTTGAGATGTGAGACTGTTGAAGTGTTAGCAAAGATGCATCATATGAGTTGGACATGAACAAATAATTGTAGGGACATGTGGATGTAGATAAGACTTGACGTTGGAAAAGTTGAAGTTGACATTGAAGTTGATAGCATGGAAATATTAAAAAAGCTAAAGTATAAAGTAGAAGTTGACATATTGATCTGGATAACCATTATGAAAAGAACCTATAAAAATTTTTCTGAAATTTTCGAGGGTTAAAAAAAATTAAATTAATATTTGTTGTTTAAGTAATAAATTCACGTTTGGATTATGACATTAAAAATAATTTTAAAAAACTTTAATAAAAACTTTAATTAGAGAATTATATATATTATATAGCATATGAAAGACTCCTAAATATGTTAGAAAGTGACTGGTTACTAATATTGATTTCAAGCATAATTTCTAGAATATAAATAATTATTTAATAATAAAAAATAAATACTTATACAATATTGTTAAGTTTGATATCATAAATTAATTTAACACTTATAAAAGAGAGTTGTGTTAGGCTGTCTAAAATATTCAGGCCAAAACTCGTTTATGAAAAAGACATTTTCATTGTAATTATGAAAAAAAATTCAATTCAAAATAATGGTTTCAATAGTATATTATAATATATTAATTTGTCTAATAAATAAATATTAACATAAATATACTTCTTTGTTAGTTGCAAATATGGAGAAGCTGTAACTTTTTCACAATTTATTTTGTATCATTTATTTGTAAATTATTAAATGAAATCAACTGAGTTGTAAATTTTCGTAATGATCAATATTTGAATGTTCATTAGGTATTTAAATTAAATATTATTTTATCAATCAAGTTAAACATCATTTATTTGTAATGGTGACATGAAAATTGGATTGATATTTTCTTAATGTGCACATCATTATTGGAAACTCCTCCCACTCTAAGATTCTCTCCTTTACATTCATGACTGTGTTGGTCTTTAAAATATTCAAATTTTTTTGCATTTATTGTAATAAAATTCAATCACAAGTCATGTCAAAAAGTTCCAAAGTACAAAACTATAACAAAAATTAATAATTGTCATGTCAACGTATAAAGTAAACATAAATTAATAATTACAGGTTAAATAATTTAAAAAGTTGAAAAGAATAAAGCATGGAATCATAAAAGTACAAAATAATAACAAAATATTATTAAATTTGATTATGTATTTAATAATGAAAACATATAATAGACATCTTAAACACATGAAAACTAAATAATTTAATGTGAGATAAAAACTTACTATGGGAAATTTTTAAAATATAAATGTATTCAAAATTTAGTTAAGATGCGCATATATCTGTAGGCAAATATTAATGTTCGTAAAATGTCAAGAAAATTTAAAAGAATGTTGTTCACAAAAAAAATGTTGCAGAAACAAGCAAAAAATATAAATAATAAAACATAAAATATAGGAAAGGTTGCGATAAAAAAAATTAGAAATTATGTGAATTGAGTTAGGTATAGAAAAGTGAAAAAGGTGTACACGAATAAAAAAGAATATACAAATAAAAAAGAAACGAAAACCATAAAATACAAATAAAAAAGCATACATTAAATATAATACATTATTAGATATATGATAATAAAGTAAATAATTTAATAAAAGAATGTATGCTGAGTTGTGTAAATGCAATCCAAGAAAAGTAAAAAAGATGTGAAAATAAAAGCTGCTACCGAGAAAGTATCAAAAGATGTTACCGGCAGAAAATATGTTACCAAACAAAGAAAAAACAATAAATAAAGTATAAAATTTAAATACTTAAATAATAACGTAGTAAATAAATTTTAAAAAAGAGAGAAGACAAGTGATTATTTTTATTTTTAAATGTAATCAATTTTAAATAATAATAAATGTTCAAGAAATCTTCATGTACATGTACATAGTTAAAAATTGCACACAAACACAAAAAAAGAAGAACATTATAAAATTTTAAAATACAAATAATAAACCATAAGAATATAGGTATATGATTATATAATGACAATAAATATAACAAATATAACAAATATGATAATAGATATGATAATATAGTAAATAATTTAATAAAAGAATGTGTGGTGACTACAAGAAAAATAGAAAAATGTTACTGACAAAAGCGACAAAAGCATAATAAAAAAAGAATGTGTGGTGAGATGTGTGTAGATGTTTTTGAAAAGATATTACGACCAAAAAATTGATGTGACAAGAGCACAAAAAAAGAACAAAAGCACAATAACCACAATAATGTGTGGTATATGTGGTGAGATAATGTCGGTCAGATGTGTGTAGATGTTTGCAAAGAAAAATTGAAAAGATGTTATGACAAATGAAAAGATGTGAAGAGATGCAGAAACAATAAAAAAGTATAAAAGTGAAAAGATGCAGAAACAATACAAAAGTATACATGTTAAATATTAAATATTAAATGATAAAAATATATTATAATATTAAATATGATAAAAGATAGAAGAAATTATTTAATTTGAGACTATTTTTTAAACTGAGAGTATTTTTTAAAGATACAATGAAAACTTTGAGATTGAGATTAAAAGTAATAATCATAAATTTTTTATAAAAAGTGTATTCAAATTTAGGTAAGTTGGTCTTATATGTGTCCACAATAGATGACATAAATTTATTGGCAACACAATTTTAAAAAATGTATATAATAATTGACATATTATGAAATAAATTTAGTAGACAAAATCCTTTAATTGTATTCAGCTCTATATATCTCACTCACTATATCTCTCACTCCATGCTTATCCATATATCGGTATTCTCATCAATATTGTCACTGATTAATCGGCCTTTTGAAAATGTCTCCACCCTAATTTAAACTAATTTAAATGAATATTATTGATGACCATGAACATACAAGCTGAATAAAATCATAAAATCATTAAGGCACAACATAAACGAGAGTGCATAACAACCGAGTAGAGTACAAAAAACAGATAATCCTTATTCAAACTCAACATTTAGGAACCCTATCCACTTATTTTCTTTTTCTTTGTTGCTAGCTTTCCTTCCTTTCCTTTCTACCACTCATCTATTTTCTCTTTCTTTTTCTTTACATTGGAAGGTTGTTCGACCTCGGCAGGCCACAACCTGTCTTTCTCCCTTTGACACAAGTCATACAATGGTTGCAAGAATTCTTTGTAATCATCATCAATATCCTCACCCTCCTGCAAAATCCAATTCTGGTTTGGATCACTTCTTGCACATTGTAGCCATTCTTCCACCATCTCTTCACTCATGCTGACAAGTACTGGTAGTGGCAGAGTAGTCCTTTTAGGTGGCATCCTATCAACATCAAATAAACAATAAACAAATACAGGCGAATTTAAAATTAATGAATATCATCACATAAGAACCACCACTAACAAATTTGAGGCAAAAAGTAAATAGCAAATTCATCACCTAGTGGATGGATTCCATTGCTTCCATTGTAAATGGGAATTACAGCTAACGCAGATCATCTCCAACCAACTTGTTATCAGTATTGTCACAATTGGAAGAAAGTTAAATGGCCTTTCACTTAAATGGCCTTGAGTTTATTTAAGTCAAACATTAATCAGGTTAAGGTTAATTTTATTACAATTCTATGAACAGATGGATGGTGTATATGTATATATGTATATGTACATGGACAAAAGTCAGGTGATGGATGGACAATTATGAGGTATAAATACCTGGACCAACACAGCAACTGCTCTCTCTTAAAAACTGTAGTTGTGCGAGATGGCGGCGACCTCCTCAAACAGAGCTCTTAAAGGAAGACTCAACAATAGGGTTTATAATAAAAAAATGACTGATGCCTTAAATGAATTGAACTAGACAATTTTCAAAGAGATGAGCTATTATGGTTATCGAGAACAATGACCATAATATCCTTGTACACCTACACCTACATGATGTTTCAAATGTGGACTGATTGAGACATTGACAATGTGAAGACAGTTGCACAACACGGGCAAGGAAGCAATCAGGAAACATGAGGGAGGAGGAACAAAGGTATTTAAACTTTATTTCACATGTCATATCTTTTAATTTAAACTAATTTTATTTATTGTTAATGTAAGTAATTTATAAGTAAATGTTGAGAAGGGGAGAGAAGAGGATAAATAATAAAGTAACATATGACATAAATGTGTATACTTAGTTTTGGGCAATCAATGTATAATGAAATAAATCATGTCAATATGGATATGGATGTGATCCCATCAAATTGAAGTTAAGCATAATAAGACCATGACAAATCGTTAATCGCATTGGGACACGTAGGATTTGTACTGCCTTCAGAACCATATACATACCATATACATTGTTGCTCTAGATCTATACTTTACAATAATACTTGATTATGATATTTAAGAACAAGTCATGTATATTTAAATAAAATAATGACATAAATGCCTCACAGAAAATAAGCCACTATATTTGAAGTAACGATTAACCTTTTTCATGCCTTGTATCAAATTTAGTGTTTTGCATGATTTAAAATAGACTTGAGATTTTAGGCTTTTTTATACCAATATATCTAAAAAAAATACTCTTTTTTTTTCCAACATGCTTTTTAATATTATTTAAAAGTGGGTTTGGGAACGTTGAAATTCAAATTTTTTTAACATCCCCTACGCGAAACATGCCACTCTCACTCATTGTAATATTATTTAAAACCCTAAACATGCCACTCTCACTCATTGTATAGATTTTAGGATTTTTGTATTAATTTACTTGGTAGGGTTATTTAAGAGTATATGATTTAGGACTTAGGTTTAAGTTAATTAAGTAAGGTTTATGATAGGACTTATGTTTAGGGTTAAATAACTAGGGTTTATGGTTATTATTTAGGAGTTGTATAAGTTTTAGGGTTTTTGTCTTAATTAAGATAAGGTTAGTTAATAATTTATGGTTTAGGACATAGGTTTAGGGTTAAATAACTAGGGGTTATGCTTATTATTTAGGAGTTGTATATGTTTTAGTGTTTTGTCTTAATTGAGATAGAGTTAAATAATAGTTTATGGTTTACGACTTAGCTTTATGGTAAATTAACTAGGGTTTATGGTTCTTATTTATGAGATGCATATGTTTTAGAATTTTTGTCTAAATTAGGATGTTAGAGTTAATTAATAGTTTATGGTTTAGGTGAGTCCATAAATATGGTTAATTATTGTTATAAACAAAGTCGCAATAAATCCAGGAATTGAATAAAAAAACACATTATTCAATATATGTGAATAAAAAATAAATAACATTAAAATTTTGAAAAATTATACAATATAATTAAATCATGGTTTACATTGATTTTCTTGAAATCTTAGCAACAATAAGGATCACATTCTAAAAGAAGAAAAGAAAATATAGAAGAAAATAGTGAGTGAGTGGAATAAGTGAGGATATAAAGAAAGTGAAGATGAAGAATGGGAGTAGTGTGTGAGGGAGAGTGACACGATATATAATTTTTTTAGATATATATATATATATATATATAAGTTGAGATTTCATGACCATATTAATAAAATATATACATAACTAAATATTATGAACGAACAATAGTCTATGGTAAATTATATATATAACAATATTTTAAAAATGTTTGTTATATTATTTTCATTGTCATTTATGTCTCTCTCTCTCTCTCTATATATATATATATATATATTATGTATAACAAAATGGACAACAGTCTTAAAATTGCACCTAATGTTTTCACAAACTAAGTTATTCCAACTAAACCCAAATGAATCTATATAATAAAATAAACCTAGGTGTCTTTACAGAAATAGTCATAAACATAAACTATGCAGTGTTATGATGTACAATATTATTTAACTATTATAAATTTGATGGTAACTCATTATTACTGACATAGATAGTAAAATGATGATGAAAAAAATGTATAAATTAGAAAAATAGTCACTGATCAATTTAATTGTAATATAAGATAATAAGATTATATTGTAATGTAAGAAGTATAAATGTAAACAATGAAATCCTGAGCAAATTCAAAATCCAACTTCAACATGAGTTAATTGTATATATACCTAACATTAATTATATTAGGTTTGAAGAAATTTTTTGTTAAACGATTTTTTAGTAGGGTGTCCCATTTTAAGTATTTTTGTAATTATTTTTTTAATACCATGCCATAAAAATGAGGCATTATAGTTGAGCAAAACTCAGTTAATAACTTGGTTCCACTACAATACATGTTAAAAGTCACTTTTATAAGCTTGTTAAAATAAAGTCAATGATTTTTTTTTAATTAAATATCGATGTTTCATTATGAAATGAAATTGGGACGATGAAAATTCAAAAGTTAATCAACAAGTTATTCTATAAGGTTATAATGCTATTGTTAACCATTTATTTCAAAAATTAGTGACTGTTTTCATATTTAATTTGATTAATTTATGATGAAAACCTAATTGCTATTATTTCAAAATGTAGTTAATTTTATAGCCAACAAAATATGGTCAACAGTTAAAAGTAAATTAGTTAGACATTTTTTCCCATCCATCATTTACATCTAACAACAATATAAATAATTTATTACAAGAGGGGAATGGGGTGTAAGAACATACATATACATATCAATATTAAAAAATATAAAATTGGAGAGTGAATAACGAATGACATTGTTTATATGTGTCAGTGTTCATATGAATGCTATTGTGTTCCAAATTTTCACCTTTTTAAATATTTTAAAAAAAATCAATTGATATATAACTAATATGTAATGGCAAAATACATAATAAGAAATCTATTGTGTATAAATTCTTAATTAATAATAGTAAATACAAATATTTAGAATTACTATTGTTGTTAACAACTAGATTGATTTGAATGAACATCAATTCAAAAAATAAAGTGAAATTGGGATGAGTATCTAGGGTTATTAGAATTTTGTACAATTTTGGATTATTAACTAATAACTAATCAATCTCATTAATACTTTATTACATTAATTGGCTCAAACACACTATATATTATCATCAACATATAACATAAACTACGTAGCATGAGACAATTATAAACATCTGAAGCATAAGATAAGTGACTGCAAGGGTCCTATTTTCAGTATAGGTTTCCTCTATTAATTTGAATTAAGAGAATGCAAGAGTCATAGCTTTCCTATTGATTCATCAAGTGCACAATTAAATTTTTTGTATTGTATCATATTTTTTTCACTTGTTTTCCAACTCATGCCTTTATATTTTATTACTCATAAATATTTAATATAAAATAATAATTTATTATTTCACCTTAATAAAAATGAATTTTTTTGACATCATGTCATTTGAATATAATTATTTATATAATCCCAATCTACATTAGTTAATTTGTAAGTAGAAAAGATTACTTAATATCTAACGACATAAATTACATTTTTAAGTATGTTCATTATGTTTATTCCCTATTATGTTGTCTTCTTACTAATAATATTAAATAATAATATCATGCCTTTAACTCAATTCCCACATAATTTTTAAATAACAATTATATCTTAAAAACCATAGCTATGTGCACATTAACTTTCAATCAAAAGGAAAACATAAAATAATTCAAACAAATGTCTATAATTAAATAGATAAATATATGTCCTAAGGTTAACAAAAACATTAGAATTAGAATGTAATAATGTTGAAATTGAAAAATATATATTATAATAAATAAATATATATTAATAGTTTAAGTTTATGATTTAAATTTAAAATATTAAGATCAGAATTTTGATTGGAATGAACAATACGTAATGTTTGACAAACTTTTTTGTATGTGTTCGACAAGTTTAGCATGGTGCATAATTAATATTAGATGAATACGATTATACTATAATTTCATTTCATTCAATTAAGTGGTATAAAAATAATTATATATTGTTTTATAATTGTGGTTATCATGTTTCTTGGTAACATATTATCTTAAAAATATCGGATTATGTGTAGTGTTTATATTAAAATTGAAATAACCAAGTGAAACACAAGAAAGGGGGTTGAATTGTGTTTCTTAACCCTTTTTGAAAATTAATAAAAGATTTTCCTTTTCAACAGAAAATAGAACACAGCGAAGGATAAAGTTTGACAAGCAAAGAGCTTAGAACCAACACAGCTCAGTCCTATTGGACTCTAAGGATTTTGAAAAGACTTTTAAGAAAACCGTTAACACGTTCTAAAACCAAATAAAAGATCTTTGTTAATAAACACAATAATAAACCCCAGAGGTTAGTGAATATAATAAAAACACTAGAAGAGAAGAGAAGCTTGTTGAAACCAATTTCTTATAAAAAGGTTTAAGTTCTAATTTCTTAAAAGCTATAAGCTTTCCCTGTTAAGTTTTGAGGATAACAAAAATATTTATTTAGTTTGAACAAGTTAGTGTTTCGACAATAGTTTTAACAAATCGCTACTGGTTGTGCGTCCATTCTGCTCTACGCTTAAAGTTAACTCTTCGTGCGTCCAATATGCTATAACTCTTCATGGGTCCAATGAATGTATTATATACTTTTACTATTGGTGCGTCCAATACTTGTATGCATATACTGTTACTTTTTATTAGTTCGTCCAAGACGATCTGTCTGCCAAAGCTCGGACTTAACTCACTCTTTCAAAGTTCAAGTTCAAGCTCGTCCAAGTAAAATTTCAAAAATGAAGAACTGTTCCTCATTAAATGCTAGAAAAGAACTCGACGGCTCACGACGTAAGAAGTCAACTAAGCCACTTTTTGCCGACATTGTCTAACAACTACAAAGATCCGCAAATAAGAAACCGTCTGCAATCTTAGACAAATCAGGACTTTTGTTTTCATTGATTGGAAATCTCGAGAGAATAAAAGTCACCGTCGAAGAAGTTCAAGCACTTTTCCAGTAGATGCATTTAATGCTACTCGTAAACGGTAATAAATATTTCCGTTGGACGATCTAGCCCATGAAGTCTGCTCAAATTTGTTCTTACTTATAAAAGAGAAGAAGCAAGACTTGAAGTAGCGAGATCTTTTGTCGAAGCATCCTTCAATTGTCTAAAAGCTTTATTTCCATATTCGTGTAAAAAGAAAAAGCCTTGAGATTTCTATTGTCTATTCTCATTTGTTAGTGAGTTTCAAACTCAAGCTTTCATCTACTTTCAATTATTCATCTTAAGCCTTGTAAGCTGAAGAGGTGTGTGTAAAAGAATACTTGTGAAATAGAACTCGAAGAGGTTGAAAATACTTGTTACCTGAAGAGGTGCATAATACTTGTAATCGTGAAAAAGATTAGTTGGAAAATCCTTCTGGTTGAAGGGACTGGACGTAGCTCTTGGTTGATAAGAGTGAACCAGGATAAATCTCGTGTGTAAGCTTCTCCTCTCTTCTAGTGTGCTTTATTATATTCACTAACCTCTGGGGTTTACCATTGTGTTTATTAACAAAGATCTTTTTATTTGGTTTTAGAACGTGTTAACCATTTTATTAAAAGTCTTTTCGAAACCCTTAGAGTCCAATAGGACTAAGTGGTGTTGGTCCTAAGCTCTTTGCTTGTTAAACTGTCTCCTTCGCTGTGTTCTATTTTCTTTTGAAAAGGAAAATCTTTTATTAATCAAAAAGGGTTAAGAAACACAATTCAACCCCCCTTCTTGTGTTTCACTTGGTTATTTCAATTGGTATCAGAGCTCAGCCTCTTGGGTTGAGCATCTAACAGTGCAGAGGAAAAAGATCCAGTACACCCTTTAATGGAGAACGAAGGACAAGCGGTGAACAGACCACCTCTATTCAATGGAAACGACTATGATTACTGGAAGAAAAGAATGATTGCCTTTTTTGATGTCCAAAATATGGACATTTGGGACCTAGTTCAAAATGGATATCAAACACCCACCAACGCAGAAGGACAGGATCTCCCTCGACCACAATGGACGGAAGGACAACGAACCAGACATCAGCTTAACTCAAAAGCCAAACATTATCTTATGTGTGCCATCACCTGGATCGTAGCACGACAAAGTCCATAGTCGTGAAACAATAAAGAGATATGGGATACTCGCATTAGCACAAGAACGCTCATCACAAGTCAAAGAATCAAAGATAAGCATGCTTGTTCACCAGTATGAGCTCTTAAAAATTGTACAACATGAAAACATAGAACAAATGTTTGGAAGATTCCAAAAAAAAATCAATAGCTGGAGATCTCTCGGGAAAGAACTATGATAATCAAGATCATATCGGAAAAATCCTAAGAAGTCTTTCCGCATGCTGGAGACCTAAGGTTCTTGCCATACGAGAAGCAAAGAATCTAGCTTCTCTTACCATGGAGGAACTATTGGGTTCTCTTAAAGTTCATGAGCTGGAACTTCAAGAAGAGGAAAGCTCAAGAAAAGGGAAATCAATTGCCCTTAAAGCTCACAAAGGCAGTACGTCCAAAGCACTTAAAGCTGAAAAATCTTCAGACGAGGCCGAGTCATCTGAAGATAATATATCGATAATGACGAATTATCTTTCATCTCTAGAAAGATACAAGCAATGTGGAAAAAGTAAGGATGGATGCGGAGAAAGCACTTTGGACGAAGGTCACCAAAGGACAGAACACAAACAAAAGACAAGAGTCCAATCATATGCTACGAATGCAAGAAGCCCGGACACATTAAAGCGGAATGTCCTTCACTAAACAAGGAGAAAGAGAAAAGGAGATTCTTTCCAAAGAAGAAAAGAGGATTAATGGCCGACTGGGAAGATCTTGATCTTTCAACTACCGATGATGAAGAAGAAGCGTAAGAAGAAGCAAATCTATGTCTCATGGCTAACACCGTGTCGAAGAAGAAGAAGATGAGGTAACTAAGCTGTAATCTTGATCTTGAGAATGCATTTGATGAGTTGTTAAATAATTCATCTATTTTAGCGGTTGAATATAAATCCTTGAAAAGAAAGTTTTCAAAATTAACTAGAGAATATGGAAAAATGTTTTCGAGAAAAACAAGAACTTGAAATTTATTGTGAAAAATTAAAAGCTGAAAATGCTCTTTTAAAAACATCTTCTCGAGTCCAACACTTCGTGATGAAGTTGATAAACTTCATAATGAGGTAAAAGAGTTAACGGAGGACCTCGGTAAATTTGTAAAAAGCACCAACAACCTAAACATTTTACTCAAATATTCCGAGAGACCCTCGTGACAAATCGGGATTGGGATATCAAGATCTTGATAAACAGCCTCTTCAAAAACTACTACTCAACCTAATTTCATTAAGAATGTTTGTAAAAAGAACGTTTACTCTTCCTCAATAGATTTTTTTAATAAAAGGTCAAAATATTATGGATCTCCAAGAGCTAACCAAAAAGGACCCAAAAGATATGGGTACCTAAGGATATGATAATTCCTCTTGCGGATGTGCTTAGCAACAAGAAAAAGACACCGTCATGGTACGGACGGTGGTTGCTCACGGCACATGACGGGAGAAAGGTCTATGTTCCAAGACATCAAAACTAATAAAGGAGGGTCCGTCACGTTTGGAGGAAACCGAGAAAGGTAAAATAGTTGGAATAGGTAAGATTGGTAAGCATCCTTTTCCCTCTATCGATAATGTTCTTCTAGTTGAAGGATTGAAACATAATCTGCTTAGCATTAGTCAATTATGTGATAGTGGATCTAATGTTTCATTCAATCAAGGAGAATGTATAGTTAAAAACTATGACGGATCCATACTCTTCATTGCTAAAAGGCAAAACAATCTTTACAAAATTGACTTGGAAGATCTTTCGTATCAAAATGTATCATGTCTAGTTTCCATAAAAGGAGAACAAAGTGGATATGGCACAAGAAGCTTGGTCATGCAAGTTTGAGATTAATCTCTAAACTAAATAAGCATAACCTCGTAAGAGGACTACCAAAGCTTGTGTACAAATCAGAGGTTCTTTGTGAAGCGTGTCAAAAGGGAAACAAATCAAAAATTCTTTTGAGTCCAAAAACATCGTTTCCACCTCTAGACCACTAGAATTGTTACATCTTGATTTATTTGGTCCTACAAGAACTTCTTCACTAAATGGAAAGAAATATGGATTGGTCATAGTAGATGACTATACTAGATGGACATGGGTTATGTTTCTAGCTCACAAGGATGAGTCTTTCAAAGTCTTTTCTATTTTCTCGTAAAAAGAATTCAAAATGAAAAAGGAATGTGTATCAACTCAATCCGAAGTGATCATGGAGGAGAATTTGAGAATGAGAGCTTCCAATTGTTCTCGTGAAGAAAACGGTATTCATCACAACTTCTCTGCCCCAAGAACACCACAACAAAATGGTGTGGTAGAAAGAAAAAATAGATCTCTTCAAGAGATGGCTAGAACAATGCTCAATGACAACTCAATCTCCAAACACTACGGGTGAAGTCGTTAACACTGCGTGTTATATTCAAAACGAGAATATATATTAGACCTATTTTAAACAAGACTCCGTATGAATTGTGGAAAGGACGAAAACCCAACATCTCTTACTTTCATTCTTTTGGTCATCAATGCTTTATTTTGAATACTAAAGATTCTTTAGGAAAGTTTGATGCTAAGGTTGACTCTGGTATCTTCTTAGGATACTCGTAAACATCTAAAGCATATAGAGTATATAACTCTCGCTCTCTAAGCTGTTGAAGAATCTGCTCATATTAAATTCAATGACAAAAAGCCCGACAATGACTTGTCGAGCTAGATGAGTCCTTTGCAGAGTTAAACTTAAAAGACAAAGGAGAAGAATCAAGAACCCAAAACAAAGAAGCATTGGACGATGAAAGAAAAGAAGAAACAAGCTGATGGTCAAAGATGTTTGGCATTTCAAAACTTATCATCCGTAACACCAAATAATTGGTAATCCAGATGATAAAGTACGTACAAGATCTACCTTCAGAGAATACTCAAATGTAGCCTTCATCTACGAAATGGAACCAAGAAAAATAGAAGAAGCATCGAAGGATCGAAGGATGGATCTTAGCCATGCAAGAAGAGCTAAATCAATTTAAAAGAAATGATGTTTGGACGCCGGTTCAAAAGCCTAAAGACAAGTCCATCATCGGTACAAAATGGATATTCAAAAACAAAGCGGGACGAAGATGGTAAGGTTGTGAGAAACAAAGCAAGGTTGGTAGCCCAAGGTTACTCACAACAAGAAGGTATAGACTTTAATGAAACCTTTGCACCTGTAACTAGACTAGAAGCCATTTGCATTTTACTTTCATTTGCTGCTCATCATAGTATGAGACTCCATCAAATGGACGTAAAAAGTTCTTTTCTAAATGGCATAATCAATGAAGAAGTTTTCGTTAAACAACCACCTGGTTTCGAGGATGAAAATTTCCCGAGCATGTTTTCAAATTAAAAAGGCCTTGTACGGTTTAAAACAAGCTCCTCGAGCCTGGTATGAAAGGTTAAGCACCTTTTTAATAGAAAACGGTTTCTCTAGAGGAAAAGTTGACACTACTCTTTTTCGAAAAGACAAAAACTCGAAATTCATTTTAGTTCAAATTTATGTTGATGATATTATCTTTGGAGCTACTGATGAATCTCTTTGCAAGGATTTTTCCAATCGATGCGAAGGAATTGAAATGAGCTTAATGGGAGAATTAAAATTCTTTTACGGGTTTGCAAGTGAAGCAAACATTGGACGAAATCTACATTCATCGGACCAAATATACAAATGAACTTCGAAGAAATTCAAATTGGACGATTGCAAAACAATGAGCACACCAATGCATCCATCATCCACACTAAGATTGGACGATAAGGATAAAAAGGTGGACGAAAAGGTATACAGAGGTATGATCGGATCACTCTTATATCTCATGCGTCCGGACACGATATAATGTTTAGTGTGTGTCTTTGTGCACGCTTTCAATCTGATCCTAGAGAGTCACACTTAATTGCTTTGTAAAAGAATATTCGTGATACTTGAAAGGAACTACTAATGCGGGCTTGGTATTTAAGAAATCTCATGAGTGCAGATTAGTTGGTTTTTGTGATCTTGACTATCTTTGGAGATAGAATCGAAAGGAAAAGTACAAGTGGAGGTTGTCACTTCATTGGAGGAAATCTAGTATCATGGTCCAGCAAGAGACAAAGCACAATTGCTCTATCAACAGCTGAAGCTGAATATATCTCTGCGTCCAATTGTTGCTCTCAACTACTCTGGATCAAACATCAATTAGAAGACTACAACATCTTGAAAGTAAGATTCCTTTACTATGTGATAATACTGCTGCAATTAACTTATCAAAAAATCCCATACTACACTCAAGGGCAAAACACATTGAAATCAAACATCACTTTATAAGAGACTATATTCAAAAAGGTGTGTTTGATATTCAATATGTGGATACAGATCATCAATGGGCAGATATTTTCACAAAACCCCTCTCGTGAGGATAGATTCACTCTTATTCGAAAACATCTAAGTATGCATTTTGTAAAGAATTAATATTTCTTGCGTCCATTGAAAATCAAGGTCCAAAATGCTTTGTACTTGATAAATGGTGTGGTAAATTTCTTGATAAGACATAAATCATTTGCATTTATCTTGTTTGAAACTTTTCAAATTTCCCACGCTGAGTCGAGTTTTGAAAGGTCACGAAAGTAACTTTTTATCGGACGTGATGCTTGCTTTTAATACACATTTATTGTGTTTGTTTTATTTTAAAAAAAAAAACGATTCGTTTTCTCTCAAGAAACCTTTCAGTGTAGAAACCTACCTTCTTCTATAAATATTTTCCTTCTTTACAAGATCAAATTTTTACGCTTTCAAACATTGAAAGAAAACGATTCTGCGAAAAGAACCTTAGCAAATTTCTCTCTCTCTCTTTCAAATTTCTTTAACCCTAAGAAATGGCCGGAGGAAAGACCCTTGATGTTGAAAGAGCCGAGGTATCAGTTGAATACTCGTTCCAAACTTCCATTTTAGCAGAATGTGGAATAGATATCAAAGATTGTCTCGTCGGTCTTTGGATGGGATAGTTACTTGAGAGAACCGGTGGAGGTGTATCCGGATTTGGTGAAAATGTTACGGAAAAATGCATCCGTGTCTCCGCAACAGAGGTCGTGGGATGTGTTTTGGGAAAACCCGTTGTGGTTTCAGAGGTAACCATCTCCAACGCCACCCAATGTTGGTTGGAAGGAGCCACCATCACTTCTGATTGGGAAAAAGCATTTGGGGGAACTGATGCTGTTCTTGACACCTTACTAAAGGAGTCATCCACTGGGAAGATAACTGCCTCCAAGATGAATGACAAGGCAAGAGTTTTGCATCAACTTCTAAACAAGGCAATACTCCACAAAGCGGGGTCCAAAGACTCAGTCTCTACAGTTCATGCCTTCTGCCTGTGTCATCTGATGCTGTGTCAACAGGTCAATCTCCCTTCTCTGCTTTTTAAGAACTTCAAGAGAAGTGTACAAGGAAAGGGAAGAAGACCACCATCTCCTATGGTGTTCTCTTAACCAAGATCTTGAGAGATCAAGGCATCTTTAGTCCCCATGAGACTAAAGATGTTGAAGAGAAGAAGAAGATTTTTGGACGGATCCAAGAGCAACAAATCTTTGGACGAAGCAATCTTCTAAGGATGAAACTTCAAAGCGTCCAAGATTTTCTAGACCAGAAAGAGCCTCTTATTCTTTCAAAGACTGAGAGTCCAAAGAAGAAATCACCGTCCGTCCAAGCCCTTCCCAAGCGGAGACTCATAATGGACGATGACTCTGAAGATGACCAACCCATCGCTAAAAGGATGAAGGTTGCGTCCATTGCGAGCATCCCAAAAGGAACCCAGACGAAGCTACCCATCACAAGGACACCCTCTTCCAAACTTGCGTCCATTCCTAAGGAACCTCTTCCTACCATTCCCTCTTCCTCCACTTTACCCTCTTCTCAAACGTAACCACAAACTTCCTTCCCAACCTCTCAAATAACTTCCTCTCCCTTAAACACTGAACCTTTTTCTTCTCAAACTCTCATATTACCTTCCCAATCTCCTTCACCTTCCCCCTCTCAAAAGACCTTCTACAACTCCTCTCATCTTAATCTTTTCTCTGTGGGAGTTTCCCCTCACATTATCCCTCTTTGGGAATCCAAGGACTCTTCTCTCTCACTCACAGCAAGACGCTCCCGGTGCTGTGATGGTTACTCAACAAAAGTCCACATCTTCCCTAGTGACCTATCCTTCAAACCTGTCACCTTGGAAGAAATGGGACGTTTGCGAGTCCTTATGACACCATCCTTGTCGGTGTCATTAAGGGGAGTCTTCTGTTGAAGAATTTGAGATTTGTACCCCTTCATCGATCATCTCCTCTACAAGCGCCATCAAGATTCAAATGGATCGGGTTTGTCCAAGGTTGCCAATGGTGGATTTAAATAAAAACAAAGACTTGAAAAAGTACAGAAGCCAAGCCACCTTTCCCAAGCCTATCATCTTTAAGCCAAACTTTGGGAGCTTACGTTCCCCTGATGTTGATGTTGAATTCTTGTGGCATGTTTCGATTAAAGGAGAAGCTGTGGAGAACGAGGCTAAGACCTTCTGGGAAAAGCACATTTGGGAGTGTGAGCAACAAGCGTCTTCTTCAGGACTAAGTGATGAAGATAAGGAAGATATCATAACTGTGCCTGGTCAGAGCTTCCAGTGTTTTCGTTCTATCTATATGGTAGATGATCTTTTTGGACTGCCTCTGAACTCGCCATTGCCAACAATCTTCTCTTGTCCAAGCTATGTCTCTGGACCTCCGTTCGACAACATAGGCGGGCCTTATCCCACAGGATCAAATGTTTGGTTACGGAGAACCTCTCTTCCTTGGGATGTTGACCTTCCTCCTGTCGGAAGACGAAGTTGAGTCTGTTGTGCGGCAAATGGATGTGACCCTCCTGCTTCCACCACTGAGTTAGCTATTGTGGAACCACAACCTTCTGCTGACCCTCTCACCCAAGTGCCCCCAGCTTTTCAGGCCTATGTGAATAATCAAATGGACGTAATGTACAAGAGAGTTGAAGACCTCCTCAAGTCTCTTTTTCAACAAGGGCCACCTCCTCCTCCTCCACCTTCCTCCTCTTGATTTTATTTTATTTTATTTTATTTTATTTTCTTTTAGCCAAAATTTTTTCTGACAGTGATGTTTTTTCCTTCTTTTTGTCTGATGACAAAGGGGGAGAATAATGGGAATTTGATTTTGTTTTAAATAAATTTATTTTATAATTTATACTGATTCAATGAAACTATGTTTTTCTCTCATCTGGTTGTTTCATTATCCTTGTCTCGGTTGATTCATTTGCCTTTGTGTTCTTTGTGTAGGATATGATCTAATTTTTTTAGCATGGTTTATTTCTTTTCAAAAGTATTGTCTCTGTTAAACTCTTTTCTCAAGAACTAAACTTCGATACAAAGATAATATTACTTGCTCTTGAAACTTGTTTCGTTAAAATAAATTTCATGTACCACGTCCAATCGACTCTGCGTCCAACCGACTTGGAGTCCGTCCCTTAGAAATGTTTTTCTTAGGGGGAGCAATTTTGTTTTAAAAGGAATCTGTGTTCAACCAAATTAATAGTTTTTGTCATCATCAAAAAGGGGGAGATTGTTGAAACCAATTTCTTATAAAAAGGTTTAAGTTCTAATTTCTTAAAAGCTATAAGCTTTCCCTGTTAAGTTTTGAGGATAACAAAAATATTTATTTAGTTTGAACAAGTAAGTGTTTCGACAATAGTTTTAACAAATCGCTACTGGTTGTGCGTCCATTCTGCTCTACGCTTAAAGTTAACTCTTCGTGCGTCCAATATGCTATAACTCTTCATGGGTCCAATGAATGTATTATATACTTTTACTATTGGTGCGTCCAATACTTGTATGCATATACTGTTACTTTTTATTAGTTCGTCCAAGACGATCTGTCTGCCAAAGCTCGGACTTAACTCACTCTTTCAAAGTTCAAGTTCAAGCTCTCGTCCAAGTAAAATTTCAAAAATGAAGAACTGTTCCTCATTAAATGCTAGAAAAGAACTCTGACAGCTCACGGCGACAGAAGAAGTCAACTAAGCCACTTTTGCTGACATTGTCTAACAACTACAAAGATCTGCAAATAAGAAACCGTCTGCAATCTTAGACAAATCAGGACTTTTGTTTTCATTGATTGGAAATCTCAGAGAATAAAAGTCACCGTCAGAAGAAGTTCAAGACTTTTCCGAGTAGATGCATTTAATGCTACTCAGAACGGTAATAAATATTTCCGTTGGACGATCTAGCCCATGAAGTCTGCTCAAATTTGTTCTTACTTATAAAAGAGAAGAAGCAGCACTTGAAGTAGAGAGATCTTTTGCCGAAGCATCCTTCAATTGTCTAAAAAGCTTTATTTCCATATTCGTGTAAAAAGAAAAAGCCTTGAGATTTCTATTGTCTATTCTCATTTGTTAGTGAGTTTCAAACTCAAGCTTTCATCTACTTTCAATTATTCATCTTAAGCCTTGTAAGCCTGAAGAGGCTGTGTGTAAAAGAATACTTGTGAAATAGAACCTGAAGAGGTTGAAAATACTTGTTACCTGAAGAGGTGCATAATACTTGTAATCGTGAAAAAGATTAGTTGGAAAATCCTTCTGGTTGAAGGGACTGGACGTAGCTCTTGGTTGATAAGAGTGAACCAGGATAAATCTCGTGTGTAAGCTTCTCCTCTCTTCTAGTGTGCTTTATTATATTCACTAACCTCTGGGGTTTACCATTGTGTTTATTAACAAAGATCTTTTTATTTGGTTTTAGAACGTGTTAACCATTTTATTAAAAGTCTTTTCGAAACCCTTAGAGTCCAATAGGACTAAGTGGTGTTGGTCCTAAGCTCTTTGCTTGTTAAACTGTCTCCTTCGCTGTGTTCTATTTTCTTTTGAAAAGGAAAATCTTTTATTAATCAAAAAGGGTTAAGAAACACAATTCAACCCCCCTTCTTGTGTTTCACTTGGTTATTTCAAAGCTTACACACGAGATTTATCCTGGTTCACTCTTATCAACCAAGAGCTACGTCCAGTCCCTTCAACCAGAAGGATTTTCCAACTAATCTTTTTCGAGATTACAAGTATTATACACCTCTTCAGGTAACAAGTATTTTCAACCTCTTCAGGTTCAATCACACAAGTATTCTTTTACACACAGCCTCTTCAGGCTTACAATGCTAAGATGAATAAGTGAAAGTAGATGAAAGCTTGAGTTTGAAACTCACTGACAAATGAGAATAGACAATAGAAATCTCAAGGCTTTTTCTTTTTACACGTAAATGGAAATCCAAGAAGAGATAAAGCTTTTTAGACTTTGTAAGATGCTTTTGGCAAAGATCTCTCCTATTTTCCTTCAAGTGCTGCTTCTTCTATTTATAAGTAAGAACAAATTGAGCAGACTTCATTGGCTAGATCGTCCAACGGAAACATTTATTACCGTTCTGAGTAGCATTAAATGCATCTACTGGAAAAGTGCTGAACTTCTTCTGACGGTGACTTTTATTCTCTGAGATTTCCAATCAGTGAAAACAAAGTCCTGATTTGTCTGAGATTGCAGACGGTTTCTTATTTGCAGATCTTTGTAGTTGTTAGACAATGTCAGCAAAAGTGGCTTAGTTGACTTCTTCTGTCGCCGTGAACTCGGCCGTAGTTCTTTTCTAGCATTTAATGAGGAACAGTTCTTCATTTTTGAAATTTCACTTGGACGAGAGCTTGAGCTTGAACTTTGAAAGAGTGAATTGAGTCCGAGCTTTGGCAGACAGATCGTATTGGACGAACCAATAAAAATAGTAACAGTATATGCATACAAATATTGGATGCACCAATAGTAAAAGTATATAAGACATTTATTGAACGCACAAAGAGTTATAGCATATTGGACGCACAAAGAGTCATAGCATATTGGACGCACAAAGAGTTATCATTAAGCATAGAGCAGAATGAGCGCACATACAAGTAGCGATTTGTTAATACTATTGTCGAAACACTTACTTGTTCAAACTAAATAAATATTTTTATTATCCTCAAAACTTAAACAGGGAAAGCTATAGCTTTTAAGAATTTAGTACTTAAACCTTTTTATAAGATTTTGGTTTCAACAATCTCCCCCTTTTTGATGATGACAAAAACTATTAATTTGATTGAACACAGATTCTTTTTAAAACAAAATTGCTCCCCCTAAGAAAAACATTTCAAAGAGATGGACTCAAAGTCTGTTGGACGCAGAGTCGATTGGACGTAGTACACGAAATTTATTTTTACGAAACAAGTTTCAAGAGCAAGTAACATTATCTTTGTATCGAAGTTTAGTACTTGAGAAAAATGTTTAACAGAGACAATACCTTTTGAAAAGAAATAAACCATGCTAAAAATTAGAGCAGATCCTTTACAACAACACAGTGCATTAGTAGAGTATTCACAATTTCAATTAAAGCATTTATATAAGTGCAACAGAATAAACGAGACAAGGATAATGAAACAACCAGATGAAAAACAAAATTCATAGTTTCATTGAATCAGTATAAATTATAAAACAAATCTGTTTGTAACAAGTCAAATTCCCATTATTCTCCCCCTTTGTCATCAGACAAAAAGAAAGAAAGACATCATTGTCAAAAAACAAAAAAATTTGGCTGAAAGAATGAATTAAGAGGAAGAAGGTGGAGGAGGAGGAGGTGGCCCTTGTTGAAAAAGAGATTTGAGGAGGTCTTCAACTCTCTTGTACATTAAATCCATCTGATTATTCACGTAGGCCTGAAAAGCTGGGGGCATTTGGGTGAGAATGTCAGCAGAAGGTTGTGGTTCCACAATAGCTAACTCAGTGGTGGAAGCAGGAGGAGTCACATCCATTTGCTGCACAACAGATTCAACTTCATCTTCAGACAGAGGAAGGTCAACATCCCAAGGAAGAAAAGTTCTCCGGTATCCAAACATTTGATCCCAGGGATAAAGCCTGCCTAAGTTGTCAGACGGAGGTCCAGAGACATAGCTTAGACAAGAGAAGATTGTTGGCAATGGCGAGTTCGTGAGGCGTCAAGAAGATCATCTACCATAAAGATAGGACGAAAACACTGGAAGCTCTGACCAGGCACAGTTATAATATCTTCCTTATCTTCATCGCTTAGACCTGAAGAAGACGCTTGTTGCTCATACTCCCAAATGTGCTTTTCCCAGAAGGTCTTAGCCTCGTTCTCCTCAGCTTCTCCTTTATTCGAAACTTGCCACAAGAATTCAACATCAACATCAGGGGAACGTAAGCTCCCAAAATTTGGCTTAAAGAGGATGGGCTTGGGAAAGGTGGCTTGGCTTCTCAGATTTTTCGTGTCTTTGTTTTTATTTAAATCCACCATTGGCAACCTTGGACAAACCCGATCCATTGAATCTTGATGGCGCTTGTAGAGGAGATGATCGATGAAGGGGGTACAAATCTCAAATCCTTCAACAGAAGACTCCCCTTAATGACACTGACAAGGATGGTGTCATAAGGACTCGCAAACTGTCCTATTTCTTCCAGGGTGACAGGTTTGAAGGAGAGGTCACTAGGGAAGATGTGAACTTTTGTTGAGCAACCATCACAGCACCGGGAGCGTCTTGCTGTGAGTGAGAGAGAAGAGTCCTTGGATTCCCAAAGAGGGATAATGTGGGGAGAAACCCCCACAGAGAAAAGGTTAAGGTAGGAGGAGTTGTAGAAGGTCTTTTGAGAGGGTGAAGGTGAAGGAGATTGGAAAGGTATGATGTGAGTTTGAGAAGAAAAATGTTCAGTGTTTAAGGGAGAGGAAGTTATTTGAGAGGTTGGGAAGGAGGTTTGTGGTTCTGGTTGAGAAGATGGTAAAATGGAGGAAGAGGGAATGGTAGGAAGAGGTTCCTTAGGAATGGACGCAAGCTTGGAAGAGGGTTTCCTTGTGATGGGTAGCTTCGTCCGGGTTCCTTTTGGGATGCACGCAATGGACGCAACCTTCATCCTTTTAGCGATGGGTTGGTCATCTTCAGAGTCATCGTCCATTATGAGTCTCCGCTTGGGAATGGCTTGGACGGATGGTGATTTCTTCTTTGGACTCTCAGCCTTTGAAGGAATTAGAGGCTCTTTCTGGTCCAGAAAATCTTGGACGCTTTGAAGTTTCATCCTTAAAAGATTGCTTCGTCCAAAGATTTGTTGCTCTTGGATCCGTCCAAAGATCCTCTTCTTCTCTTCAACATCTTTAGTCTCATGGGGACTAAAGATACCTTGATCTCTGAAGATCTTGGTTAAGAGAACACCATAGGAGATGGTGGTCTTCTTCCCTTTTCCTTGTACACTTCTCTTGAAGTTCTTAAAAAGCAGAGAAGGGAGATTGACTCGTTGACACAAAGATCGATGACACAGCGAAGGCATGAACTATAGAGACCGAGTCTTTGGACCCGCCTTGTGGAGTACCGCCTTGTTCAGAAGTTGATGTAATACTCTTGCCTTGTCATTCATCTTGGATGCAGTTATCTTCCCCGTGGATGACTCCTTTAGTAAGGTGTCAAGAACAGCATCAGTTCCCCCAAAATCTTTTTCCCAGTCTGAAGTGATGGTGGCTCCTTCCAACCAACATTGGGTGGCGTTGGAGATGGTTACCTCTGAAACCACAACGGGTTTTCCCAAAACACTCCCTTTGACCTCTGTCGCAGACACGGATGCGTCTTTCCGTAACATTTTCACCAATTCGATAAACCTCCACCGGTTCTCTGAAGTAACTATCCCAACCAGCACCGACAAGACATTCTTTGATATCTATTCCACATTCTGCTAAAATTGAAGTTTGGAACGAGTATTCAACCGATACCTCGGCTCTTTCAACATCAAGGGTCTTTCCTCCGGCCATTTCTTAGGGTTAAGGAAATTTGAAAGAGAGAGAGAAATTTGGTAAGGTTCTTTTTGCAAATGTTTTCTTTCAAGGCTTGAAGGCGTAAAAATTTGATCTTGTAAAGAAAGAAAATATTTATAGAAGAAGGTAGGTTTTTACACTGAAAGGTTTCTTGAGAGAAAACGAATCGTTTTTCCCTTTTTTTTAAAAAAAAAAAACAAACACATTAAATGTGTATTAAAAGCAACTGTCACGTCCGCAGTAAAAAGTTACTTTTGTGACCTTTCAAAAACTGACTCAGCGTGGGAAATTTGAAAAGTTTCAAACAAGATAAATGCAAATGATTTATGTCTTATCAAGAAATTTACCACACCATTTATCAAGTACAAAGCATTTTGGACGCAGATCTTCAATGGACGCAAGAAATATTAATTCTTTACAAAATGCATACTTAGATATTTTCGAATAAGAGTGAATCTATCCTCTGAGAGGGGTTTTGTGAAAATATCTGCCCATTGATGATCTGTATCCACATATTGAATATCAAACACACCTTTCTGAATATAGTCTCTTATAAAGTGATGTTTGATTTCAATGTGTTTTGCCCTTGAGTGTAGTATAGGATTTTTTGATAAGTTAATTGCAGCAGTATTATCACATAGTAAAGGAATCTTACTTTCAAAGATGTTGTAGTCTTCTAATTGATGTTTGATCCAGAGTAGTTGAGAGCAACAATTGGACGCAGAAATATATTCAGCTTCAGCTGTTGATAGAGCAATTGTGCTTTGTCTCTTGCTGGACCATGATACTAGATTTCCTCCAATGAAGTGACATCCTCCACTTGTACTTTTCCTTTCGATTCTATCTCCAAAGATAGTCGGCATCACAAAAACCAACTAATCTGTACTCATGAGATTTCTTAAATACTAAACCGCATTAGTAGTTCCTTTCAAGTATCTGAAAATTCTTTTACAAAGAATTAAGTGTGACTCTCTAGGATCGGATTGAAAACGTGCACAAAGACACACACTAAACATTATATCGTGCGGGACGCGATGAGATATAAGAGTGATCCGATCATACCTCTGTATACCTTTTCGTCCACCTTTTTATCCTTATCGTCCAATCTTAGTGTGGACGACGGATGCATTGGTGTGCTCATTGTTTTGCAATCGTCCAATTTGAATTTCTTCAGAAGTTCATTTGTGTATTTTGTTTGATGAATGTAGATTTCGTCCAATGTTTGCTTCACTTGCAAAACCCGTAAAGAATTTTAATTCTCCCATTAAACTCATCTCGAACTCCTTCTGCATCAGATTGGAGAAATCCTTGCAAAGAGATTCATCAGTAGCTCCAAAGATAATATCATCAACATAAATTTGAACTAAAATGAATTTCGAGTTTTTGTCTTTTCGAAAAAGAGTAGTGTCAACTTTTCCTCTAGAAAAACCGCTTTTTATTAAAAAGGTGCTTAACCTTTCATACCAGGCTCGAGGAGCTTGTTTTAAACCGTACAAGGCCTTTTTCAATTTGAAAACATGCTTAGGGAAATTTTCATCCTCGAAACCAGGTGGTTGTTTAACGAAAACTTCTTCATTGATTATACCATTTAGAAATGCACTTTTTACGTCCATTTGATATAGTCTCATGCTATGATGAGCAGCAAATGAAAGTAAGATGCGTATGACTTCTAGTTTAGCTACAGGAGCAAAAGTTTCAGTGAAATCAATACCTTCTTGTTATGAGTAACCTTGGGCTACCAACCTTGCTTTGTTTCTCACAACCTTGGGCTACCAACCTTGCTTTGTTTCTCACAACCTTACCATCTTCGTCCAATTTGTTTTTGAATATCCATTTTGTGCCGATGATGGACTTGTCTTTAGGCTTTTGAACCAGCGTCCAAACATCATTTCTTTTAAATTGATTTAGCTCTTCTTGCATGGCTAAGATCCATCCTTCGTCTTGTAGTGCTTCTTCTATTTTTCTTGGCTCCATTTCAGAGATGAAGGCAACATTTGAGTATTCTCTAAAGGTAGATCTTGTACGCACTTTATCATCTGGATTACCAATGATTTGGTGTTTTGGATGATAAGTTTTGAAGTGCCAACTTCTTTGACCATCAGTTGTTTCTTCTTTTCTTTCATCGTCCAATGCTTCTTTGTTTTGGGTTGCTGATCCTTCTCCTTTGTCTTTTAAGTTTAACTCTGCAAAGGACTCATCTAGCTCTGACAAGTCATTGTCAGGCTTTTTGTCATTGAATTTAACATGAACAGATTCTTCAACAGTTAGAGAGTGAGAGTTATATACTCTATATGCTTTAGATGTTTCTGAGTATCCTAGGAAAATACCAGAGTCAACTTTAGCATCAAACTTTCCTAAAGAATCCTTAGTATTCAAGATAAAGAATTGACAGCAAAAAGAATGAAAGTAAGAGATGTTGGGTTTTCGTCATTTCCACAATTCATACTGAGTCTTGTTTAAAAGAGTTCTAATATATATTCTGCTTTGAATATAACACGCGATGTTAACGACTTGACCAGTGTTTGGAGATTGAGTTGTCATTGAGCATTGTTCTAGCCATCTCTTGAAGAGATCTATTTTTTCTTTCTACCACACCATTTTGTTGTGGTGTTCTTGGGGCAGAGAAGTTGTGATGAATACCGTTTTCTTCACAGAACAATTGGAAGCTCTCATTCTCAAATTCTCCTCCATGATCACTTCGGATTGAGTTGATACACATGCCTTTTTCATTTTGAATTCTTTTACAGAAAATAGAAAAGACTTTGAAAGACTCATCCTTGTGAGCTAGAAACATAACCCATGTCCATATAGTATAGTCATCTATTATGACCAATCCATATTTCTTTCCATTTAGTGAAGAAGTTCTTGTAGGACCAAATAGATCAAGATGTAACAATTCTAGTGGCCTAGAGGTGGAAACGATGTTTTTGGATTCAAAAGAATTTTTGATTTGTTTCCCCTTTTGACATGCTTCACAAAGAACATCTGATTTGTACACAAGCTTTGGTAGTCCTCTTACAAGGTTATGCTTATTTAGTTTAGAGATTAATCTCAAACTTGCATGACCAAGCTTCTTGTGCCATATCCACTGTTCTCCTTTTATGGAAACTAGACATGATACATTTTGATCTGAAAGATCTTCCAAGTCAATTTTATAAAGATTGTTTTGCCTTTTAGCAGTGAAGAGTATGGATCCGTCAGAGTTTTTAACTATACATTCTCCTTGATTGAATGAAACATTAGATCCACTATCACATAATTGACTAATGCTAAGCAGATTATGTTTCAATCCTTCAACTAGTAGAACATTATCGATAGAGGGAAAAGGATGCTTACCAATCTTACCTATTCCAACTATTTTACCTTTCTGGTTTCCTCCAAACGTGACGGAGTCTCCTGAATTAGTTTTGATGTCTTGGAACATAGACCTTTCTCCCGTCATGTGCCGTGAGCAACCACTGTCTAGGTACCATGACAGGTGTCTTTTTCTTGTTGCTAAGCACATCTGCAAGAGGAATTATTATATCCTTAGGTACCCATATCTTTTTGGGTCCTTTTTGGTTAGCTCTTGGAGATCCATAATATTTTGACCTTTTATTAAAGAGATCTATTGAGGAAGGGTAAACATTCTTTTTACAAACATTCTTAAAAGATTTAGGTTGAGTAGTAGTTTTTTGAAAAAGCTGTTTATCAGTATCTTGATATCCCAATCCAGATTTGTCACGAGGGTCTCTGGAATATTTGAGTAAAATGTTTAGGTTGTTGGTGCTTTTTACAAATTTACTGAGGTCCTCCGTTAACTCTTTTACCTCATTATGAAGTTTATCAACTTCATCTGAAGTGTTGGACTCAGAAGATGTTTTCAAAAGAGCATTTTTAGTTTTTAATTTTTCACAATAAATTTCAAGTTCTTGTTTTTCTGAAAACATTTTTCCATATTCTCTAGTTAATTTTGAAAACTTTCTTTTCAAGGATTTATATTCAACCGCTAAAATGGATGAATTATTTAACAACTCATCAAATGCATTCTGAAGATCACGATCACAGTTTGTTACCTCATCTTCTTCTTCTTCTGACAAGGTGTTAGCCATGAGACATAGATTTGCTTCTTCTTCTGCTTCTTCTTCATCATCAGTAGTTGAAAGATCAAGATCTTCCCAGGTGGCCATTAATCCTCTTTTCTTCTTTGGAAAGAATCTCCTTTTCTCTTTCTCCTTGTTTAGTGAAGGGCATTCCGCTTTAATGTGTCCGGGCTTCTTGCATTCATAGTATATGATTGGACTCTTGTCTTTTGTTTCTATTCTGTCCTTTGGTGACCTTCGTCCAAAGTGCTTTCTCCGCATACCTCCTTTCTTTTTCCACATTGCTTGTATCTTTCTAGAGATGAAAGATAACTCGTCATTATCAGATATATCATCTTCAGATGACTCGGCCTCGTCTGATGATTTTTCAGCTTTAAGTGCTTTGGACGCACTGCCTTTGTGAGCTTTAAGGGCAATTGATTTCCCTTTTCTTGAGCTTTCCTCTTCTTGAAGTTCCAGCTCATGAACTTTAAGAGAACCCAAGAGTTCCTCCATAGTAAGAGAATCTAGATTCTTTGCTTCCTGTATGGCAGTAACTTTAGGTCTCCACTGTCTGGAAAGACTCCTTAGGATTTTTCTGATATGATCTTGATTATCATAGTTCTTTCCCAGAGATCTCAAGCCATTGATTATTGTTTGGAATCGTCTAAACATTTGATCAATGTTTTCATGCTCTCCCATTTTGAAGAGCTCATACTGGTGAACCAGCATGCTTATCTTTGATTCTTTGACTTGAGATGAGCCTTCATGTGCTAAGGCCAGAGTATCCCATATCTCTTTAGCTGTTTCACAGCTATGAACTTTATTGTGCTCTGATCTGGTGATGGCACACATAAGATAATGTTTGGCTTTTTGAGTTAAGCTAATGTCTGGTTCGTTGTCCTTCAGTCCATTGTGGTCGAGGGAGATCCTGTCCTTCTGCGTTGGTGGGTGTTTGATATCCATTTTGAACTAGGTCCCAGATGTCCATATTTTGGGCATCAAAAAAGGCAATCATTCTCTTCTTCCAGTAATCATAGTTGGATCTTTTTCCTCTGCACTATTAGATGCTCAACCCAAGAGGCTGAGCTCTGATACCAATTGAAATAACCAAGTGAAACACAAGAAGGGGGGTTGAATTGTGTTTCTTAACCCTTTTTGAAAATTAATAAAAGATTTTCCTTTTCAACAGAAAATAGAACACAGCGAAGGATAAAGTTTGACAAGCAAAGAGCCTAGAACCAACACGGCTCAGTCCTATTGGACTCTAAGGATTTTGAAAAGACTTTTAAGAAAACCGTTAACACGTTCTAAAACCAAATAAAAGATCTTTGTTAATAAACACAATAGTAAACCCCAGAGGTTAGTGAATATAATAAAAACACTAGAAGAGAAGAGAAGCTTACACACGAGATTTATCCTGGTTCACTCTTATCAACCAAGAGCTACGTCCAGTCCCTTCAACCAGAAGGATTTTCCAACTAATCTTTTTCGAGATTACAAGTATTATACACCTCTTCAGGTAACAAGTATTTTCAACCTCTTCAGGTTCAATCACACAAGTATTCTTTTACACACAGCCTCTTCAGGCTTACAATGATAAGATGAATAAGTGAAAGTAGATGAAAGCTTGAGTTTGAAACTCACTGACAAATGAGAATAGACAATAGAAATCTCAAGGCTTTTTCTTTTTACACGTAAATGGAAATCCAAGAAGAGATAAAGCTTTTTAGACTTTGTAAGATGCTTTTGGCAAAGATCTCTCCTATTTTCCTTCAAGTGCTGCTTCTTCTCTTTATAAGTAAGAACAAATTGAGCAGACTTCATTGGCTAGATCGTCCAACGGAAACATTTATTACCGTTCTGAGTAGCATTAAATGCATCTACTGGAAAAGTGCTGAACTTCTTCTGACGGTGACTTTTATTCTCTGAGATTTCCAATCAGTGAAAACAAAGTCCTGATTTGTCTGAGATTGCAGACGGTTTCTTATTTGCAGATCTTTGTAGTTGTTAGACAATGTCAGCAAAAGTGGCTTAGTTGACTTCTTCTGTCGCCGTGAACTGTCAGAGTTCTTTTCTAGCATTTAATGAGGAACAGTTCTTCATTTTTAAAATTTCACTTGGATGAGAGCTTGAGCTTGAACTTTGAAAGAGTGAATTGAGTCCGAGCTTTGGCAGACAGATCGTATTGGACGAACCAATAAAAATAGTAACAGTATATGCATACAAATATTGGACGCACCAATAGTAAAAGTATATAAGACATTTATTGGACGCACAAAGAGTTATAGCATATTGGACGCACAAAGAGTCATAGCATATTGGACGCACAAAGAGTTATCTTTAAGCATAGAGCAGAATGAGCGCACATACAAGTAGCGATTTGTTAATACTATTGTCGAAACACTTACTTGTTCAAACTAAATAAATATTTTTGTTATCCTCAAAACTTAAACAGGGAAAGCTATAGCTTTTAAGAATTTAGTACTTAAACCTTTTTATAAGATTTTGGTTTCAACAAAAATTACCTGGGATTTTAATTTTGTTATGCAAAATGCAATGATGAAAAAGATGTAACACGGTCTTACTGCATTGAATGGAAAAATAAAGGTGAAATAGAAATATATGTAAATTGGATTATAAATGCAATGCTAAAAAGTTTCCCACTTAAATGTCATATTCATCTTAAATGTCATTTCGGCATTAATTGACATTGCAATATTATATTCTCTAAGATTTGGTTGTACTATTACAGGTGGTTTCATTGAATATATAAAAATCATGTCAATGTTATCATTGCCTTTGTGCTATCTATTTTTATTTCTGCTCATTCAAGGCGGAGAACACGGAGAACATGAATCCTGGCCATGCAGATATCATTGCAGCTACATTGAAGAAGTTTTGTGGGTAAGGTCAAAGATATTTATCAGTATAATGTAACAAAGTTTAGTTTTCTACATCGTAATACATGTGTACAATTTTAGAGATGTTGAGGTACGAGATGGGTTGGTTGGAAAGGTGAAAGACATTCAAGCACAACAACTACCGATATAATTATTATTATCTATGATGGTATTTATGATGGGGTGGATGTGTGTAATTTTAAAGGATGCATTTACTGCTGTGGCATTGCAGGGGTCAACTTTGCATCAAGACCATTCATTCCAATCTGATATAGGACCACCATCGACTATAAAAAAACTCATTCAATGCATGGAGTTCTGATTCAGTTTGATTCAATGGCTACATTAATTCAAGCAGGCTATTACTTGAAGAAATCTTCAGATATTGTCATTAATTTTATGCTTGATCATATTGATATGTCCTTTACTATAACTGTTGTGTATTAGATGATTCAAAAACGGATGGAGGCAATAGAGCATATGTTGCAAAAATGATTGGAGGCAATAGAGCAATCGATTCAGTCATCATTGAGATTAATTGAATTTGTGGTGTATAGTCAAGATGTTTCAGCCCATGTAAAATCTGCCGATGAAAACTACAATACACATACACATTTTGTAGCTAAGGAAGCTAAAGACAAGGGGATGGGGAAACATGTAATAGATGTAGATGAACCCACTACTAAACAAAGTTTTCTTCCTCAAACCTGTACTAGTTTAGATGAAAACACAGATATAGTGTTCAACACCTCAGATGATGACATATATGACAATAACATAGTTAACAATGACGAGACAAATACATTAATCACCCCAAAGATTATGTATGCGTGTGACAAAAATAATCCATTTCGTGCAAAGAGTTGGGAGTCTGGGAAGATGAAGGTTATTAATATTGAAGAAATAAAGGCCAAACAATCATGGACAACCAAGTCTAATCATACAAAGGTACTTAACAACACTTGCATCAAATTTATTATTACACATATATCTTACTCATTAAATGTTTCATAAAAAGTATGAATTATTGATCAATCAATTTGAGACACTTATGTTAGCTTTGTATTAGGCATTATTAGATGTTTATTGTGCCCAATATTAGTACTTTAGATGAGTTTAATGTTGTTGGGCTTCATTGGGCTTTAATGCAAATATTGAATAATTTTCGGATTTTGATGCATTTTGACCTTTCTTCCTTGGTTAGGTCATAACTTGGGACTCGGTGATCCAATTGAGGTGATCTTGGTGTCTTTGGAAAGCTAAGACAATGCTCTACAAGTTTCATGAAGAACTCAAGAGCTGGATCGGAATGGTAAGGGTCCAAAATATCCCTGCAATGCAGAGTGGGTTTGCTGTCACGGAACCATCTGGGCAGTATGCACATATTGGACTATATAGTGGGTTATAGGCCTCCTCTTGGGCTGAAACTTGGTCACTTGAAAGATAAGACCCATATCTCCAACTTCAATGAAGACCATTTTGTCAATAGATGTCGTTTTGGGCATGCTTCAGAAGCTACAAGTTGGTCTGAATTTGGAAACACGTTCTTCCAACCTAACTTGAGGTAGGTGAAGTGTTTTTGGCATTTCTGGAGTTCTAAAAGTCCAAATGACATGATTCAAATTGGAGATTTTCAAGGAGACAACTGGCTACAACTTTGATGAAGACATCCAAGCCAAAATGCACCGTCTAGGTGATGAATTTGAAGCCAGAAGTCGGATATGAGTTGTTGACTAAAAGCCACCAACCATACACCAACCCACCTACCATGCACCAACCCACCAACCATGCATCAAGCTTCCATTTTTGACAAATTTCAGATTCTTATAGCTTGTATTCAGATTATGTACATGTACAAATTGGCTTCTAGGATTAGTATAAATAGACCCAACCTCTTTGTATTAGAGGCATTCAATTTTAAGTAAGTTTGAAGAAAGTTTTAGTATTTGTTAGAGTTTTCTTTCTCTTCTTCTCCATTCTCTTTAGAATTTCGTTTTTGTTCTTTTATTTCTGAGTTCTTCCTTCCCATCCATGGAAGGCTAGGCTCTCATAATCAATCCAAGGGATTAGCCATCTTGATGTTTAATTTGGAGATCTTGTTTCGCTTGTTCATATTGCTTAATTGTTATTCAAGTTTCTCTTCTTCCTCTTTTGATTTCTATCTAGATTGAATTGCTTAATTTGATTTAGATGTTAATGTGATAATAGCTTTATTGTCATGTATTCAAAGAGGATCACAAAGAATAAACAATTTATTAAAGCTTTTTGATGGATTGTTTAGCTTGGTTAAATTCTGGATCTTAAATTAATCTATGTATGGATGGTGCTTACTTTATCTAACATTGGTTAATTAAATTCTAGATGCTTATCTAGTAGAGGATTCTTGGATTATGTTGAGGCTTCTTGATGTGATCTAAGGCCAAGAACATGGTTAGCGATTAAGTGAATTCCTTGTGATCAATGATGAGTTAAACTCAAGATCGGTAAATTTCCTTGGATTGGTTGTTTCTTTAGATTTGTTTTCAACTTTGAGTCTTGTATATTTATCAATATTGTTAATCAACAACAAAACCCCCCATTTTAATTATCTTGATTTGATTAAATCTTTGTTCTTTTTGGATCCTTGAGAGACGATTCGGTTCATGCTCTATACTACAAATTAGTTTGCGAACCGGTAATTTTTATTATTTGACGTGGTCTCGACAACCTCTTGTCAAATTTGGCGCCGCTACAAATCTGTTTCTATTTCTGCTTCTGTTTTGTTGAAATGCTGATGTTTGTCTTTTATTACTTTTTATTTTCTGTTTCTGTTTTTATTTTTTTGTTTTGTTTGTTGTTTTTATTTTCTGTTTTCTATATAAATCTTTGTTGAAAAAAAAAAAAAAAAGCCACGTTTAAGGTCGATGGCCAGAAATTGAATCATTATTGGGGAGGACCCATGGATCGTGCAAAATCTTCAATCACGCTGGCTAAAGACATTAAAAGTAGCGCTTCTTAGGAGGCAACCCAAGTTTTCTAACTTTTTCATTTTTTCAAACTTTGACTTATTTGCATTCACAGGAATCAAGACAGAAAATCGGTGCCGAGCAAGAAAATCTATCAGAGTTTGATTTTTTCTGTCTTAATTTTGTTTGTTTTTCATTGACAGATGATTTTTCACCGGTTAAATGGCGGATAACGGTACTCCGTGAAAAAATTTTTCGGTCCTTTCAGTTACCCATAAACACTGAAATCTGTATATAATTTTACTCAATTTTTTTTTTTCTCTCTCTTTCTTCTTTCTTTCGAAATGGATAATCAGCTTTTTAATCTCCGCAAGCAATTCCCTTCTCTCCCTCAAAATGCTTTAACTAACATTTATTGTGCAAGGTTTGAGAGATTAAGGATGCTTATGCACAAAGGCATCCCTGCGGATATACGCTGGTTGATCGAAGCAAAGGTCCGACTCAGAGGTGAATTTTCTAACGCTCTTGTTTCATATATGCCAGGGCTAGGAAAAAGTTCATATGCAAAGAAGAGAAGAGCAAAAAGGTTACGGGTCTGCTATAAATGTGCAAGATGGACCTGTAACACAAAATGCAAATCAATTGGAATGACGTCTATAAACCGAGATGATAAAATTAACTTCATAAAGGATGGCATGAGTAAGGAGTCTTTAGATAACATTCTATTGACTCTTGAGACGCATCCTAGTGGAGATGTGCAGAGAGTACTTCTCGATTTATGGCCAATATTCCAAGATGAACATAAGCGTTATAGTCTCGAATCGACTCAAAAGACCTGTTTGCCAATTTTTAAGAAAATTGGATGGAAAGCCGACCATCGGCCCATAGAGAGCTTCAAGACGCGTTCGGACGTAAAACTGCAGGGAAAATGTGAGCCAAAATCACACCTCCTGTAAGTATTTTTTTTATTTTATTTTTTATTTTATTTTTTTTTCCTGTTTATTAAAAAAAATCAAAAAAAAAAATTCAAAAAAAAAAATTCAAAAAAAAAAATTCAAAAAAATTCAAAAAAAAAAAGCCGTATTTTTTGAAATATGTGTTGCATATTTTCAAACTTCTTCTGACACATATAGATTAGTCTTTTATCATTGTCATATAGCTATTATCATTGTTGTGCTTATTTTCAAACTTACCTGACACACGGATCTACCCCTCCTTTATAGGTGTAATTATTACCTTTGAGTTTTGATACCTTTAAATAATGCACTTTGCTCTCTTCAGATCATTGATAAGGTGAGAGTACGAAAAAACAAAGAGAAAAAATGGAAGTCACTTGATTCGTCGGATCAAGAGTGTTTGTGTCTTTTGTGGATCTAATCCTGGGAAAGATAAAGAGTTTGTAAATATTGCACACCATCTTGGTCGAGTGCTAGCTGAGAGAGAAATCCGTTTAGTTTATGGAGGAGGTAGTCTTGGGTTAATGGGTTGTGTAGCAATCACGCACATTTAGGAGGTGGCAAAGTCCTTGGTGTCATTCCTACCCTTTATCGACCAAAGAAGCCCATTGGAAAAACATTAGGGGATGAAGTAATAGTATTTTGCATGCACCAACGCATGAACATTATGATCGCCAATGCCGATGCCTTTATTGCCCTACCTGGTGGTTTTGAAACTTTGGAAGAACTCTTTCAAATTACATCCTGGTCACAAAGAGAACTTTCACCAAAAACCCATAGGTATATTAAATGTTAATGGTTTTTATGACAGTTTGTTTTGTTTTCTTGATCATCTTTGTAGAAAAAGGTTCATCTCACAAGCGACACGTCAAAGTCTTGTAATCGCTACAACTCCCGAACAATTGCTCGATCAACTCAATGCATTTGTACCACAACGTGATCCAGCAATGGCTCCACGGAATTGGGAACAAGGCAGCAGCAGCAAAAAGCAAAAACTTGATTTGACTTTGTCTTTGTGAATTTTTGTTTTCTCTTATGGTTTTAGTTTTTTGTAATTTTTCTTATTTCAAGCCCGATTTGCAGTTTTCTGGTAAGACCTTCTACACTCTACCTATCTTTATTTTGACATTGGGGACAATGTCTTTAATTAGTTGGGGGGAGGGATAGTTGACATTACCATGTACATAGTTTAGTTAAAAAAAAAAAAAAAAAAAAAAAAAAAACTAATCTTTATTGTTACTAACTTTTTAGATGTATGATGGCAGAGTAAGGAGTAGTTTTGCTCTTGAGACGCATCTTAACTTGCATTTCATAATAGGTCTTAAATCATCTTTGTTCTTGTATATATATTAAAAAAATATATAAAAAAAATAAAAAAATAATAAAAAAAATAAAAAAAAATAAAAAAAAAAATAAAAAAAATAAAAAAAACACACACACACACAATTTTGATCTTTTCAATTGATTTTGATACAAGCATGTGCTGAATCTGAGCTTAATTGATGATAAAAGTATGCAAAACAGTTTATAGTTGAATCATTTTCATGATATACATGTGTATATGATTGTGGATATTAGGAAGAAGGCATGGTTGAATTGAGTGAATGTTCCATACCTTTGTGAGTTTTGGGCTTTTCCAAGTTTGATACTTACACTTGGTTATTTTTTTTCATGAGTGATGTCAATTATGAATTTATTTTCTAGAACTTGCATTGAATCGATTTGAGATTACATTGGTCTGTATGTTGCATGAAAATGACAGAGGCATTTTTTCTTGACTTAGCCGCTTTGGCCAAATAAACCTACCTTGCATTTATCCAATTATTAACTCCCTCTAAACCTATTTGCCTATTCTTTGTTCTTAGCTCATTACAAGCTTTGAGTGAAAAACCATGTTTTACCTTACCTTAGGGAATGGGAGAGCATTGATTTTCTTATTGGAGGAGTTCTTTTGCTTGCAATGATTTAAGTGTGGGGGAATTGGTGTGCTGATACGAAATGCTTGGTACAAAAAAAAAAAAAAAAACAAAAAAAACAAAAAAACAAAAAAAACAAAAAAAAAGAGAGAAAAAAAAAAGGGAAAGAAAAAAAAGAATAGAAAAAGGAAGGAATGTGTGAAGAGAATGAGCATTTTATGGTTTTGGGTAAAAAATTTATTCTTTCTACTTGAATTACTCCTCAATGCTCTTTTATTCTCTTTGGTTTTAACCTGCTATTATCTATATTGTTCCCTTCCTTCACCTTATAAGTTCCATTACAACCTTTTTGAAAGACCTCTTGATTTTTGCAATTTATTTGGTCTAAGTAGTGGAGAATTGATGTATATGCAAGCCTATGGTAAAATACTTTCATAATTTGACTGAGTTGAGCGTAAACAGTTAACCTAAACACCTTGTGTGATTTGAGTGACACTTGTGAAGAATTTTACTCAATCTGAACATGCCTATTTCTGATTAAAGCATGATTATGCTATACTTTATTCTCAATTGATTTGATTCAACTATTCTTTGTTAAGCATACTTGACTTATTAATTATGGTTTATATTTGATACAATGCTTGTATTTAAAAATTAGTTGAATTGATTAAATAAAATATTACATGTTTGTGGGTATCATCCTGGTAAACCCTCACGAGACTATAACTCGTCCACTAGGGACACCTAGGGGTTTAAAGGCTTGTGGCACATGCTAAGTGCCATCGTGTTTTCCTACGGAAGTGGATTAGATTAGGTACAATCAGTTTTTATGTTTTTAGTTTAATAATATGATGTTTCTTGTTTTTCTTTAGTTTCGTTGTTATGTGTTTTGCCCAGAGTACAAAAGCTTAAGTGTGGGGAATTTGATCAATCAATTTGAGACACTTATGTTAGCTTTGTATTAGGCATTATTAGATGTTTATTGTGCCCAATATTAGTACTTTAGATGAGTTTAATGTTGTTGGGCTTCATTGGGCTTTAATGCAAATATTGAATAATTTTCGGATTTTGATGCATTTTGACCTTTCTTCCTTGGTTAGGTCATAACTTGGGACTCGGTGATCCAATTGAGGTGATCTTGGTGTCTTTGGAAAGCTAAGACAATGCTCTACAAGTTTCATGAAGAACTCAAGAGCTGGATCGGAATGGTAAGGGTCCAAAATATCCCTGCAATGCAGAGTGGGTTTGCTGTCACGGAACCATCTGGGCAGTATGCACATATTGGACTATATAGTGGGTTATAGGCCTCCTCTTGGGCTGAAACTTGGTCACTTGAAAGATAAGACCCATATCTCCAACTTCAATGAAGACCATTTTGTCAATAGATGTCGTTTTGGGCATGCTTCAGAAGCTACAAGTTGGTCTGAATTTGGAAACACGTTCTTCCAACCTAACTTGAGGTAGGTGAAGTGTTTTTGGCATTTCTGGAGTTCTAAAAGTCCAAATGACATGATTCAAATTGGAGATTTTCAAGGAGACAACTGGCTACAACTTTGATGAAGACATCCAAGCCAAAATGCACCGTCTAGGTGATGAATTTGAAGCCAGAAGTCGGATATGAGTTGTTGACTAAAAGCCACCAACCATACACCAACCCACCTACCATGCACCAACCCACCAACCATGCATCAAGCTTCCATTTTTGACAAATTTCAGATTCTTATAGCTTGTATTCAGATTATGTACATGTACAAATTGGCTTCTAGGATTAGTATAAATAGACCCAACCTCTTTGTATTAGAGGCATTCAATTTTAAGTAAGTTTGAAGAAAGTTTTAGTATTTGTTAGAGTTTTCTTTCTCTTCTTCTCCATTCTCTTTAGAATTTCGTTTTTGTTCTTTTATTTCTGAGTTCTTCCTTCCCATCCATGGAAGGCTAGGCTCTCATAATCAATCCAAGGGATTAGCCATCTTGATGTTTAATTTGGAGATCTTGTTTCGCTTTGTTCATATTGCTTAATTGTTATTCAAGTTTCTCTTCTTCCTCTTTTGATTTCTATCTAGATTGAATTGCTTAATTTGATTTAGATGTTAATGTGATAATAGCTTTATTGTCATGTATTCAAAGAGGATCACAAAGAATAAACAATTTATTAAAGCTTTTTGATGGATTGTTTAGCTTGGTTAAATTCTGGATCTTAAATTAATCTATGTATGGATGGTGCTTACTTTATCTAACATTGGTTAATTAAATTCTAGATGCTTATCTAGTAGAGGATTCTTGGATTATGTTGAGGCTTCTTGATGTGATCTAAGGCCAAGAACATGGTTAGCGATTAAGTGAATTCCTTGTGATCAATGATGGATTAAACTCAAGATCGGTAAATTTCCTTGGATTGGTTGTTTCTTTAGATTTGTTTTCAACTTTGAGTCTTGTATATTTATCAATATTGTTAATCAACAACAAAACCCCCCATTTTAATTATCTTGATTTGATTAAATCTTTGTTCTTTTTGGATCCTTGAGAGACGATTCGGTTCATGCTCTATACTACAAATTAGTTTGCGAACCGGTAATTTTTATTATTTGACGTGGTCTCGACAACCTCTTGTCAATTATCATCACTCCATTGTAACTAATAATTAAAGTATAATTAATAAATTATAAAATAATTTTAAAGCATTGATATTTCTGTATGAAATGTATTAAATTATGGTAAAACAGGCTGTAAGTTGTGGAAGTGGAGGTGGAAGTGGAGGTGGAAGTGGAAGGACTTCTATTGTTGGAAGGAGATTATTTGGGTCACATTCCCTAATTCCAAGGCTAGAAAAGAAGTTAAAAGAAGAAGGTTCATATAGTGGTTTGGCCTCACCCACACCCACACCTACACCTAAAGTAGGCATAAGACAAGGGCCACATGACAACATAGTTACCAAATTTAGCGGCTTTGTTTTACCAAGGGTTAGAAACTTATTCTGTTGTTATTTATATTGTGTGCACATATTGAAATCATATGCTAATTATGTTAAATTAACTAATATGTTAAGATTGATTGACAATAATCTTCATCACTACAGTACATGAAAAGTAATTTTTAGCCTACACCTGATATGGACCTCAATAGGGCCGAGTTACATGTTTCTGCATATGTGTTTGGCCAAGACATGGACCTAAGGTAAATTGTAATGTTAATTATTGGAGGCCCATTAATTGATTGTCATATGTTGTAATTGGAATTGTTAGTATTTATAACAAAATTCTTATATAACTTATGTCAGTGAGGTACATTTAAGAATGGAGATACAATAATTATGCGAAAAGAATTTAAGTGTTTATGTTCAGGAAACCAGGTTCAACCAGAGGTATAACTCCTTCAACTCCTTCAGAACACTACAATAACAATAATAGAGGAAATACATAATCACCGTGATAAATATATGTTATTGTCTATTGTGATAGATAATCAAACGAATGGCGATGAAAACTACATGGATGCAACAACACTCTGGAATGGTTACCACTTGGTGTTTGCCACCCTCATTTACGGTAAATAACTAAGTTACTTAACAAGTTTATTTTTTATAATTACATATACCAACCTTTTCCATTCCATTGATGCAGGAACATGTCCTTCATGGCTTAGGTGTGGATGACATAATGATTGTATATGGTGATAAATGGATGACTCCTAGTCCAAATCTAAAATACGTAAGTATGTTTAAATGTTTATGAAAACTTCATGTATATAAACTTTATGTCTTTAGACCATATTCAATAATCTTTGTAATCATATGCAGATTTATGTTCCATTTAATGAGGAAGAAGGAAGTCACTGGTACTTGATGGTAATCGCTATTGAGGAGTGTAACGTGTATCATCTGGATTCATTTCCAAAATTCGGTCCTATTAGGACAAGGAGAGATGACATGATGACTGTGGTAAATTAATTTTCATAAATACTTAATTTATTAAACATTCTATTTATAATTCAATGTATAATGTTAAATTGCAGTGTGGTGTACTAAGTGCAATTTTTACCTCTCACTACTTCACAACAACTAATGTATTTGACAAGGGAATTGATTTTGAAAACTGGTCAATTAGAGAAGCCAGAGGCATTCTAAATTGTGGCAACAGGTAACATAAGCAACAATGCAAAGTTTTCTATTAAGAATGCTAAGCTTAACAGCATTGAAAGGTCCTGTTAACAAAGCACATTACATGCATTACTTGATATTATTATTGTCATTAATTTTAACATGCTAATAAGTTATAAGCACATATATTTGTCTCACATCTAAAATATAAAGCTTTTAAAATCATAATTATCATTTTATAGCTCAATTTAAATTAGATATTTATGTCATGTTATATTAAGTATAAATATCATGATTATGAAATATTAAATATCAATTTATCAACATCAATTTAACATAACTTGATATTTTGTCTCAAATTTCGTAGTTTGTAGTGTCCATGAATGTAGTACCAATTCTGCTGTTTGGGTGCTTGATTGGATGGGCATGAAATATGTCTTTCAGCCTAACCTTATTGGAGTGGTAATTGATATGAAATCTCAATTTCATATTTTATCAAGTCATTAATTTGTCATTTACTTCATTTTGTAATTAAAATTGCAGCTTCACGAGAATGTAGTTAGGGTGAAGACTACATTAGGTTTGCTCTTGGGTCCATACAATCAAATAAAGAAACTACTAGAGGGAAAAGCATAGAACAAGTGGAAGAATATTGTGACTTCTTGATCCATGTTGACACTTTTTTTTGGAATAGTTTATGCAATGACATTATTTTTTTTGGGAAGTATATTTTAGCTGAAATTTATGTTGTATTTATTTAGCCAATTGTTTTTTAATTTTCTATTGGTGGCTTTTTTTTTTGGAATATTTTTTGAAAATTTGTGGTCGAACACTCTTATTGTGGTTTCAAATTGGCAATTGGCAATGTAAATGTAATGTTTTGATTATGTCCAACTCCCAATTCTCATTTTATTGTTATATATTACTTAAAAAATTCACACTTATTAATTTCATAATAATAATACACAAAAATTAAATATTTTACTAATTAATATTTCTTATAAATACAAAAGATCATTATTAGCCCTTCATTTTCAATATATTAGATGCTATATTAGATGTTATTCATCTTCCAGGTTATGGGTCATTCCTTGTATGAATCATTTCATTTTATCCCTTTATAATTCTCCTTTTTTTTCATTTTCAAACTCAATCTTCACTCACTAGCTTAATATTCATTGTCATAACATTAGTCCATTCTTTTGCAAAATAAAAATTTCACATTTTTGAAATAGAATAAGCATAAAAGAAATTCAATGTCAAGTTAGTTTTAAATTTCAAATATTTGTTTAGTAACTATTAAAGAATATTAAGATTTATATTATAAATATTATTAAAAATTATAAATTCTAATTTTTATTAATTTTAATTAGAAATAAAAAAATCACAAATTTGAAAACATATAAAATATGTATATATATATATATTGATACTATATATAAATAAATAATATATTTGTGATTATGAGACTCATAGTCCCAAGGGGTCAAAGTGAAATAAAATATTTATTAATGCTACCTTATAAAAAGTGTAATATAAAAAGTTAAAATTTATAAATTAAAAGAAAATTTGTGAAAGAGCATTTTTTAATCTAATATTATAAATAAACATTTTTTAAAACAAACCCTCTCTATAGCTTCCTCTATTATAAAACAAAACCCACATCTAATTCTGGTGGCCTCTAATGCCTTTAATTATGCTGAGAAAGGTGATTGAACCGAACAAAAAGAACAAAAGAAATGCATCTTCACAAACAAAAGACAAAAAAATTAAGGCAATGAATAGTAGGAAATGGAAAGGGAACAATTTATATAAAAATATTAGGTTCATCTTAAAACACAATAATAAATAATAGGAACAAGAAATGATTTTTATTTAAATATTAGGGTTCACCGAGAAGAATAATAATAAGAATAGAACAAACCATATGTTTTTTTTTTTAAAATTACACTTTGTGGTCTGGTAAGGTAAACATAAATAATTTTTTTATTTCACTTTGGCCCGGGAGTCCTAAGCTAGCATTAACAATTTTTTACTTTGACCATTGTGGAGACTCATAAGGTGTTAAATTTCAAATACATAAATGTTGAAATACACTCAAAAACAAAAAATATAATTATATTATTTATTTATATATAATATGATAATATATATATTTATATTCATATTTTATATGTATTCAAATTTGAGATTTTTTTTCTATTTAAAATTAATAAAGATTATAATTTATATTTATAATAATATTTCTATTATTAAATAATTATAATAGAATTCTTAAACTTCTTTAATATTTAGTAAATATTGCATTGACTCTTTCAATCTCGACCAAGTCAATAAGTTATTATAAGGAAATAACTTATAACAAGATAAATTATGCATGATTTAAAAATATGTTGAATTTTTTTTTATGATTATTATATTTCAACAATGTGAGGAAGACAAATATTTTATTTTGTAAAGGGCCTATCTTGCAATTTTCCTTTTTAAGGAGAAGGCCACCATAATTCATTTAATTTATTATCATACCATTCCCCTAACATTAATCATCTTCGTGCCTATAGTTATATTATTCAAATCAATTTACATAATAACTAACACTACTTACACCATCAAATCCAAATCCAAATTAGTTCCTAGCAACATACATACTTATCATATACTCTTTCATGCTTATAAGCTGGTTAGAATCAATTCATTCCATTTTGAATCAATTCATTTTATCCGCTCATAAATCTTTATTTTTCACTTTCAAACTCATTAACTCTTATAATCATGTTCATAACATTAAACTATATTATTCAAATAAATTTACATAACACTAACACTACTTACACTATCAAATCCACTTTGAAATTAGCTACTACAGACATACATACATACTTATGATATAATTTGCCCCTACCATATAGTTATATAACACCAAATCCATATCCTCCATAATACGAAATTTCATACTCATGTTAGAATCAATTCAATCCATTTTGAATCATTCATAAATATTTATTTTTCATTTTTAAACTAGTTAACTCTTCACCTATTGCAAGTAGATAAAATCTGGCGATTGACATTCATTTTCATAACATTAGTCTTCAATGCCCAATCTTCATAACATGAATAATATTTATGCTAATAAAGTTATACTATTCAAATCAACTTACATAATAACTAACACTACTTACCTCCTCGGGACATACATACTTATGATATACATACATAGCATACATATACTTATATAACACCTAATTCATGTTCTCTACAGTTACAAAATATCATGTTGCTAATATCATACACTACCAACCTTAGTAGACCTAGAAAATAAAATATCACAATAAGTCCTCCCACATGTCACAACTTATGATGTTAAACAAAGTTAATGCTACATATCTAGTTATGAGCTAATATATGTGAAATAACTACTAATCTTCTCCAAATCCCAATCTCAGTCCAAACTCAAAATTTCATTGAAAACTCATGTCCAACCTTTAGTCTCCCAAACATGTGTAATAATCCTGCCCATCAAAATTATATGAACATTAAAATTAGACATAATTATATAAACTAAATCCCATATAAACTACAAAATAGACGAAAACTTAAATAACTTTATAAACACTAACCATTGCATCAATTGTGTAGTTTATATCATCAACAACTATATCATCCACAACTGATCTAGAACCTGTATAACCACAATTATAAATGTTTTGAATGTTTTGAACTTGTGAAGCAAATGGACATGTCATCTGAGTGTGACCTTCACACCTACAAATGCTACATCTTGTACATCGCTTAGGTTTCCTTCCTAAAGTTGAGCAAGTTGAACCAAATCTCTTGCTTCTAACTCGTGCAGGATCCCTCACAAAGCTTTGAGAACTTTTACCATCCTGATTTCCCTCATTTGGTGCAGGAATTTGACCTCCATGTTTGCTTTCAAGTTTTGAACTTTCATTTACCATTTTTTTCCTTATTTCCTTGAAGTCTTCATCACTACGGCATGCTAAGTTACACATCCACCTACAACTATGAAGTAATGCTCCATAACGGCTCAAGTCTGATTGCTGCCCTGGAGCTTCCTCAATTATCCATTCCACTCCTTGTTTTGCATTCTTTGTTCATCTATCAAGCACAAGACATTTGGGCAATTCATCCATGTCTAGGTACACCATAACAATTATGATATGAACAGATAGAATCCCAAAAGATTCCATCCGTTGACAAGAACACCTAAATTCCATCTGTTGTTGGTAGTATGAAACATGCCATGTCATTGTTGGTTTACGATACTTGCTTACTATATAAATAAGTGATTTTGTTGTGTGTCTACATCCAACCACTTTAACTGTAGCTGCCTTCAAGAGCACAAAACGAAATAAATAAAATATCTCTCTTGTATATACTAATGACCCAAATTTCTCCAAAGCTTGCAACTCAGTTTGCAGGACTGGTTTTCCATAACAAGACTTGAAGTCTACCTCTACCTCATTGTTCCGCAAATAGTTTAAACAACATTGGAAATGTTGTAAAAATTCACTCAAATTATAACCAGATTCTACGTATTTCCCCACTTGCGCATGCAATCTCTCACACCTAGATGTTGTCCTTAGGCCAGCAAAGAACTTGCTTCTTATATGAGCTGTTGCCCATATCATTTTCTTGTCATAGATATCTTAAACCCAAATATTGTCCTTTACAATATATTCTTCTAACATTGACTGCCACTTCTTGGTGAGTCCACGGCAAGTGTACCGGGTCGTCAAGTAATAAAAACGGTGAGAAACCGGATATCATTCTCAGGGATTGATTGCCAAATACCGAACAATGAGATTAACTACTATTTAAACTCAATATTTGGTTTAAAGGGACCTCAAATGTAAACATACAATCAAACAAAAAGTAAAAATTGCTTTTAGGTTCTTTTGAGAATTTTATCAAACACTTGGTGAGCAAAAATTAACTTGATTCACAAATGGATGAAATGTCGGGGTTAAACTATACTAATCATCCCTCAATTGCTATGAATTGGTTATTAACACAAGTCCTACTTCAATTATGAAAATCAAGTCTTCTAATTACTCAAACCCTAATTCCTTAGGTGGATTGAGCCTAAAACCCCAAATTAAACCCTAATTCCTTAGGTGGATTGAGCCTAAAACCCCAAATTAAACCCTAATTCCTTAGGTGGATTAATTAACGGTTTTGCATTAAGAGTCAAGACTTAAAGATTACTAGCAATACAAGATCTATTCCTAGATTCAAGTATTACTAGGTATTTGATTCCATGAGCATGCATTAGCAATAATCTTCCAATCACATACCAAAGCAACAAAACATTTCATGGTTGATCAACCCAAGAAAAGCATTAAGAATAAGATCAAATACTCATAAAGAAGAAGGAACTTGTATTGAAACCAAATCAAAATACAATTAAGTTCAGAAAAGTAATCATCTAACCCCAACAAAGGAGATTTAGCTACACATAGTTAAAGAGAAAACAAAGAAAAATGAAAGGGACAAGAAGAACAATTCAAACTCCATGAAGATCTTCTCCCAAAGATGATCAAGAGTCTTCTTTCCTCTTTTAGGGTTGGAAATTCTGAGCCCAAATTCTTGCCCCTTCAATCTTTGTCTTAAATGTGTTTTTATAAACTCAGATGAAAGTTGGAAGTTTGGCTCAGCCCCGCTTTTGCTGCGCTCAGCCGAGCTTTAAGTTATTTCTCGGGTGGCCTTGCGCTCAGCCTAGCTCTTGCTGCGCTCAGCGCAGCTTGTCCAGAATGGAACCTCTCGAACTTGCTCCCTGGGCTCAGCCAAGGATTTGCTGCGCTCAGCCTTGGCTTTCCAGTATTTGAATTTTTTCCTGGGCTGAGCCAAGAGAAAGCTTGGCTCAGCCAAGCTCTTCCAGCATGTAAAAATGGTTTAAATTGCTCTTGAATCCCAATCTTTCCACAATGCAACCTTATGCAAGAATAAAAAGAAAATTATTAACATTAAAAACAACTAAATTAACCAAAATTAACAAGAATTAAGTAACAAGACAACTAATGACAAATAACAAAGAATTAAGGGCAAAACAACTAAGAAAGTTTACAAAAGAGACAAAACCACCAAAATTAAGTACACTATAACTAGATAATTGGTAGATTATCACTCCCCCAAACTTAAGATTTTGCTTGCCCCCAAGCAAAAGAGAACAATTCTAAGAAAAACAAATGAAACAACCACACATAGTCACCAAAGCTATGAAAATTAACAATATTAGCAAGATATCATCCAACACCACACAAGATCATATCCTTCAAGAATGAAGTTCCTGAGATGAAAATAAGATCTGTGACTAAATTCAGTTCAAACTTATCCACAATGAAGACCATGGCAACCATACAAGCTTAAGGCACTCTTGAAAGTATAAGTGAATGACAATCCAAAGAAGATGCATTTAGAAATGAAGAATCTCACCAAGAAGTCAAATGTTTTCACTCAACCGATTTGTGAATAGGTTTGTGTTTCCCTCACATTCACCGATTGGATTATGCAGCTATGAAATTGTTCTTCTTCTCTAACCAACAATGCAAAAATGAGCATATATCCATAAATCATAAGGTCTTTTCAAGGTTGAAATGGGGTCAAGGTAAATGTTGGTGAAATTTGGATATGAGAGGTTAAAAGTCCAAGAGAATAGAGGGACATAAGGCATTTGACAGTTCATGTTCACTCCCTTCTTCCTCAAAACATGTTCACTTTGTTCAAGAATCTCATGTTTCACTCTTGTGGATTCCACAACAACAGATGTATTTGTTTTTTTTCATTGGATTTCCCCCTTCTTTTTCTTCTTTTCTTCTTTTTTTCTTTTACTAACACTTGAGCTTCCAAAATTGCACCCCTAAATTTTTTTTCTTTTTCTTGCTGTCACGCCTGCCAATGCCTATCCCCTATGTTTAGGCTAAGGTAATTTCATTGTTTTTCAGTCTTGGCTTTGAAAAGTTATAACAAGAATACATAATAATAAGCTCAAAAGGGGTATTCAAGGGATAAAACTTCAAGGTTAGTCATTTGGTCAAGTAGCTAGAGAAACAAATTGCCTTAATCATTCTTTATGTAACATGCCATTCAGATCATTAGAAAGAGAATCAAGCAATTTCCAGCCCATGAATTCCAACCATGAGTACTCAAAATAAATAAATAAATAAATAAATCAAATGGCCCAAGACTCACAGGTAAGGAAGAACACTGATCCAATGCATCTCCAACTAATTGCCACAACTTTAACAATCAAGAATATATAAACATGCAAAGGCTCCATGAACTTAATCAAAAATGGTTCCAACTCAAATTTTCAATCACAATCTAGTTTTCATCAAAGGAACAACATTCATGCAAGCATAAGAAAGTTAAGGTGATCTAGATGACAAAATGTTAAACCATTCAAGTTCCAAGCATAATGACTTATTTCCAAACATTTATTCAAATCAAAGTCTAAAATGTCTAATTAAAACACACAATCAACTTAAAACGAATAAACAAAAATCACAAGTTTGGGTAAGAAAATGGAATGGGAGGGAAATGAAGAATGAGAGGAAAAGGAGAGAGAAAGAGAGATGGAGCCAAGGGGTCTGCAAAATTTATTTTTTATTTTTTATTTAAAAAAAAAACAACACAGGGCGCTGAGCGCTCAAAGTCCCGAGGACAAAGGAAGAATCAGGGCTGAGCGCAGGTTCATGTACGCTCAGCGCAGTATGAGTGTTTCTGCATAATTCTGCAGCTTTATGCTGCGCTCAGCCAAGCAAAAGTTGCGCTCAGCGCAACAACACCCGAGACAAAGATGATCAACCTGCGCTCAGCCAAGAAAATCTTGGCTCAGCGCAGCTTTTTTTTTTTTTTTTTTTTTTGCTCATAAAGAAATTTCAATCACAAACATATGCAAAACTAAACTAATAACAACTTGCAAAAATTAAAACACACTTAAAATAAAAGAAAGGGATAGAAAGCATGGGTTGCCTCCCAACAAGCGCTTGTTTAACGTCCTAAGCTTGACGGTGTGCTGCTTCAAGGTGGATCAAATCCTTTAGAGGTTTCAAGCCCCCATTGTTGTAAGTAAGGGTACTTTCCAGAAGAGGTTATTGCTTGGACTGATTTTTCAAGAATTCCTTTTTGTTGGCTCTTATTCAATTGTCGTGGACACTTACTTGATCTTGAAGAAGTCCCTTTTTCTTCCATCTCTTGCTGAATTTTAGGAGCAATGACATTAATTGGAGCAAAGAGGTCAGATGTGACTGGTGTTTTTTCAAACATCTTGATGATGACCTGATCACCATCAACCCTCAAGATTAATTCGCCTCTTGGCACGTCAATTACTGCTCCAGCTGTAGCCAAAAATGGTCTTCCGAAAATAAGAGGGATGTTTTGGTCCTCATCCATATCCACAATAATGAAGTCCATTGGGAATATGAACCGGTCAACCTTGACTAGTACATCTTCAACCAATCCCCATGGATGAACTAATGATCGGTCTGCCAATTGCAGGCAAACTGTGGTTGGTTTAGGATCTCCTAACCCCAATTTCTTGTAAATGGAAAGTGGCATGAGGTTGACACTTGCGCCCAAGTCACATAGAGCATTCCCAAAATAATGGGAACCAATTACACATGATACAGTAAAACTTCCCGGATCCTTGAGCTTTTGAGGAAGTCTTCTTTTTAAGATTGAACTGCACTCTTCAGTAAGTGCTATCTTTGTTCCATCTTCATCCCATTTTCTTCTTTTTGAAAGTAATTGCTTTAAGTACTTAGCATACGAAGGCATTTGTTCAAGAGCCTCCGCAAATGGGATGTTGATGTGCAGTTTCCGAAAGACATCCAAAAATCTGCTGAATTTCTTCTCCTCATTCTGCTTTTGAAGTCTTTGAGGAAATGGAAGCTTAATCCATGGTGGAGGTGGCTTGTCCGCATCCCTTAAAGTTTCTTTCTTGGTATTTTTCTTACCCCACTCTTCATCCACTAGCTTCTGTTTTTCAACTACAATGGGTTGAATAGGAGTGAGAGGTTCAAGTTCATTATCAGAGCCTTCTTCAACCATACCTTCTACCTCTTCATCTTTCTTCCCATCATTTTTTTCTTTCTTCTCAATTTCTGGACTTTTTTCAGTTTCCACCTTTGGGCTAACCACTTTGCCACTCCTTGTTGTTATGGCCATGCATTGTTCCTTTCCTTTAGGATTTGGGATGGTGTCGCTTGGTAGAGAACTTGGAGGTCTTTCCGAAAGTTGCCTTGCTAGTTGACCCACTTGAGACTCCAAATTTCGGATTGACACATCTTGATTCCGAAACCCACTTCTTGCCTCCTCCATAAAGTCAGTAGTCTTCTGGACAAAAGAGGATGTATGTGCAGCTAATTTCTCAAAAGCTATCTCCCAAGAAGCCTTCTCAATAGGTGGAGATTGAGATGGAGAAACTTGATGTGAAGAATATTGAGAGTGTCCTTGATATCCATTCTGCTGTCTTGGTTGAGCTTGATTGCCTTGGTTACTCCATGAAAAATTTGGGTGATTCCTCCACCCTGGGTTGTAAGTGTTGGAGTATGGGTTATTCTGTTGTCTTGGAGGATTGTTCATAAAGTTAACTTGCTCATGAGCTGGTGGTCTAAACATGTTTCCTGGACAATCCACACCCTCATGATCTCCTCTACAAAAATCACACGACAAATGAGCATTACTTACAGCGTTCACTTTCAGAGTGTCCACTTTCTTTGTAAGATTCTCAAGTTGTTGAGTCAAGATCTTGTTTTGAGCTAGGAGTGCATTCATTGAATCAACCTCCAAGTATCCCTTTTTCACCACGGCTCTTTCCCCATTTCTTTGGTAATCATTGTTAGCCATCATTTCAAACAAATCCCAAGCTTCCTCTGGAGTTTTATAATTCAAAGCCCCACCTGCTGCAGCATCAACCATGGCTCTAGTTTGAGGTAGCATGCCATTATAGAAACTCTGCACTTGGATCCAGAAGTCAAAACAGTGATGTGGGCATTTTCTCAATATCTCATTGTATCTTTCCCAAGCTTCACTGAGGGATTCCCCATCATGCTGTCTGAATGCAGTAATCTCGCTTCTCAACTTCGCAGCCTTGGATGGAGGAAAATATCTTGTTAGAAATTTCTGGACCAAGATCGCCCAAGTGGTAATGCTTCCCCTTGCCAGTGAGTCCAACCAATTCTTAGCCTTGTCCCTCAAAGAAAAAGGGAACAACCTTAAACGAATAGCATCCTCACTCACCCCATTCAGCTTCACAGTATCACAAATTTGCAAGAACCCCGCTATATGTGCATGTGGGTCTTCATTGTCAAATCCTCCAAACTGATTGTTCTGAACCAAGTGGAGTAGAGTCGGCTTCAACTCAAAATTATTTGCTTGAACTGGAGGTCTTGTTATGCTTGCTCCACACCCATCTATGTTAGGAATAGAGTAATCCATGAGGGTCCTGGCAGGTGGATGTGGTGGTGGAGGATCTACATTTTCTCCATCCATGTTGTGGGCTTGATTTTCTCTATTGTCTGTTATGTCTTCAACGACTACTTGAGTACCACCCAAATTCCTTCTTCGTTCTCTGGTTTGCTTTCTCAAAGCTCTTGCGGTTCTTTCTATTTCAAAGTCAAAAAGAAGGTTATCTGGATGAACAGTACCTCGCATACAATGAAGACACAACGTAAAAGATGAGATAGCTAAACCAAAGTGCAGAAATTATGCAGAAAACTGAAAACTAATGCAATTAAATAAAGAACTAAACAATTAAAACAAAAAGAAACAATGTTTAAATTAGTAGCTGCCTTCGATGTTATCGATATTGATAAAATCAATCCCCGGCAACGGCGCCAAAAACTTGGTGAGTCCACGGCAAGTGTACCGGGTCGTCAAGTAATAAAAACGGTGAGAAACCGGATATCGTTCTCAGGGATTGATTGCCAAATACCGAACAATGAGATTAACTACTATTTAAACTCAATATTTGGTTTAAAGGGACCTCAAATGTAAACATACAATCAAACAAAAAGTAAAAATTGCTTTTAGGTTCTTTTGAGAATTTTATCAAACACTTGGTGAGCAAAAATTAACTTGATTCACAAATGGATGAAATGTCGGGGTTAAACTATACTAATCATCCCTCAATTGCTATGAATTGGTTATTAACACAAGTCCTACTTCAATTATGAAAATCAAGTCTTCTAATTACTCAAACCCTAATTCCTTAGGTGGATTGAGCCTAAAACCCCAAATTAAACCCTAATTCCTTAGGTGGATTGAGCCTAAAACCCCAAATTAAACCCTAATTCCTTAGGTGGATTAATTAACGGTTTTGCATTAAGAGTCAAGACTTAAAGATTACTAGCAATACAAGATCTATTCCTAGATTCAAGTATTACTAGGTATTTGATTCCATGAGCATGCATTAGCAATAATCTTCCAATCACATACCAAAGCAACAAAACATTTCATGGTTGATCAACCCAAGAAAAGCATTAAGAATAAGATCAAATACTCATAAAGAAGAAGGAACTTGTATTGAAACCAAATCAAAATACAATTAAGTTCAGAAAAGTAATCATCTAACCCCAACAAAGGAGATTTAGCTACACATAGTTAAAGAGAAAACAAAGAAAAATGAAAGGGACAAGAAGAACAATTCAAACTCCATGAAGATCTTCTCCCAAAGATGATCAAGAGTCTTCTTTCCTCTTTTAGGGTTGGAAATTCTGAGCCCAGCTGCTGCCCCCCCCAATCTTTGTCTTAAATGTGTTTTTATAAACTCAGATGAAAGTTGGAAGTTTGGCTCAGCCCCGCTTTTGCTGCGCTCAGCCTAGCTTTAAGTTATTTCTCGGGTGGCCTTGCGCTCAGCCTAGCTCTTGCTGCGCTCAGCGCAGCTTGTCCAGAATGGAACCTCTCGAACTTGCTCCCTGGGCTCAGCCAAGGATTTGCTGCGCTCAGCCTTGGCTTTCCAGTATTTGAATTTTTTCCTGGGCTGAGCCAAGAGAAAGCTTGGCTCAGCCAAGCTCTTCCAGCATGTAAAAATGGTTTAAATTGCTCTTGAATCCCAATCTTTCCACAATGCAACCTTATGCAAGAATAAAAAGAAAATTATTAACATTAAAAACAACTAAATTAACCAAAATTAACAAGAATTAAGTAACAAGACAACTAATGACAAATAACAAAGAATTAAGGGCAAAACAACTAAGAAAGTTTACAAAAGAGACAAAACCACCAAAATTAAGTACACTATAACTAGATAATTGGTAGATTATCACTCCCCCAAACTTAAGATTTTGCTTGCCCCCAAGCAAAAGAGAACAATTCTAAGAAAAACAAATGAAACAACCACACATAGTCACCAAAGCTATGAAAATTAACAATATTAGCAAGATATCATCCAACACCACACAAGATCATATCCTTCAAGAATGAAGTTCCTGAGATGAAAATAAGGTCTGTGACTAAATTCAGTTCAAACTTATCCACAATGAAGACCATGGCAACCATACAAGCTTAAGGCACTCTTGAAAGTATAAGTGAATGACAATCCAAAGAAGATGCATTTAGAAATGAAGAATCTCACCAAGAAGTCAAATGTTTTCACTCAACCGATTTGTGAATAGGTTTGTGTTTCCCTCACATTCACCGATTGGATTATGCAGCTATGAAATTGTTCTTCTTCTCTAACCAACAATGCAAAAATGAGCATATATCCATAAATCATAAGGTCTTTTCAAGGTTGAAATGGGGTCAAGGTAAATGTTGGTGAAATTTGGATATGAGAGGTTAAAAGTCCAAGAGAATAGAGGGACATAAGGCATTTGGACGTTCATGTTCACTCCCTTCTTCCTCAAAACATGTTCACTTTGTTCAAGAATCTCATGTTTCACTCTTGTGGATTCCACAACAACAGATGTATTTGTTTTTTTTCATTGGATTTCCCCTTCTTTTTCTTCTTTTCTTCTTTTTTTCTTTTACTAACACTTGAGCTTCCAAAATTGCACCCCTAAATTTTTTTTCTTTTTCTTGCTGTCACGCCTGCCAATGCCTATCCCCTATGTTTAGGCTAAGGTAATTTCATTGTTTTTCAGTCTTGGCTTTGAAAAGTTATAACAAGAATACATAATAATAAGCTCAAAAGGGGTATTCAAGGGATAAAACTTCAAGGTTAGTCATTTGGTCAAGTAGCTAGAGAAACAAATTGCCTTAATCATTCTTTATGTAACATGCCATTCAGATCATTAGAAAGAGAATCAAGCAATTTCCAGCCCATGAATTCCAACCATGAGTACTCAAAATAAATAAATAAATAAATAAATCAAATGGCCCAAGACTCACAGGTAAGGAAGAACACTGATCCAATGCATCTCCAACTAATTGCCACAACTTTAACAATCAAGAATATATAAACATGCAAAGGCTCCATGAACTTAATCAAAAATGGTTCCAACTCAAATTTTCAATCACAATCTAGTTTTCATCAAAGGAACAACATTCATGCAAGCATAAGAAAGTTAAGGTGATCTAGATGACAAAATGTTAAACCATTCAAGTTCCAAGCATAATGACTTATTTCCAAACATTTATTCAAATCAAAGTCTAAAATGTCTAATTAAAACACACAATCAACTTAAAACGAATAAACAAAAATCACAAGTTTGGGTAAGAAAATGGAATGGGAGGGAAATGAAGAATGAGAGGAAAAGGAGAGAGAAAGAGAGATGGAGCCAAGGGGTCTGCAAAATTTATTTTTTATTTTTTATTTTTTTATAAAAAAAAAACAGCGCTGAGCGCAAGACACAGGGCGCTGAGCGCCCAAAGTCCCGAGGACAAAGGAAGAATCAGGGCTGAGCGCAGGTTCATGTACGCTCAGCGCAGTATGAGTGTTTCTGCATAATTCTGCAGCTTTATCTTTGCGCTCAAATTAAGCAAAGTTGCGCTCAGCCAACAACACCCGAGACAAAGATGATCAACTCAAGGCCGCCCAAGAAAATCTTGGCTCACAAGTAGCCTTTTTTTCTTTTTTTTTTGCTCATAAAGAAATTTCAATCACAAACATATGCAAAACTAAACTAATAACAACTTGCAAAAATTAAAACACACTTAAAATAAAAGAGAGGGATAGAAAGCATGGGTTGCCTCCCAACAAGCGCTTGTTTAACGTCCTAAGCTTGACGGTGTGCTGCTTCAAGGTGGATCAAATCCTTTAGAGGTTTCAAGCCCCCATTGTTGTAAGTAAGGGTACTTTCCAGAAGAGGTTATTGCTTGGACTGATTTTTCAAGAATTCCTTTTTGTTGGCTCTTATTCAATTGTCGTGGACACTTACTTGATCTTGAAGAAGTCCCTTTTTCTTCCATCTCTTGCTGAATTTTAGGAGCAATGACATTAATTGGGGCAAAGAGGTCAGATGTGACTGGTGTTTTTTCAAACATCTTGATGATGACCTGATCACCATCAACCCTCAAGATTAATTCGCCTCTTGGCACGTCAATTACTGCTCCAGCTGTAGCCAAAAATGGTCTTCCGAAAATAAGAGGGATGTTTTGGTCCTCATCCATATCCACAATAATGAAGTCCATTGGGAATATGAACCGGTCAACCTTAACTAGTACATCTTCAACCAATCCCCATGGATGAACTAATGATCGGTCTGCCAATTGCAGGCAAACTGTGGTTGGTTTAGGATCTCCTAACCCCAATTTCTTGTAAATGGAAAGTGGCATGAGGTTGACACTTGCGCCCAAGTCACATAGAGCATTCCCAAAATAATGGGAACCAATTACACATGATACAAGAAACTTCCTGATCCTTGAGCTTTTGAGGAAGTCTTCTTTTTAAGATTGAACTGCACTCTTCAGTAAGTGCTATCTTTGTTCCATCTTCATCCCATTTTCTTCTTTTTGAAAGTAATTGCTTTAAGTACTTAGCATACGAAGGCATTTGTTCAAGAGCCTCCGCAAATGGGATGTTGATGTGCGCTCAGAAAGACATCCAAAAATCTGCTGAATTTCTTCTCCTCATTCTGCTTTTGAAGTCTTTGAGGAAATGGAAGCTTAATCCATGGTGGAGGTGGCTTGTCCGCATCCCTTAAAGTTTCTTTCTTGGTATTTTTCTTACCCCACTCTTCATCCACTAGCTTCTGTTTTTCAACTACAATGGGTTGAATAGGAGTGAGAGGTTCAAGTTCATTATCAGAGCCTTCTTCAACCATACCTTCTACCTCTTCATCTTTCTTCCCATCATTTTTTTCTTTCTTCTCAATTTCTGGACTTTTTTCAGTTTCCACCTTTGGGCTAACCACTTTGCCACTCCTTGTTGTTATGGCCATGCATTGTTCCTTTCCTTTAGGATTTGGGATGGTGTCGCTTGGTAGAGAACTTGGAGGTCTTTCCGAAAGTTGCCTTGCTAGTTGACCCACTTGAGACTCCAAATTTCGGATTGACACATCTTGATTCCGAAACCCACTTCTTGCCTCCTCCATAAAGTCAGTAGTCTTCTGGACAAAAGAGGATGTATGTGCAGCTAATTTCTCAAAAGCTATCTCCCAAGAAGCCTTCTCAATAGGTGGAGATTGAGATGGAGAAACTTGATGTGAAGAATATTGAGAGTGTCCTTGATATCCATTCTGCTGTCTTGGTTGAGCTTGATTGCCTTGGTTACTCCATGAAAAATTTGGGTGATTCCTCCACCCTGGGTTGTAAGTGTTGGAGTATGGGTTATTCTGTTGTCTTGGAGGATTGTTCATAAAGTTAACTTGCTCATGAGCTGGTGGTCTAAACATGTTTCCTGGACAATCCACACCCTCATGATCTCCTCTACAAAAATCACACGACAAATGAGCATTACTTACAGCGTTCACTTTCAGAGTGTCCACTTTCTTTGTAAGATTCTCAAGTTGTTGAGTCAAGATCTTGTTTTGAGCTAGGAGTGCATTCATTGAATCAACCTCCAAGTATCCCTTTTTCACCACGGCTCTTTCCCCATTTCTTTGGTAATCATTGTTGGCCATCATTTCAAACAAATCCCAAGCTTCCTCTGGAGTTTTATAATTCAAAGCCCCACCTGCTGCAGCATCAACCATGGCTCTAGTTTGAGGTAGCATGCCATTATAGAAACTCTGCACTTGGATCCAGAAGTCAAAACAGTGATGTGGGCATTTTCTCAATATCTCATTGTATCTTTCCCAAGCTTCACTGAGGGATTCCCCATCATGCTGTCTGAATGCAGTAATCTCGCTTCTCAACTTCGCAGCCTTGGATGGAGGAAAATATCTTGTTAGAAATTTCTGGACCAAGATCGCCCAAGTGGTAATGCTTCCCCTTGCCAGTGAGTCCAACCAATTCTTAGCCTTGTCCCTCAAAGAAAAAGGGAACAACCTTAAACGAATAGCATCCTCACTCACCCCATTCAGCTTCACAGTATCACAAATTTGCAAGAACCCCGCTATATGTGCATGTGGGTCTTCATTGTCAAATCCTCCAAACTGATTGTTCTGAACCAAGTGGAGTAGAGCTGGCTTCAACTCAAAATTATTGGCTTGAACTGGAGGTCTTGTTATGCTTGCTCCACACCCATCTATGTTAGGAATAGAGTAATCCATGAGGGTCCTGGCAGGTGGATGTGGTGGTGGAGGATCTACATTTTCTCCATCCATGTTGTGGGCTTGATTTTCTCTATTGTCTGTTATGTCTTCAACGACTACTTGAGTACCACCCAAATTCCTTCTTCGTTCTCTGGTTTGCTTTCTCAAAGCTCTTGCGGTTCTTTCTATTTCAAAGTCAAAAAGAAGGTTATCTGGATGAACAGTACCTCGCATACAATGAAGACACAACGTAAAAGATGAGATAGCTAAACCAAAGTGCAGAAATTATGCAGAAAACTGAAAACTAATGCAATTAAATAAAGAACTAAACAATTAAAACAAAAAGAAACAATGTTTAAATTAGTAGCTGCCTTCGATGTTATCGATATTGATAAAATCAATCCCCGGCAACGGCGCCAAAAACTTGGTGAGTCCACGGCAAGTGTACCGGGTCGTCAAGTAATAAAAACGGTGAGAAACCGGATATCGTTCTCAGGGATTGATTGCCAAATACCGAACAATGAGATTAACTACTATTTAAACTCAATATTTGGTTTAAAGGGACCTCAAATGTAAACATACAATCAAACAAAAAGTAAAAATTGCTTTTAGGTTCTTTTGAGAATTTTATCAAACACTTGGTGAGCAAAAATTAACTTGATTCACAAATGGATGAAATGTCGGGGTTAAACTATACTAATCATCCCTCAATTGCTATGAATTGGTTATTAACACAAGTCCTACTTCAATTATGAAAATCAAGTCTTCTAATTACTCAAACCCTAATTCCTTAGGTGGATTGAGCCTAAAACCCCAAATTAAACCCTAATTCCTTAGGTGGATTGAGCCTAAAACCCCAAATTAAACCCTAATTCCTTAGGTGGATTAATTAACGGTTTTGCATTAAGAGTCAAGACTTAAAGATTACTAGCAATACAAGATCTATTCCTAGATTCAAGTATTACTAGGTATTTGATTCCATGAGCATGCATTAGCAATAATCTTCCAATCACATACCAAAGCAACAAAACATTTCATGGTTGATCAACCCAAGAAAAGCATTAAGAATAAGATCAAATACTCATAAAGAAGAAGGAACTTGTATTGAAACCAAATCAAAATACAATTAAGTTCAGAAAAGTAATCATCTAACCCCAACAAAGGAGATTTAGCTACACATAGTTAAAGAGAAAACAAAGAAAAATGAAAGGGACAAGAAGAACAATTCAAACTCCATGAAGATCTTCTCCCAAAGATGATCAAGAGTCTTCTTTCCTCTTTTAGGGTTGGAAATTCTGAGCCCAGCTGCTGCCCCCCCCAATCTTTGTCTTAAATGTGTTTTTATAAACTCAGATGAAAGTTGGAAGTTTGGCTCAGCCCCGCTTTTGCTGCGCTCAGCCGAGCTTTAAGTTATTTCTCGGGTGGCCTTGCGCTCAGCCTAGCTCTTGCTGCGCTCAGCGCAGCTTGTCCAGAATGGAACCTCTCGAACTTGCTCCCTGGGCTCAGCCAAGGATCTGTCGGCCAAATTTTTGGCTTTCCAAAGATTTGAATTTTTTCCCTGGTCGAAATAAGAGAAAGCTTGGCTCAGCCAAGCTCTTCCAGCATGTAAAAATGGTTTAAATTGCTCTTGAATCCCAATCTTTCCACAATGCAACCTCATGCAAGAATAAAAAGAAAATTATTAACATTAAAAACAACTAAATTAACCAAAATTAACAAGAATTAAGTAACAAGACAACTAATGACAAATAACAAAGAATTAAGGGCAAAACAACTAAGAAAGTTTACAAAAGAGACAAAACCACCAAAATTAAGTACACTATAACTAGATAATTGGTAGATTATCACTTCTCTTCAAATTCATCCACCTCATAGTCACCCAACATACATTTTTTAAACTCCCGTGTGAACCTAAGTTGACCCACATTTGTGGTTGCATTTTGCATCAAGTGCCATTCACATAATCTATGGTGAGCTTAAGGAAAAACTAATCTAATTGCATTCCTCATAGCTAAGTCACCATCAATAATTACAGACTTGAGACATTTGTTGTACATTACTTCCAAATATTGTTGTAAAACCCATACATAAGTATCTTCTGTTTCTTCTAATACAATAGCACTAGCAAATACAATTGTTTGTTTGTGATGGTTGACACCCGAGAATACAACAAATGGACATTTGTATTTGTTTCTCCCATATGTTGCATCAAAAGCCAATACATCACCAAATACTTGATAATCAAGTTGGCTAATTCCATCACACCAAAACAAATGCTCTAATCTCCCTTCTCCATCAACTTTATGTCTCCAAAACATCATATTGTCTACATTTGCTAACCCACACAGGTATGTAAGCGCACTATTTGCATCACCCTATTGCATTCTTCGTTGCTTATCTATCTGATTATATATCTTTCTTTTTCGAAATCCAACCAAATAAAAGCCACCTGCTTGACTTGCAAATGACCCATAAATTTTTGGGGTACTAATACTATTATTTCTCATACTATTCAGTTGAGCAATATCAGCATGTGACATCCTCCTATGTGACCGCAACAATCCAGTAAACTTCTCACCAAGCAGTTGATGATTATGGTTATCATAAAATAAGGTTACATACCATCGCATAGTTGCAACATCAATATGAACACGCATTTCTGCCTCACACCCACACCTTGTGAAGGTTCTATGCTCCCATTTACGATTTGGCATATTAACATATTTCTTATCTCGATACCTTTGTCTACAACAAATAAATGATTGCCAAACTATTTCCCCTTTATTATTTCGGCAAATCTTATGTTTCCTAACACCAAATCCATTCATTCTGTTATACTCATTGTAAAAGTCAAAGGCCACACCGACATTAGCAAAATCAAAATTTATCACCTCCCTCGGCCTTAATGTATGGAAGTCAATATTTCCAATTTCATTCATGCCCATTTCTTCTTCACCCTCTCCATCAATTCCCATGTGCTCTTCCCACATTTCTTAATCTCCCTAGTTACAATATTACATTTAACTCCAAAATTATCGGTCATTTTCTTAAAGACAATAACCATACAACAAGCCAATAATGGCACGTACCTGTGAGGGGTTTCTAATGTTGTTGGAATATGACTTTTGCCCATCTACAGCCATCTCATAGTCGTTAGATTCCAACACACTACAAATGGAATAAATAAAATGGAGTTGAGTATATTGTTAATCATCCAAATACACTGCAACAAGTAACTATTAGGAAGCTAATCATGTAAACATTTAATGCATATTTTACATTTATTTTCCAGCAAACCAAAACTCTTCAACAATCAGCCCTAACCCAAAAAACCCAAAACCCCACCCTTCTTAAAAAAAAATGTCTCATATGCCAATAACAAAGTTTGCAAATGCAAATATACATTACTTTTCACAACTTATTTTCACACACCCCATTATTCATATCCAAAAATCTCACCTTTAACTCAACACTCTCCCTCTTACCACTTACCACTGTTGCGATCGATTCAGGCTTTAGGCCCTGGCACCATTCAGGCCCTCGCACTCGCTCAACCTCCGTTTCAACCTTCCTCATTCACTAATCACGCGGGTTCACTAATCACAAGTGTTGGAGGCAATATCACCAATTCGGATATGATGCAACGTTGCAACAATCTCACGATCTCACCAATGCAAGTGGAGGCTTAAAAGGGAATCCAAAAAACTAAGAATGACTTAAATGCAAATAAACTAATATATAAGGGTTTAAAAATAATTAAGTGAAAAATCACTTATAACCCGTAAAAATCGATAAATTTTAAGGAGTATGAATGAATTGTAATTTTTTAGGTGTATAGTACAAGGCTCCTTTCAAAGCTTTTGTGGTAATATTTTTATCCATGATTTCCCTCAGTGGTCACTATTAACATTTTATCAACTTTTGTTTTTGGTCAATAGTAAACAATATATGTATCAATTTAATCATTACACTAATGATTTGGAAGAATTTTGATTTGCAATCTTTTTAAAGTTATTTCCTTTTTCTCTCTCTTTTGTTCTTCTAGTTATTTGACATGGAATATTGAATGTGCCAGCCTAGAACATAAGGTAGGATGACCGAGTTTACCCTAGGTCTCGGTCATCGGCACATTCGAAGGACAATCAGAGACTCTTGAAATGACTTCTCTCGTTGTGACGTGGACAAAGATATCAAAAATAGAGAACTTGTCAATGAGAGTAAGCTCACCGATAATGAGGACAAAGGTGGCCTGATTGATGAAGACATAACCTTGGCTTTGAACAATGAGGAGAATGCCTCTTAGAAACTTTCGTTTTGTACTCGGCCTTTAAGCCTTTTTGTAATCGGTTTTTGTAGCCTTTCTATGACAATGAATATAATTTCTTCATGTGTGTTACCTTTCTCATCCGATCATATATTTGTTCTAAAATAAACTTCAACGTTACCTTAAAGTAAAACTCTACCTTCAAGCTAAGTTTCTCAACTTATTAAGACGGGGTTGGAGTTTGATCTTGCAGTTTGACTTTGTCCTTGATCCCTTGGAATTTAACCCAAAAATTGAACCTTAAGCTTGGCTTCTACTTTGACCATGTGTTTTACACATGTGATTTGGCAGCTTTGACCATCATAAATGTCTAATTTGGCTATTTTGACTATCTTGGAAAGGTTTAATTTTATTTTTTAAATCCAAGTTATTTACGCATTTGCATTTTCCACACTTAGAATTTCTCAACACCTTAACTGCTTTCTTGGTGTATAAATACGCTTCTTTCGCTCTTTCCTTTTCATTCTTCTTCGATAAATTTTCTTGATCATTTTCTTCTTATACTTCAACCAGTTCCCATTTAATTTTTAACCGTTAGATTTTTTTCATAATTTAATTATTATTAATCAATGATAGATAATAAATGATGTATCAATACTCTCATTATTTTAAGGTGTATGTTAGATGTCACCATAGAAAAGGGAGAGTGCATATACAAGTTATACAACATTGTTACAATAATAACATATATCACACAATATTTCAATATATATTATATATAAAAAAAAACTATTAAGTATAAGCTATTACAAGATACACATTGAATTTTATAATGTTTAAAATATTAATTATATGACATAAAAGTTTTAAATATGCCATAAAATGAGACACAACTTATGAAAAAATTTTATAGGGTGTAACTATGTTTACTTAAAACAAACTCAAAAGCCTTTTAAAATTAAAAAGAAAAAAGAAAAAAAAGTTATCTTTTTTTTTTGTATAAACTATGATATCTCATCACTTTGAAGGTAAGAGGCTAATCTCATAGGGTACTGTCAGGTACGTGAAGCGGGGATCCCTGCCAATTATGTTTTCTCCATACGCACTACCCAAAGATCAAACCCAAAACGAAATATTTAAGATAACTGAATCCCTTATACTCGAACCAACGCAAATTGATAATATTATAAAATAAAATAAAAAGCTATCTAGGTAGATGGGGAACAAGTCCCACTCATGGCATCATTCTTGGGGGACGCACTTCTCACCACTTAAATGTATAGCAATGTAATACACGACTTGAGAAACATTCAAGATAGGGGAATATCGTTGTAAAGATATGTTAAAGGATTTAATTTTAATTTATTGTGAGTGTAAAGTTTTTTTTATACTATTATCTAATCATGTACTCACACATTATTAAAAGTGTTAGACTTTTGAGGTAATTGTTATAATAGTCAAACTCTTTTAATCAATTGACAATACACAATTGGATGACAATGTAAAAAAACTTTACATTAAAATTAAACTCAATGTTAAACTTCTCAAATCAAATTAAAATCAGCAAAGTATCAAAACAAAATGAGCTTAAACAAAAGAAGCCAGATTTCATTTTAAAACGGGCAAATTATTGGTACTTTTGCGAGTGATGATTTTTAATCAAATCAAATTGATAGAAGTGTATTCCAATTCAAAGCGGTTTGGGTATGTTGAGCCCAACGCAACAAGGACTACCCAAAGTACCACACATTTGGAATTTTTCGCTATATAGTTGATGTTTACAAGCTTCTCCAAGTTGGCCATAGAAACTCTCTCACAAGAAATCAACAAAGCCTTCTTCTATTCTATACTCAATGAAATTTTTTAATATATCCTTGAATTCCTTTTAGAATTTGAACTGTAACTTTCGTAATGAAAATAAAGAAAAAAGTAAAATATTAGGAGGCATGTGAATCACGATTGGAATAACAAAGCAAGAAAGTGGAAGAAGGGTGGGGATAGTACGACTAGGATAGAAAGGACTGGACATGTAAAACTTATATAGTAGTTGTCTTACAATTAATTGCACTAAACATGGCCGTGTTTAATTATCTATAGGGAAAATTAAATTCACTTTTTTTATGTTGGTGTTTCTTATACACGACATTTCTCTTATTTAAGATGTGACATTGACCTCCATTAATACCACAAGTTAAGAATGTTTAAAAAATTTATGAAATATCATGTTTGCCTTCAACCAAAAAAAAAAATCTTCACTTCTTTTTTCTTTCATTTCTAGACTCTTTTTCAAATCCTAGAGTAAACATTCTATTTTTTTGAATTTTTTTTTTACCCCAAACAACTTTATCTTATGTTTCTTATAAGAAATCAAGCACGCACATCCTTAAGTTTCCTTGCCAGCAAGTCTCATCTCAAACCTTACAGAAAAAAATTGGAGAGTCAGCTTAGGTGTGAGACTAATCATTAGCAGTTAGCATAGCCTTAACTACAAAGTACTTTTAATGAGTTTTGAACCCTTATAATACAAATAAAGTTCGCCCATATGGAATGGAAATCATTTTGCCAACTATATTTAATATTTATTGAGAAATTGTTGTTCTTAATCAAAAAATTTTAAATTTTAATTTTGAAAAACTCTGGACATTGTTGTTCAACAAAATTTTATTAATTTTAATTTTAAAAAATTTATTTTTGTTGTAAAGTGATAAAAAATGGAGATTTATTAGTACTTAATAAGTGAATGGATATGTTGACCTTTTATTAATTATCTTCACTTTTGTATATTTTTAATATAAATTTTAGAAATAAGAGAAATAATTTTAAGAATTGATAGAAATCTGAGAAGTGAGAAAAAATAGAGATTTACTAAGCACTTAATTAGCGAAGAGATAATCTATAAAAAAATTTATTAATTATCTTGATTTTTATATTGTTAATAAATTTAATTAATATATTACTATAAAATTATGAGACCTATGAAATAATGAAAACCTAAAGTGGAGAAATTGATAGCTCCTTAGTAAGAAAAATAATGAGAAGTCTCATATCAACCAAGAAGGGTGTTGTGTCGTGTCGTGTCGTGTGTAATACTCACTAACCTCAAGGGAGATGAGTGTAATTTTATTTACTATTTTAATAATAGGGGGAAATGTTATTATGTATAAAAACATATGTGTTAACCATTTATTTTTAAACGAACGTTAGTTACAGAGAAAGCTAATGTAACAATAACACATAAATTAAAAGAGATCAATGTCATTTTCCAAACAAAAGAGATATTATGTGTAATAAGTGCTAACCTCAAGAAAGGTGAATATTATTTTTCTAAGTATTTATAGCTCCAGGATGTTCCCTCTTTATAGTCAAAATATAGTGTCATGGTTCCTTTGGCTACAAGAAATGCCAGTTAAGCTAACCTTCAAGTTTACAACAACAACAAAAGTCTTTTCATACTAGGTGGGGTCGACTATATGGATCAAACGACATCATTGTACTCTGTCAAAAACCATACTTTTAGATAAACTATTGATTTCAAGATCTTTTTTTAATAATATCACATAGTATTTTTAGTGGTCTACCTCTACGTTTATTTAAAAAATTATTCTACATCTGATCAATTCTTCTCACTGAGTCTTCTATTCGTCTTCTCCTCACGTGATCAAATCATCTTAGGCAAGACTCTGTTATCTTTTCATCAATGGGTGCTACTCCAACTTTCTCTCTAATGCACTCATTTCTAATTTTATCTTTTCTTGTATGTCCACTTATCCAACATAATATTCTTATCTCTACAACTCTTAACTTATGCTCATGTTAACATTTTACCATCTAATATTCGGTATTATAAAGCATTGCTGGTCTTATAACTGTTTTATAAAAAAAAATTCTTTAGCTTAAAAGATATCTTATAATCACAAATAACACTCGAAACATTTCTCCATTTTATTTACCCGTCCTCTATGTCTATCCAAACCACAAATGGATTAGCCTTTATCTCAGCGTTTCAGGCCATATACTCAGTATGTTTATCGTTTTGGGCCTATTGTTGCGGTCCAATTTCACAGACCATGTTGACTAGTTAGAGCCATCTTGGATTTGTTGGAGCCTGTATGCATCACGAACCCAATTTGACAAGAGGAGTGAATGGGTCATAGCCATCTTGGATTTGTTGGAGCCTGTATGCATCACGAACCCAATTTGACAAGAGGAGATAATGTGGCATCATATCAAAAAGTTGATGTTTACAAGTTACAACATAAAATTTAGCCGTGAATGTCATAAGGATGTGAGCTACACGCAAGTGGCCGTGTTTCAGTGGTATTTTATCCCCTAATTCTCCGAAATTGGCGTCATAACAAAAGTGTGTGTTTTTGAATTTATATAACTAGCTAAGTTGAATTTTTAAATATTTTACTTTGTTAAGTCTCTTTCCAACCCGTTCATTAGTCAAGTCGTCTTAATCATTTAAGATCAATTTAATTTGGGCCTAAACTGCTTTTCCAACTTTATACCAACTCATATTTCATATTTTTTTTCTAACTTTATATAATAATTTATTTTCATTTCAAGAATTATCGGTTCTTTGACAGAATAACTTCTAAATTCTAATAATAGAGGCTAGGTTAGAAAGTTTTCCCAACCCTACAAATTCTTGTCAACTACAAAAGTTGTCATTCTAACATGTTCGTCCTTCTTTCACGGGTTCTTTAACAATTGAGAACGACTTCTAACAAGATACAGGTGCAGGGGTCCACAATCTCTAAATTGTGAAATTGATTGATGGTGCACTTGGCATTCTCACGATAAGGGGTGAAAATATGTTCGGGCACGTTAGAATTTATCTTAAGTAGGTTTGGAAAATTTTTAATCTTAGCCTATTATTTATTTTAGGTTTTTTTTTTTAATTTGATTTGATTTTTTTTATATATCTTAAGTAGGTTTGGAAAATTTTTAATCTTAGCCTATTATTTATTTTAGGTTTTTTTTTAATTTGATTTGATTTTTTTTATATATCTTACGTAGGTTTGGAAAAATATTAACCTTAGCCTATTATTTATTTTAGATTTTTTTTAATTTGATTTGATCTTTTAATAAAAATTTAAAAATTTAACTTAGTCTGAAAATTTATTTAAAGATTTATATTACATAAAGCCTTTTAAAATAAGTCAATAAATTTAAATTTTATAAATTTTAAATATACCTAACCTTTAATAAAATTATTATATTGTGTATAAAATAAATAAACTATATTAATATATAACTATTAAATTATATAAGTATTATAAAATTTTAATTATATGTTATTATAATAAATAAATAAATTGACTTGCTAGGTTTAATAGACTTTTTTTTAAAGGCATAAACATATTTAATTAAATAGACTTTTAAAAAAACTTAAGTCTAACTTATTTAATAAATAGATTAAGCCAAAAGTATATTAGACCGTAGGTAGAGAGATCACTTAACTTATTTCTACTCCTACCCACAATATTGCAGTGCACATGTGTCAATGCTAAATAATTGCAATTTAACAGTGGGGACCTTGGAGCTTTACTCTCCGATCTACCCATAGACCTCGTTAGCCAAAGACTAATTTTTAAGTAACTACGATGTATTATAAGTACTTTATTTAATAATTGATATATGTAAAATTATTTTTTAGAGATAAGTATATTTATAAAATAATTCACAAAATCTTACACATATTTAATATTAAATAAAATACCTATAATAAAATGTACTTACCTAACATATTTAATATTAAATAAAATACCTATAATAAAATGTTCCTACCTAAAATATATGTAAAGTTATTTTTTAAAAATAATTATATTTATAACATAATTTACAAAATTTTACACATATTTAATATTAAATAAAATAACTATAATAGAACTTCCCTACCTAAAAATTTTTCTTAGCCGACAAACCAAACCCACTAAACTCTCCAATATCCTCTTATATATAGTGCTGCAGAAGTTTAGTTTGAATGCATCCGTAGCCAATCCAACTCAGTAGCGAATTAACAAACACTGTGTCTGTGTGGTGTGGAGTGACAACAGCTAAGAAAGAGAGGATGATGAAGAAGGTCTCTGCCTCTGGTGTGACTGTGTGTGCAGTAGTAGTGCTGGTGGCACTGCTTTTGGTGGAGGTGGCGCCCATGGCTGAAGCTGTGACTTGCAACCCCTCGGAGTTGAGCCCTTGCCTGGGGGCAATCACTTCCTCGTCTCCGCCATCGAGTACCTGTTGCCAGAAGGTGAGGCAGCAGAAGCCATGCCTTTGTGGTTACCTCAAGAACCCATCCCTCAGGCAGTATATTAACTCTCCTGGTGGCAGAAAGGTCGCTAGCTCTTGCGGGGTTCCCTTCCCAACTTGCTAGTCAGCGTAATTGTACTTCTTATTATATATATATATATATATATATATATATATATATATATAATCAGTAAAATCACCTGCAGCCTGCAAATTAGAAATATTTTTATTTTTTTTGTGTGAATTAAGAGTATCAAATCATCGAAGTATAAATTTTCACAACAAAGTCTTAAGCTCAATTATTTAACAACTGGATCAGACTTTGTTGAGTTTTAGAAGCATGTTATATGTAAGAACGATATCAATATCCAATAAGAGAATAATGATGTTCAAGAGTGATGTATATTAGCTTGAACAAGTATGAACTGAATAAATGAATTAATTTGCAGGTTTTGCAGTATTTTAGTTCTTGATCTCGCTTTAAATTTAAGTATATAATTTTCCTGGTCCCTTAATTTTAACGTCACTAGTTATCTTACCGTGCCTTTGTTTTAAATTTTTATTTATAATTATGAATTAGTTTGTTTTGCTTTTAAAAGTAATTATAATTAAAATATTTAAAGATTGTCTTTGATTGAAATTGTTAAGTGTAAAATAAATTAAATCATATTTTTAAAGTAAACTAGAAAAATTTAGATCTAAAATTTATTTATAGATTCGATTTTGTTTTATTTTATTAATAGTAAATTTGAATTATTGTTGAAAATATTTATTTATAAAATTAATGGTTAATAATATATTTAATTACTTTTTAAGAGAATATTACATAGTATCATTAATGACTTGTAAAAGTAATTTTATTAAAGTTTAATTTTTATCTATTGTCAATGTAAAAATTTTTTACACTGTCATCCAATCATATGTTGTCAAATCATTAAAAATGTTGACTATCACAATTATTACCTAGAAAGTCTAACTAGTTTAATAATGTATCAACACATAATTAGATAACAATGTAAAATTTTTTTACATTAACAATAAATAAAAATTAAATTCAATTTTATTAATATATATAGATAACTACTACAATTTCATTTTTTGTCTTAATTGCGCGGTCGCGATTCATGAGTCAAGTCAGGGTGGCAATTCATGAGTCAAATCATTGGGTCATGATGGGTCAACACATATAACAAAAAATTTTTTGTCCAACATCGTGTCGACAAGGTTTAGATATGTTAGGGCTATATGGCCGAGCTAGCCTATGAGCATAAGTGACTATTGACGAGTTATTAAGTTTTTGGTTTTTTAACATTTTATTTTATTAATATTAATTATTTTTAAAAAATATTGAATAATTTAAATATAAAATAGAAATTTTATTTTATTTTGTAATATTTTAGTACGCTGATCTTACTTTATGCAGAGTTGAGTTAGGTTGATAAATTAGCAATTCATATAATAAGTGGATTTTTTTTTTCGGGTTGTGCCGTACCAGTCTTCAATATGTGATCCACGTCGGTCAGTATTTATTCTTTTCTCCATTATTTTTCGGCAAAACAAAGGGACAGAAAAATAAGATAAAAATCTGATTATTTATATAAATAGACTGTTCATATATATATATATATTAATTTCATAATTTTTTAATTTACATATATCTATATTTTTACGTAAATAAAAATAAACAATACATCACACTTGTCCTACTCGACAAATGGCAAATGCTTCAAAACATCATGATGTAAATAGCAATTAATATTCACACAAATGTTGGCTGCATAGCACCATCATCATATACAGCAAATTTTGGTTTCTGTCCTTAATAACGCTCAGTTATCCAGTCAGGTGGCGGAGCTAGACAATTTTGTCTAGGGTCCAAAGAAAAAATTACCATTAATTGAGGAGCCAAATTAAAATATTTGATATTTTTTAAAAAAATTACATAGAAAATCAAATGTTTAAAAAAATTCGGGAGACCAAGGCCTCCTCAAGCCTAATGACGCTCCACCCCTGGTTATCCTGTTATAATTTATCAGAGCTTGTGAGTTGTTTAACTTACTATTTTGGAGTGAATATTTGTCAAGATATTCAAACTCTTGATATCTAAATTCTAGAGCGATTATTCTATAAACTAAATTAATTCAATTTTGTTATATCAAATATAATGATAAATTTATAACCATAAGATCACTTAATTAATTAGGTCAAGTATCTAGATTTAAATTTCTTACACACACACACACACATATATATATATAATACACACATAAAATTTAATATTTTTAAATTGTAAAGTCATTAGGTCCTTTCCCACTAAACAATTTGTTTCTTTTGGTGAAATTCACATTAAATAATTAGCTCAATAAGAATGCGGTTAAAATAGTAAATATATCCTTTCCAAAACAAACAGCTAAACAACTACTAATCTGTGTATCTATCGACTAATTCCAAAAAAAAAAAAAAGCATCTCTCGACTAATTGTGTAGTTCATTTTTAAAAAGTTTCATTATAAAAATGATATTTTTACAATCACTTTGAAAATATATAAGTAAAATTGGTGAATAAATGCAATAATTAATCAATAAAAAGTATTTCTTCATTGTTCTTTAAGCATGGGAACCAAATTAAGCCAGCGGTCTATAGTGGATTAGTAGTTAAGTAAAAAGGGCGTAATATTTATAAGACCTATTAAGAAGGCAGTATTGATTTATAAGTAACAATAATTCAATTTCTGAAAGAAAAAAAAATACATTATGGAATAAATCATTAATGGTTTAGGGGGAGTGGAAGAAAATTTAAATTGTAGTGGTATCAACTTAATAGTATATATCATATTCAAAGAGAATTTCAAAATTTTCAGTGTGGCAACAGTCGTATATATGTCAAAGTAAACTAAAATGTGTTTCTTTTATTTGTATTTTATGATTAGTTTGACATGCTTTTCTTTTTAATTAAATTCAAATATAGTGTATATGATGTGATAATTCATAATTAATAAAGTCTATAAATAATTCAACATTAAATACTACTATAGCGATTACTTTTAAAGAAAAGGAAGATGTGTCATTGTGTCTTACTTATCAACAAAAGCTGCAATATCTAAATTGGAGCTAATTTTTCACGAGAAAAACAACTATTATTAGTGTTTTTTCTTGAGTTTCTTACTACTATCAATGTTTGAATTACATATTGATCTATGTGACTTGGTTTTCTCCTTACTGCTCATAATTCCACTAAATTCATGGATACCTTTTCATTTCTATTGTGTGAGAGATGTGTTGGATATTCCAAACTACAATTTAGTTGAACGGGTGAATCATAATGACGTCTAAGAATGATGTTGGTTCGAAAAGAAAATGTGAATGTGATAAAGCCACTTAATGAACTTTTGAAAATATCAAAACGGTGCAATAAAGGAAGGCTGAAGCATGTAGATGGACAGCATGTCAGAAAAGAGAAAAAAATTCTTCCCCCTTTTCGATAGAGTAGCAACTTTTACGAAAAATAGAAGAAATTATCCTTTATAAATAGAGACTTTCTCCATCAAATTTTACCATCTTATTTCATAGCGATAAATATATATTTTCTCATTAGAGTTTTTCTTTTAGATTTTTATTTATTTATTTAGAAAGAATTATAGTTTCTTAGTTCTAAAGAGAGTGTCATTGTTCTCTTCTTATATTTAGATAGATAATTATAACATCTTTCTCATAGTGAAAATATTTTATTTTTGCCCGTGTTTTTTTCTATGATTTATTTAAAGATTTTTCACGTTAAATTCGTGTGTCTAGTTCCTATTTTCTCAACTCTATTTTAACTACGTGATATTATTTTCATAACTCTGATATTTAACAGAAAACATTACCTAATTTTCTCAAATGCATGTCTTATAAAATTGTTTCATTTTGGTCACATCCATGGGTGATGGAACACTCAACCATATAGAGTAGTGATAGGTTAAGATTAAAGTTGAGAGAGACAACTTAAGAACGAGTAGTTAAGTCATGATGATATACACTATTAGGACAAGCATTTGTTACTAGATCAAAAATTATAATTATCAGTCAGAGCGTAACTTTATTTTGTTATTGTAGCAACACATAACCCCTATTTTATACGTGTTATGGGTGAGCTTGAGGGGCTTCACAGTACAATCATGACACACCAACAGGATGGGCTGTCAAGCCTAATGCTTGCTCATACGTGCAGCGAGTCCATAGAGTGATCGATGGCTTCCCATAAGACTAACAACCTCCTCCTAGTGACACCTTGCAACCTCGCTTAGATACCATTTGTTAGGATCAAACGCTTACCAGGAGGCAAAAAGTTATAGCTATTAGCCAAGATATAACTTTATTTCCTTTTGTGACAATGCATAGCCTCGCGTTTATATGTATTGTGAATCGGCCTGAGGAACTTCACAGTGCACTCATGGAATACTGACAGGATGGGCTGTCAAGCCTGATATGTGCCTATACACGTAGCGAATGCATAGGGTGATCGATAGGGTGATCAATGACCTTCCATAAGACCAAAAGACACATATGGAGAAACAAAAGTGAAAAATGTAAAAATGGAAGAAACATAAGAATAGAAATTATAAAGGACTTACGCCACTACCACTGACAACAATAATATTATAAGTAGCATTATTTTTTTCTCATGAATGAGTAGTTGAATCTTGAAATGAACTAATAGCTCTTGGTTCTTGAATAATGTTACTTTGATAATTTTGTATTTATAGTAACACTTATGCAAACCTAATTTAACCTAAGAGTTTACAATTGTTATTTAAATAGCCATTGACCCACAAAATTCTACTTCAAACAAATAAGTTAACCTTGTCAATGTTTGCGTAAATCAGCAGAGCAATTGATTAAGAAGAACAAGTATTAAGTAACTAGCTGAGACTTAGAATTGAATTAAGACACTTTTCACTTTCGGTAGGAAGGAGACCTATAAGTGCTTTCGATATAAGAAGGTCCCCATATAGGTTATTTATTACGAGTTCGTTTTTATTAGTCTTACTCACCTCAAAGATAATTTTTACTATTCATTTGTTTCGCACTTTTTCACCACACATTTTTTTTTCTCTTACAGATTTTTTTGTTATTCTTTCTAGATACAAGATCTTTCTTAAGATATTTTTACACGACACATTAGATAATTTCAAAGCTACTAGATATTTCTCTATTAAAATCATTTTAGAATATGACCATTACTCCTTCGTAGGCCCAATAACTATCTTGGTTTCTTCTTTAATTTGTAGCCCAATTCTAATTGGGTTTTGGATTATGTTTAATTTTCAACATCGGTCTTTAAACATGAATAAATTACTAAAAGAAGCCTTCTTAACTTCGCAAAGTCTTCAATCTTGAGAGGTTTGGTAAGAATGTCCTAACTTGATCTTGTGTCTTTATGTAGACCATTTAAACTTTTTTGTTTGCTATCTAATCCTTGATAAAGTGATAGCGCATATTAATGTATTTACTTTTCTCATGAAAGACATTTAAGTAATTTTCGAGAGTAATGAATTGGTGTCATCTTCAGTTATAATATGTTTGATTAAGGACATGATGTCAAGTATTGAAAATTTGATTTGGAGGCATTCTAGTTGATTTTTTAAGTTGTCGATTTCCTCTAACTTATTTGAAATAGGTTTGTAGATTTTAAGCAACTTCTTATGCTTTTAAAGCATATGATGAAGTCAAATTACAGGATGGAAAATGAAAATAACATAGCTATAATTAGATCACTATTTTGTTACGCTATCACACCAATGGCTATTTTCGATCGAGTCATCAATAGCATCATAAATTGATCTTTTTTTTTTTGAAAGAATCATAAATTGATCTTGTGTAAATAAAAGGGTTAACTTGTCTAGCGGCTTTATAAGGCCGTGCTTGACTTTGCATTTGGGTTTTACTTAACAACTCTATCTTGGGTTAGGCTAGAACTAGACTTTGAGTTCATGCTCGGTTCTGACTAATTGTGCTAGCCCTTGGCTTTTGATTTGGGTGTGCCGAGTTCGCACCCGACCTTGAGCTCATACTCGGCTCTTAATGATTGTATTAGCCTTTGGCTAAGTTGTATTAGCCTTGATTATATTATCCTTCGACTTTAGCCTTAGCTAAGTTAGGCTCGAACTTAGCCTTGAGCTCGCACTCGGCTCTGACTAATTATATTAACCTTCGATTTTAGCTTTAGTTAGGCTTGCACTTGTTGGAATCAAAGAACCTTTGTAAAATTAGGTTTGGAACCAAAATGGTTAAAGAATTAATACCCTGTAAAGTTTTGAAGATAACAAAAGGTTTAAGTAAAAGACTCACGTAACTCGTTTATAAACTGTTTTGTTAAATCATATAACAAGGAAACAAGATGTTAAAAATCTGGTACTTGTACGTGCATCCATTTTCTTTGTCTTTTAAACTAAAGGAAATTAAGTATTCGTCCAAAACTTTCTATTGATTTTCAAAGAATATTATATTGGATCGTCAGAATGTTTCCTTACTTAGCTCAGGTTCAAAGCATTCGTTCAAAAGCTCAAATTCAAATATGAAGAAATTGTTCATCATTAAATGCTGAGAAGAACTCTGACAAAGTACACTACAAAAGAAGTCAACTGAGCCGCTTAGCTGACACCGCTAACAATTACAAAGACCAGCAAATAAGGAACGTTCTGCGAGCTCAGATAAGTCAGGACTCAGCTATCATATTCTTGAATATTCCTGATAATCAAAGTGACTTTTCAAAAGAAGTTCAACACGATATCAGCTTATGCATTTAATGCTGCTCAGAACGGTAATAAATGTTTTCGTTGGACGAAGACGCTTATGAAGACTGCTCCAAGCTCTCTCACCTTTAAATATAAATGTCTTCAAAGAAGAACATAGAAAATGTGTGCGAATCAAAAGTGTAACAGAATCAAAGCTTTAATTCTTCTAAGTATTCATACTCTTTCTATCCCCACCTGTAGTGAGTTAAAAACTCAAGTACTTTCTACATCTTCTCTTATTAAACCTAGTTGTTTAAGCTTGAAGAGGCTGGGTATAAAAGAATACTTGAGTGTTAGAACATGAAGAGGTTGAGAATACTTGTGTACTTGAAGAGGTGGATAATACTTGTAATATTTGTAAAAGATTAGTGGAAAATTCTTCTGGTTGAAGGGACTGGACGTAGCTCTCGGTTTGTGAGAGTGAATCAGGATAAACATCTTGTGTAAGCTTCTTTTCCCTTCTCTTGTATTTTATTTACTCACTAACATCTGAGGATTACCATTGTTTTCTTAATAAAGGTTTTTAAGTTAAAATTTAGAACTTTTTAATTGTGTTCAAAGATAAATATTACAAAACCTTTTTAGCGTTCAATTGGATTGAGAAGTTTTTATTCGTCCATTGCGTGTTATTGTTTCAACCTTTGTCTTAATTAGTTTGTTATTAAACAAAAAGTGTTCCAAAAAGGTTAAGAAACACAATTCAACTCCCTTCTTGTGTTTCACTTGTTTACTTGACTTTCGGCCTTGAGCTGCACTTTTCGACTCACGATTGATTAAATTAGGCTCGCTCTCAACCTTAAGTCATTGAGCTTGGTATCACATAATTACTTAATTTTGAATGTAAACAATTAAGAAGCATGATAAAGAAGCATAATAAAGAAGATGATGCCAAAACTTCTTATTTATTAAATTAAAGTATGCCTCGTTAAAACCTTCTCGAGAGAAAACCCTTCTTTACCCTACTTTTAATTTTATTTTATTTTTACTCTTGTATGTTCATTGGCTTCGAATCGCATAAGTTGATAACACTAGACCCACAATGCAATGAAACGTCCTAGATTGATTTAGAGATTGTAAATCACATCATTCCTTGCTGGCTTGCTCTGCCATTGACATCGTTTTCATGAAGGAAAAAACATGGTTTCGTTTCTTTCTTTCTTTGTATCCTGAATTTGCCTAAAATCATTTATGTGCCAAGAAGCATGGGTTATAACATTGGGAAGAGAGAAGTCCTACATGTCTCCTATATTGAACTTTCTTGTGTTAGTTTATCATTTTTACCTTTTTTCCCCCTCTCATTTTTAGCATTAGGAGATGGTGTGAAAAGTAATGTGTAAATAGAGTTGCTCCTATTTAAAACAAAATTTTGCACACCATTTAACAATATACGGACACAGTCTACTGAAATGATTGAAAAAATAGCAATTTTTTGCTAAAACAAAAGTTTACAAAGTGCATGTTTGGATGTGCAATGTGTGCTTTTGGAGGGAAATGTTCAAATATGAGTTGGGGCTGAAATAGGAGTTTGAGGAGAAATGAAATGAGAAATACAAGCTTTTGCTTTGAGTGTTGAGCCTTAGGCATCACAACCTTCCTCCTAACTTTATATTTCCTCCTTTGTCCTGCATCTTCACCATCTTCACCATCTTCCGTCGCATCAACATCAAGAAGCAAGAAAAAAATAATGAAAATTGCAGGAAACTAAAGAGGGAAGCAAGGTTTGAAGACTCCTTTGTTTTAGAGCATTTTTCTGATCTCCATTCACCATTCTTTCAACAATTTCATAAATAATAGCATCTTCTTCAATTATTAGAACCTTCCTCTAAGAAATAACAAGAAAGTAAATAGCAATCTTTTTACAAGTAAGAAACAAACGAGTTAATTGCCAACGATTAGGGATGTGTGACGGAGGTTGGAAGTGAAGCTTGTGGAGGGAGGGGGAAGAAGGTGATAAATGGTGGAGAAATGAAAAACTTTAGAGTCTAGCTAAACAGTTAAAAATAAAAAGAAGAGAATTTTGATAGTCTTCCTTTAATTCCTTTTTGTCATCTCTTCAAATCCATTTCACTTATTTTTCTCAATTTCTCATTCATTTTAATTTTATTCCGCCTGTGACTGATGTTTTATTTTATTCATTTGTATTTTTTTTGTAACAAATAATGAGTCAACAACATCTTTTTGTTAAAATATATTTAAATATAATGAAATAAAAAATATAGTAGAGACTAAATAATATAGAACACGTATTCTTTTTAGTAATTATACATGTAAAGTGATTTTTATCAACTCTATCCAAACAATGTCAATTCGTTCAAAATTACTTTTGAAATAAAAATTCCCAAACATAAATAAATCACTTCACTTCAAAAACACTTCTAAACAAAATCAAGTTCATCTAAAATCAAATTTGTAAAATCTAATCCAAACACAAACAAAATCAATTGAGGCAGACCCTTTAATTCAATTTAAATCACCTTTTCAAGGGCTTTAGTGTATGTTTGGATTAGATTTTGCAAACTTGATTTTGGTCAAAAGTGGATTTGTATTAATGTGATTTATGTTTGAAAATTTTTATCTGAAAAGTAATTTTAGTAGAATAAATATTATTTGAATAATGTTAGTTAAAATAACTTTTAAATGTATAATTACTAAACAGGGTATGAGTTTTATTTTGCATTGTTCATATTGATTTTTTATTTTATTTTTTTAGGCATATTTTAATAAATGATATGAATGTTGTTATAATATATATTTTTCTCTTTACTTTTGGTGCGGTTGTTAAATAAAAAAAAATATGCAATAAAATATGCAAATATGAGAAGACCATGAGAATGGGAGAAATATAAATGAAAGCTAGATATGAGAGCACTATCTAGAGCTGTAGCTGGAGGGACCACTAGTTGGAACCAAAGACAATGGAATTAATGCGAGTGGCTTGGAAGCATTGACACGAACTTTTGGTATCCTAGGGATCATCGTTGGTTTTGATATCTTTTTAAAGGTAATTCTTTGATTTTTACTAGAAGCCTGCTTGTAATTATGTTTTCATAATGTGACCTACCTAGGTGGAGAAAAGCAAGGTATTGCATCATGTAATAGATGAATCATTGCACTTTTTCCTTGTGAGGCCTTGCATTTGGGATCTCATTATTAATCGACGGCAATGACCATATTCATCACGTGAAGTGGAACTTGTGGGTTGTCCACAAGCTGTTGCTCTCCTTTGTTTATGGCTTCATATTGTTCATGTATCATTCCAGGTGGAGAGAAAAGTTACATGGTTAACTTAATTGTCTGGATTGTTACATCATGTTTTTAATTAGTTTTATGATTGCATAATTTCCTTTCCATTTTTTCTTTTTGCAGCAAGACCTGCGTTTTACAGGTATGTTACTATTATGTTCATCTTGAATGCAATTGCATTGTTTGCTTCTGGCCTTACTGGAAATGGTGCTGCTTTCGGTTTCTGGTTAGATTCTTCTACAGCTGAGCAGATTATAACAAAAATAAAAATAAAAATAAAAATAAAAAATTCTTTTGAAGCCTTTTTCTTTGTCATCTTTCTCTAAAGCTGTGTTTACTTTTGGTCAAAGGTTGTATCGTGTCACAGTTGTATGTTACCATGCCTTTTATCTTCCCCTTCTGTATATAACATTTCTAGCAGACTTTTTCCAGGTTATAATTCCCTTCACTTTATACCCTGACTTCAGTTTTTACTACCTCTATATTGTTCGTAGTTAAGGACAGCCTTATTTCTTGTATTGATCTGACTGATTGTTCTTATTGTGTCGACTACAGGAGGAAGATTTGCATTTGGAGAATGTGTATTCCTCTGAGATGAAAAATGCTGGTTTCTTCGAAGCAGATTGGGAGTGATGTGGTATCAACTGTTAGATTAATATGGTCCCAACATACTAATTGCAAAACAGGTTCACGAAATATGTAAATAAAGTAAATATGTTAGTATATCGCATTATTATATAAAATTAAAAAAAATGTTGGTAGACGTGTAACATTACACTCCTCAAGTGTTTGGTTATTTACCAGATTTAATGTAAAAGGTATCAGAGTGTAATATAAATGATTACAACCACAGGTTAATCCTATATTAGCATGTACTGTTTGTGATTTTATTGAATTTTTGTAGTCTGTTAATGCAATGAATTAAATCCTCTTAAAAAAGAATAAATATGAGAACAATCAGTTTCTTTTTAAGCATTTAGTAAACATAAAAATTTGAACAGAGATATACATCACACTGTATAGCTTAAAGATGTTATTCAGGAACTTGACTCAGATTACAATCCTACCCAAAAGTTGCAGACTTTATTGGACATCTGGTACAGACAGATCCGTCATTAAACCCATTCAATTTGAGAGTTCATTACACTCAGGCGAACTTAGACTTGTGTCACTTCATTTTTATTGGGGATGGTTAATAATATTTGAGAAAATGAGCTTTTTTTTCCACAAAAAATAATTGATCGGATGGATAGATCCTACTACTGAAAGTACGCAAAATTTAGGCTTGCTTCATTCATTAAGAGTAAAATAAGTTTGAGTATAATATAGGCAAAGGCAACAGGAAATGTTAGAAAATGAGATTTGATTTGTAAATCAAATTTTATGTTTGGAATATTAAAAAATAAGAATTGATTTGATTTTAAAATTTTTTTATTTTAAGTTTTATATATCTCAAATTTGATTAAATTTTAATTGATTTGATTTTAAATTAATTATTTAAATTGACTATTTTACCCTTAACTAATTTTTTGATTTTATCTTACTAACTTAATAATAACATTTACAATATATAAAGTTAAAAAAGTAAAATAATAAAATTAAATTAAACCAATTCTTTTTTTTAATAAATTTCAAACACAAAAATTGATTTTCAAATTAATTAAAAAAATTAAAATAACAAGAAATTATTGAAATAGAAAAAGTATGACTCGTCGTGTCGTCGGGTGTTTGTGTCTGTGTATTACAGGCACAGGGAGAGGGCGAGTGAGAAACTTTCGACCTTGGAATACAAGTCTAAATGCTCCATAGGCAAATTATCTCTCCTGCATTATTCCATTTGGTGAAAAACAATGATTACTGGTCTAGCTTTTCTAGGGCTTTCCTCCAGTTTCAAAGCATGTCATACACAACTTGCAGCAATTTTCTGCAAAAAGAGATATGCTATGAGCATTTTTTATTGATGAAGGCAATGTGGGAAAGAATGAAATTTTGAGGCATTTTAACTGAATCTGTTTTAACACTAGTTTGGAAATCAAAGAGAGGAAGAAAAGTAAAATGACCTTCACATTGAACTGAGCAAATGACTTCTTGCAATAAAAACGATGAAACAGAACCTGCTCAGTGGCCATGACCGCTTGTGGTCTACCAGAAAATTAAGGAAACAATATCTAAACTGAAGAGATGTAAGACAACGCAAAGGATTAAAATGAAATTAAAAAAAAAATAAAATAAAAAGGATACAATCGAAGCAAAATGCCACTTTCTTGGACGAGATCACAGCCATAGATTCTAAGGGTGGTATTAGTGGCTTCATCAATGCCATCTTTCCTAGAGGGTGCATTTCTTAGCTGCTCGTGTGTGAGGTAGAATGTGTCAATTGCTGTGTAGATCATCCCTTTTTATCTGCGGCAACCAAACAAAAACTTGTTGCAATTTGAAAAAATTTCATGATTACACAGTGAGTGAAAGGAGCTTAATCCTGAATTTGAATCGACAGATTAATGAAACCAATAGAGTAGAGTAGAGTAGAGGGAAAGAGAGAAGCAGTACCTTGAAGAGGGATAAGGATTGAAAGGGTTTCGAAGCAAACCAAACCAAATCCTGCTCTATGTGTAGTGACCTCCTGATGCTAGATGAGATGTTGAATTGTGAGAAAAGAAGATTGATGGACTTATCTGGCACCGATTTCATTCAAACAGTGTAGTTTACTAGCCTAGATAACTATATCAATATCAATATGGTGCATTGCTCCACATTGTACAAAATTGTTGTTGAAGTACTAATTGCTTCCTGCTTTACTAAAAGGCCTACTTTGCTAAAAGGAAATATTAGGACACAAAAATAAGCCAATGTCACTAACTATTTAAGTAAAAGTTTCTATCTAAACATCAATTCTCATTCTACAACTAGTCGTGAACTCCTTTAGATCCACAACCCAAGTGGCCTGATTTACCCATCAAGCCCACCAAGCCAAAAGGGGGACCACAATGGCTCTCCACACCATTTCGCCTGCACACGGCCACTCTTTGTACCACTCTGCACACATGTTACCCAATTTAGTTAACTTTAGAAGAGTGATAAGAAGGTGATCAACAAAAAAGGAGAGAGAAGACCCTCAACCACGCCGTACACCCTAGACCTCATGATTACTTGGAGAGGATAAAAGGAAGAAGAAACCAAGAAAAGGGATGATTGGAAGGAGAGAGAGAAAATAAAAAGCTTAACTAGAGAAAAAAAGAAAGGGGGACAGAGAAAAAAAAAAAGGGGGACAGAGAGTAGGAGGAGCCATTTTTTCTTTCATCTTGTACTTCCAAGAGGTAAGCTCTATGATTTTCTACCTGCGCATGCTTCTAAATATTGTATATACATTGATATACTTGTAATATTGGTGATTATCTTGTTTTTGTTTGGTTTTGGTTGAGTTTTATTTTTCTTCCCATCATGTTTTTTTTCCCTTTCTTTAGCAACAGACCCTCCACGCTAGAGGTGTTCATTGGTTCGGGTTGACCCGATCAACCTAACAAACCAATTAGTTTGGGTTAGGTTATCGGGCCTAATCGGATCCAACCTGATCAAAACCGACCAAGATTAGTTTGGTTCATAGATTTTGTATTTTATAACTCAATGACATGGTGAAATGACATGAAGAGTAATAGAATTTTAGATATTATTTTCTTATCATTTGACTTTTCATTCATTTAAAAAGCTAAGATATAATAATATATATTTACTTTTTATTTTCAAATTTCAATCATTCAATTATTTTTATTTTGTTAGTTACATATTAAGATAATAATGTTTCAATGATTAGCTTACTCATCCGTGTTATAAAATTCTACAACTTAAAGTTTTTTCTGTGAAGTAATATAAAATATATATATATATAACTTTCTTTGTGAAGCAATATATATTTAATGTCATACATTCATATTACAAATGAAACTTATGATGATTTTGAGACGTTAAAATGTTTCTTCCCAAATTTGGATTTATTTTTATCTTAATACTTGTATTGTACTGAAATGTTTGAATGCTTAAAATTCATATGTAATTGTCTAATTGAGTTTGAAGTCTTTCGCAATAATAGGTTTGTTATTTTGATGTGAGAAAAAAAATTTGATACGGACAACCCGATAACCCGAACCAACTCAACCCAATCTTAATCGGTTTAGTTAGGCTCGGGTTGGTCGAATTTTTTCTCAAAAACTGAACAAAACCAACCCGATCAAGATTGATTGGTTTGGACATTTTTCTCCCAAAACGCGAACCAACCCAACTCATGAATACCTGGAGTCCACACAAACAGCCACAGCCTATCACCACCTGAACCATCAAAGTGACCAAACCGAGACCCCTGCAAACCAAAACTCAACATGAAATCCACCAAACTCCCTCTATTTCTCACCGTACAGCCACCTTAGCTTACAAATCCTTAAACCATTGATATGAGTGTCGAGCTCAATCAAATTAGAAGAATTGATTCACTTCAAGATTTGTAGTAGTGGTGATTGAACCAAGTCGTCTACCTAAGATCTGGATGTGATTTGATCAATTCAAGAAAAAATTTAAGGGGGATTAATGTATTCAGAATGTAAACAAGGAAATTGAATTAACATAATTCAAATAAAAAAACAACCAATCTAAGAATCTATCTAAATTCCAATTGATCTATCATTGACCACTAAACATGCAATTGAGTCCAATTGATTGGCTAACCTAGATCTAATTGAGATCTTTGCATTAGATCCAACATTTGCTACTAAATGATCATCTAGGATTCAACTAAAAAAAGATACATAAACTTGCAATCGCACAATTTAGGAAAACCGGTGCTAATTTAAACTCAAGAATCCTATTAGCCTAAGTGGCAAATTTGCACACATAATCTCTTCAATTCAAGCGACGAAACAAAGGCAAAATCAATCATAATAATATCACAATTTGAAATTAAGAACAAACAAATAGAGATCTCCAGAAGTTCATCCAAGATTAGAATTAGAGAAGAAGAGAAAATGCAATTGAACATTAATTTCAAATTTCAGCACAAAGTCTCAAGATCAAATCAGAACTCTTCAAGGATCTTGGATTGATATCTGAATTAGCCTTCCATGGCTACAGTCTAAGGAAGCTTGTGGAGGAAGAGAGAAGAGGGAGAGAGAAAAACTCAAAAAGTCTACAAAGTGAGGGAAAATGAAAGGTCTTGAAAAAGTTTGTTTTCGTTCTCAGTCTTTCCATCCTAATAATTGATCTTAAAAATCAATTTAAAAGTCTTCCATTAGATTAGGACTAATCTCCATACACTTAGATTTAATTGATCATCTTATTTGTCTAATTTAGACTTAAGATGAGGAATGTATGCCCAAATCAATTTGAGGAGGTATCTCAAACGATAGCTAACTTCACGTGAGAAAAACACTATCAAAACGATGTAGTTTCGAAAAGTTGTTTTCATAAAAGTTGAAGATTTACGTTTTAGATTTTCAGTGGCACTAGTTTCAGATCCATTTGACATTTAAAGCCCAATTTATGGTCAATTTACTGTACGCAGGTCAAGTTCTAGCGATAATACCCTTGCTCTGACTTCTAGGCCCAATATGGCCCACTATACACCCAATTCAGATCTTGAACTCTACATCAAAGTTGTAGATATCCCTCTTATCTTTCCTACATGGTAATATTCATAATTATTAGATGTCTATAAATCAAGATATATCCAAAATACAGAGACAATATAAAATTTAATTAATGTTGGAAAATGTAATTAAGCTAAAATGGAATCCAAACCTATAAAATGTGACCAAGTCCAATCAATTAAGCATAAAAATGAGGTAAGATACCAAATATGAGTGATTAATAGTGTATATGAATAGTTTTTATCAACCATCACTAAGACATACCTTCACATCCATGTAAACCAAACCCTTGCACCACCTTGCAGAAAACAGAGCACCCCCGCGCTCACCAGAAAACACCACCCGAAGTCACCAACAAATAACCAAGACTACGACGATACCCCATTGCCTTGCCTTGCTCTTAGCACCTACACATCCACTTAACCATAAAAAAAAAATACTGTCAAGCCAACAAAGACGAATCCAAACCACTACAACGTTCATTTCCGACCGACCACCTTACACAGGATCACATCCGATCAATCACCTTTTCTTGGATCATATCCGACCGATCACCTTTCCCACGATCGTATCCCACCAACCACCTTTACCCAGGTTCTTCAGTGACCAACCAAGCATCCTTTCCCATGATCATCATTTCCGACCAATCTAACCCTTTTCCATGCTCACATTTTGACCGATTAACCACTATATCATCCTTTATAGGTTACTAACTAATCACCCTTTCCTCTATGCTCATATCCCACTCACAAACCTTACCCTTTACCGATCACCCTGACCGATCACATTTACCATGATCATCTCCAATCGTCCTAACTAATCAGAACTCTTTTATCATGTTTTCCTTTAATCAATTGCCTCCAATCGATGTTCCCTTCCCTTTGATCTCCCAATTGATCGTCCCCCGATCAAACCTTACCCTTAACCAATCGTCCCTGACTGATCACACCCCTTTCCATTAATCTCTATCGACCCACTGACCATTCATTCCTTTACCCCTTAATCATCAATGGATCGATTAACTTTACCTATGATCATCTCCATTTTTGACTGATCACCTTTACCTATGATCATCTCCATTTTCAACCAATCTCCTTTACACCACCACAATCCTATCCCATTTCTGATTGATCACCTTCACATATGCTCATCTGCATTTCTAACTAATCACCTTCATCTATGATCATCTCCATTTCCAACCAATCACCTTTACCTATGATCCTCTCCATATCCAATCGATCACCTCCTTTCCCTTGATCTTCACCACCCAATCGTCCCTGACTGACCAGACTTTTCTCACGTCTCCTATGACTGACTGATCGATCGATCAAATCCTCCCATTCTTATCATTGATCGGACAATTGATCGATTGGATCTTCCTTTCAATTTCACAAGCGATGGACTGATCAAATCCTTTCCAATGTGCTCGGATGACCGACCTACTGATCGATTTTTTTCTTATTTTTGATGGTTTTTATGAAATTCTTCTTACTCAACTTGTTAAATTCAGTTTTAAACAAATATTCATGCAATGACCAATGAGACTGATTGTACAACTTTGTGTCGTCTTCAATGTCATATGGATTTGTAAGGATTTATTGTGCAGCCCAATGTCGTATTGAATAGTGTGCAAGAGTGGATTTAATTTGAAAAATAAAAAAATTCAATTACTTTTCAAGACTCAAGGCCCAATGTCATTTACTTTTCGGGACTCAGGGCCCACTGTCATTTATCTTCCGAGTGTAAGAACCCACTGTCATTTTTCTTTAATCTTCTTTTAAGTAGAATCAACCAACCAAAAATTATTTTCTACAAAGAAAATTCAATTACTTTTCGAGACTCAGGACCCATTGTCATTTACTTTTCGAGACTCAAGGTCACTGTCATTTATCTTCCGAGTGTAAGAGCTCATTGTCATTTTTCTTTAATCTTTTTTTAAGTAGAATCAACCAACCAACAATATTTCTATAAAGAACTATGTGACTTTGAATTCCCTATTATACCAGGGGATACGTAGGAGTGCAAGTCAAGCCAACTTTTAACTTTTATAATTTATTTTCTTTTTAAGTTGTGAATATTTGTTCACTCTTGTTTGATTTCTCTTTTTGCTTAAGGGATAAAATAGATATTGTTTTGGTTATAAATTTAACACAATTAACTTAAGGTAACTGTGTTAGGATAGACGTATCAAGGGTGCAGTGGGATTAAGTTTCCACCATAATTGATTCTTGAACCTTGCTTAGTTTCGCATACCATTTTTTTTGTTTTTATTTTAAATTCATTTTTAAAGGATTTTGTCAATTATTTTTCCTGTTCAATAAACGATTTGTAGCGACTTCATTGTCCATTTTTTTTTATAATTCTTCTCTCACCACCCCATCACAATTTTTCCTAATCATGAGAATTCATTTGAAGAATCTTATAAAATGTAATCGATAATGATGAATATGAATCCAACGATAACATTAATTCTTATAAAACTTTCGCCTACCTTTAGTTTTCTTACTCTTCTATGTTTATTGGCTTCGAATCGCATACGTTGATAACACCCAAGGTTGTTAATGGTGAAAAGTGGCGCAGAGCGTCTAGCTCAAAAAATGCTATAGCGGTATAGCGGGTTGCGCAACAGCCGCTACACTAAAGATAGCGAGTTCAATAAAAAAAAACTTCAAAAAATTTATGAAACACACATAATTAATAATTCTAATGGTTTAAAATCTTTATAGAATAAACAAAACAATAAACAAAGCTTTCGGACTTAAAAGTAAAAGACAAATCCATCATTCATCTTAGTCATGCCAATTAGAAGATGGTGTGAGACAGGGCTGGGTCATCAGTCATGGGTGCGAAAATGGTGGATAACTCATGGGTGAGGTTGGTTGAGTGCGAAACAGAGGCAGAAAGAGAAGGATCTGCTTGAGAAACAGAGGTTTGAAGAGGTTTTCTGTGCAAAATAAAGGCTACCTGCAAGCTGCGTTCAAACAAGAGGGGGAGTGCAACAGGGGTGGGCAAGTGCGAAATTGCTAGTTTTGTGCAAACAAAGGTTGTGACTATAGATCTGATGGGATCTGTGTGAAACAGAGCTGGTGGGAACCCCAAGAATTGATCGCAGTGTGCGATGGGTGATGGAAGACCAGAAAATCCCTCAATCAATGGAAGTAGGAGAGTTTAATTTGGGGGTATAATAGAGGTTTCATTCTCTATGCAGTGTTGCGGCTGCTATGGCCACAATTCCACCCACGATGATCCGCAATCCCATCCACCATGCTTGTGTAGCTAAAACGCTCCGCTCCCAACATTTGGTGGCAGATGAGCTACGCTCCACCCAGCACCACTGCTATAGCGGGCGCGACAAGTGCTATTAACAACCCTGATAACACCGCACAATGTAATGAAATGTCCTAGATTGATGTAGAGATTGTAAATCACACCATTCCTTGCTGGCTTGTTCTGTTATTGACATCGTTTTCAAAAACATTGTTTCCTTTCTTTCTTTATCTGTTTCCCGTGTCTGCCTAAAATCATTTATGGGTCAAGAAGCATGGGTTATAATATTAGGAAGAGAGAAATCCCCCGTGTCCTATATTGAACTTTCTCAAGATTAACATTAAAATTAACCATCCTTTACTAGTTTAAATCCTTAGATTCTTGTGTTAGTTAATAAATTTTACTCTTTTTTTTTTCTCGTTTTCAGCATTAGGAGATGGTGTCGAAAGTATTGTGTAAATAGAATTGCTCATATTTAAAAGAATAATCGGCACCATTTAACAATCATACTGACACAGTCTACTGAAATGATTGAAAAAATAGCAATTTTTTGCTGCAACATAAGTTAACAAAACCAATTGGGCAGAGCCTTTTATTCTTCAATTTAAATCACCTTTTCAAGAGCTTTAGTACATCCCCAACCAGATGTAGCGATCCAGTGACAAGAACCTGCCACCATTGTTAAGTAAGAAATGAATGTCAATAAGGGGAGAAATTCTAATATACTACTATTCGCACCATTTTTTTAACTGTCAGATTTAAATTTTATTATATAATGTTTTGAATTTAATCCAAGACTCCTTTATTTTTGGGTTTTTACCCCCTTTTTTCACTAGAGGTAGATAGAGACATGTACAAAACCACACTAATCCAAGCCCAAAAGAATTAAGCTGACTTTCAGGAACAGGATGGCAGATCAAAAGAAGACGCGTTGGACACCAAAGACGCACCCTTTGCAAAAGGGAAGATAGAAAAAGTGAAAAGCAAAATTTACTCTTTACTTGCTTAAACGCATTTACTAGGATGACTCTGGTTAAAGAGAAAATTTGAGATTTAGGCCCAAGTAAGAAATATCCACCCATTAACCAAGTCAATATAAGAATCAAGTACTGTCCACATTACTGTTACCTGAAGTCTTGTAGATGGGTGTTCTTTAACACAGTCCCTCAGCCATTTTATTGTCAATGGCAATGAAGGTATTACTGCACTGCAAGCAATATAATTATGGGAAGGGCCGCCATTTGAAGTATTCTCATAAAGAAATTCATTAGGTGGTAAAATCTCTTTGCTATCTATCTTGAAATCCTTTTCAAGCGAAGTGGTCATCTCTGCAAATAAACAGAATAATGCACAGGTCAGAGAAGAACTCAAGCTTTGTCACTAATGTTTGGTCCTCTAAGGCAGTGTCATCGCATGAAATAAGGAATTCTGCCATGGGTTCTCTAAATAATTTCATCAGGCAATCTACTGCTGTTGCATTTATCTTTATCTTGAGACATAATCCAAAGCCTAATAATTTTGAAGAACATAATGACAGCAGTAGTTGTTGAATTAAAACTTATTATTGAGTTACACTAATATTAAAGCAATATCTTTTCTCAAGTTGAATTTCCATAGGAAATATTTTCCACTTTGTTCACAAGATAATAAGGATGTTGAAGGAAGATCAACATTATAACTGAATAGCTTTACTCCTTTAATTCTAAGAATACATATTTCAACTGACATTATCCAGGCATATATATGCTTTGTTAATATCTGTTCTGGATGTATGGAAGCATGATGAAGCACCTAGAATTAGGGTTTTTCTAAAAACAACAGCACTACTTTTATGTTAAATAAACTTAGTCCAAACAGGAGAGCGTGTTTCATGACACGCCTAAAAAAATAAAAATAAGAAGAAGAAAGTTGAGCCTCTTCAAATCTTCCAATGAATATGATGACAACAAACAACCAAAATTCAAGACTAATATTAATATCTGACTGAGTTATTGCCTCTTGATGCTGAAAGATCCATTTTCTATGTGAAAGAAAATATGACCAAGACAAGCTGAATGATCATCACTATGAGGTCTCTAAAGTGACAAAGAACACATTACAAGCTGAAAAGATAGAACGTACCTTTCCCATGCATAATCTTCTCCCAGATTCTTTGGAGGTTAAATTGCCATGACAGGTCTATGCCATTGAGATCAGAAGGAATAACTGACGCACCAGAAGTAACCTTAGTATACTTTGACATACTCGGGACAAAAAGTGCTCTTGAGAAATAAATACCTAAGCAAGATTTCAACGCATTCTGAATGCATTAGTGCAATGCAACTCATAAACATGCACAAAAATTCTGGGAAAGCAAAGTAAGAAAATATATAGAAAGGCTTTGACTTGATTTTTTCTTTTTTCAGCAGTTTATCTATTCATAATAGAGCATTTCATGTAGAATATATTGCAAACGCATTTCTCCATCATATAATAAGAGAGTCAACTCACTTAACTGATTTGATAGATGATTCAAAATGCTATCTAATTTATTCTTAAATCCAATGCCAAAAAGTTTTAGATATACTTGAAGCATGTAAGCAAAATAAGGTGAAGTCATACATATTTGCGGCTCAAAGTACACTAGAAAAATAATCATATCACCAAATCCTGTTACTATCAGATAAAACTCGGAAATTCTAGGACACGTGAATATGACTCATGACTTACTAGCTGATGGGCTATTGTGAAAATACTGAAAATAGCTTTTTTCTATAGAAATTGAAAATAACAAATTATCAGGTGCTTTTGAAGCATGAATACCTGAAGAGGCACATGTATTCACTAGCTGTGGAAGCAAAATCTGAGGATTCCTCACATTTAAGCAATTGAATAGAAGAATCTACAGTTAATCAATACTGCATATCAGGAGGCAATTAAGAATGAAATAGATGACCAAAACAAATTCATGTGGTACTTTGTCAGAGTCAAGAATAAGGATGAATTAAAACAACCCAAAACAGTTAGAGTTGAGGATTGCAATGATATTGTTCAGTTGAAAGTGACACCCCTAGTATGTCCTTGAAAATGGGGAAAGAAGCATCCAAGAAAGGATATACTATGTTATCACAAAAACACTGGTTAAGCTCCAGGAACAGCAGAAAGCATCAACTATTTTAAGAACACCTACCCGCCTAACAGATTTCTCAAACTCCTCCAAGGTCTTGCTTTCATGTAGGATGTGACCATTTTTGGAAGGTTCCTCTGCATTTTTTACACTTAAAGAGGAATATGATGGTATTTTATATCCTCTTACTGCATTAGAGAACCACTTTGCACAAGCCTCCATGCTCTCTGGACTATGAGCTCCATCCAAATAAAATATCAAATCTCCACCACAATTTTCAGACACAATTTCTGAGCAGTCAGAATTTGGAGAAGAGTCATAAACAATCTGAGCCCTCCCAGAAAAATGGGCAGTTGAAAGGCCCCTAATAAATTCATCTGGCAAACTAGAATCCTGCAAATCCTATTTATACAGTGTGAAAAGTTAGGAGAAAGAGGTACAAAATGAAGACAGAGGAAGACATGCCCTGGAACCTTGATAGATCATCGAACAATGAAAGAAGGGCAGGTGGACTACTGTTAAAGTGCAAAAAAGCTCTTATTACACACAAACACACATGAAGTGGACCAAAAATAGCTGGCTAATCCAACCAAAAATATTAAAATCTGACTCTTATCTCTGCGTCTAGAAAAGAAACAAGCACACCAACAAGGGATCCATTTTGAAAATTCTCAACACATAATTGCTGATATCATAATTATTGGCAATGCATTTTAGATTCTAATGAAGTATGATTTACAAGGCTTTGTATAAATATTAAATTAGATGCAAGCATGAAGCAAGAGTAGAAATTAACTAACATTTTGATAAAACTTTTCCCAGTTCCCTGTTCTCTGAAGCCAGCATTTAGAAAGTGAGACTGCAAGAGCAGCATTATAGAATTGGTGATCACCAGATAAACGAAGCTTCAATCCCTTCATTTGTTTAAAATCAAAAGGTTCAGTCACTTGCAGTGGAACCTGCAGCCATTGAAAATAGGAAAACATTAATGGCATTAAAATGAAGAGGCCCATCTGCTCATCTGTGAGGTTGCACATGTTCGTGAATGCATGTATGATTGCTGACCTATATTTCCTACTAAATCAGAGCTCTCAAATACCAGAAGTCCTTGGTTACATATAACTGAAAGGCTGAGAAAGATAATCTCTCTGATGGTCAGACCTAAAGACTCAATTTGAAAACTGATTAGATTACTAAAAGCTTGTCCTTTAAATCTGTTAGGAACTTAGGATTCATCTCAATCATATGGCATGTATTGTTTGAACACATGGTATGTCTAAGCTTCCTATTTGAATGAAGACATCATTTTGTCCTCAATTCATTTGCAATATCACATATGTAAACAAATTATCACATACATATAGTGACAGACCAAGCTGAAACTAGATCAGATTCAGATCTTTAATTAATCTAATTAAAAACCAAACTAGTAACTAGAAATGTGAAGTTTTATGGGTTTCCAGTAATATTTTGATAAACAATATCCCGAGTCAAGGTAAGACAAAGAGCTTTTGACCATACAAACTCTACATCCTTTTTTTTAAAAAGAAATAATAAATTGGCATTGATAAGAGACAACCTTACAATGCTCTTTCCTGAGGCAATTTATAATAGTTGATGGGATTGATGATTACCATGAGTTCACTGGCCCTGTCAAGGATAACATCCATTGCTTCAGAAGGTTGGGGTACTGTGAAGGCAGGAACTTTAGGCTTCAGGAACAGGTAAGACATCAATTCTTCAGAAAATAGGGCAAAAAATGAAGAGGAAAGGGGAGGGGGGGACTTCCAATTTAAATAATTGGAACAAAAATATTACAACAAGTAGCCTTTTTCCATAGAAATCAATTTTCAAATTTGGTTGCTGAAGTAGAATTTTCATACCTTGAAAATCCCTGCCTTGTGTGAAGCTATCTGTCCAAGAGTATCTCCTGCATAGTTTTTAATACTTAACTTTTAAATACCACCTTTCGTTATTTTGACCAATTCACTGTTGTTGAAGAAAAACCACAAAAATTGAAGTCTATAATGAGAGTTTACTTAGATGATGGACACCACATTGCCAATGCAGGAACATGTTAAGCTCTGAGTAAACTCAATGCAAACACTGGAAAGAATGTTTACAGAGTATAAGACATACGCACCCAATATCTCAGTATGATCCATCCCCAGAGAAGTAATGCCACACACAGTAGGTTCTTTAATCTGCTAGGTTCACAATCAGTTTCAAATGTCATAGGTCATAGCACTTATTCTAACATTAGGATTTCTATAATTTATCAAGGGGATTAAAGAAAAGGTGACAATTTCTTTAAACAATTTTCTTCTATTAGTTCAAGAAAATATATTAAAAGACAATTGTTGTTAACAACAGAAGTTTAAAGAAATAAATCTCAGTGATACCATACATCAAATGCATACCACGTTAGTTGAGTCTTCTTTACCTCCAAGACCAACTTCTATAATAGCAGCATCAACCTATGAATGGGAACCATTTCAATAAAATATTACAACCGAGGGGAAACAGGGGGAAAAGAAGAAGAAAGAAGAATGTAACATAAGCAGATATATGTAAATGTTAATAAGCACCTATAGTTAAACAGCAAAGCTAAAAAAATTGTACGAACTAGCAGCACATTATAATTAACTAAAAAGTGCAGCATATGAAAAGTAAAGGTTGAGCAAGGATTCCTGAATCAAACATAATAAGTTATCAAGATGCACATAGACATAAGAACACAATAACATAATTATGATCCAAAAAAATAGAATACTTTTGACAGCATTCACCATTTCATCTAATATAATCACTACTTGCATGATTTCATCTTAGATTGTTAGCAAAAGATGAAAAACTTTTAGTTTGGTTTCATAATAATCCTGATAGTTTTCAGATCTAGAAAAACATAGCAGCAGAGATGGAGAACGTAATCCATCCATGTTGAGATAGAAAGAATTCCATAATGAATCAAAAATATATCATTAACTTATTATTATTATTATTTATATTTACTTAGAGAGTTTGTAAGGTAACAAGCACTGAAATACATGATATGTCCTTTATGAAAACCACATTTATCAACGAAGCAAACAGTTGTCCAGCAAGGGTAATTATATGAAACTGGAAAAATGTTGGTTTGTACTATAGTGCAAAAAAGCATGCTGCAGGAAAAGAAAGGTAAATATGTATTCTAGCAATGACACAAGAAAATTTTTATAATCTAGAAAGCATGGACAAACTGGTTTGGGTTGGTACTGCATTATTCTGAACAAAAATAATCTTGCATCTCCAAAACAAATATAAGTAAAAATTTTATAAACATTGGCTGGTGGACTATGAGAATTTGAACCAGGAAATGACAAGTTCACATAGAATCTTCCACAGTGGCTACTGCAAACAGGGATATATAGCATTTTTGCAAGGACAATATAGTAAGATACTCAATAATAAACTCAAATATGTGGCTTACCTGTTCAGATATAAATATTTTGAAAGCCAATATAGCAAGAAACTGAAACAATGGGGGCATCGGAAGCTGCTCTGTAGCATTTTCCTGCAAAATTAAGCTTCAGGAATTAAGAAACTGCCACCAGAAGATGTCATTATCAAATGGATAATATTTTCATGTTATATTTGTTTCTTCTCACAAATGATTTCACATCTGAAACATAAATATTTAATTATAAGATTTGAATCTTGAAACACGACAATATATTGTATGAAAGTTATGATTTCTCATCAATATCAATGGACAATGAAAAAACAGAAACTTAGTTTTAAAAATTAAATTTATATTGCTTGTTACATGATGCATCCAAGTATAACGTCTGGTCAATCTTTCAAAGTAGCTTATCACAAGAATTTCCACTTTGAAACTGGGAAAAATTTTGTAAGCAATAGCAATGAAGCTTACGAAGGGTTAATAATTTATCATCTCAATTACTCTCAACCATAGAGCTCTCTCCCTTTTGATCCACAAGGCAATATCTGTTGATGGTATTTAGAAGATCCAATGGGAATAATAGAACAGGATATCTTATCAGAAGGCCAAAAGTGGATGGCCAACAATACTCTAACAACAGCCAAGTTTTCTATTAAGTGTCAGGAACCAGCAATGATGCCTACTTAAAGCAATGCTTGGATATGAGATAAATACATAGATTTAGAAAAAGAAAGTCCAAAAGAATCTCTAAAAAATGCAATAACATAATACCTCCAATTGGTTCCAACAATCCCAGAAATACTGTAAAAATTTATCTTCAGATATGTCAATCCTACAGAGACAATTAAAATTCAGACATTAATGGTATGCAATGGCAACAAAATTAGTGAACAAGAGCATGAATTTCAGCTAAACAGCTAAGTGCTCTGTTGTAAAACATAATAAAGATGGCACTTATTATTTTTCATATAAGCATCTGCGGAATTCTATGCACATATCTTTATTCCCTAATCCATCCCTGCTCTTCAGAAGGAAAACATCATCGCTTTCCATCTAAGAAGTAGGCAGCCCTAATTGCTTCATCTGCTTGAACTTACAATTATGGGGAGGGTTTATTAACAAATAATTGTGGTGAAGTGTATAGACCAAGAATAATCAGAGATGCTCATATGGATTATCCCACCAACTACTCTTCATGGACTCAAAGGTATAATTTTTCCTTTTGTGAACGTTTATAATGCAAATATTTAATACTAAGCAGTCTATCTCATCACAAAGTTACTTTCACAAGATATTGCTATTAATATTAAGAGAGCAAGAATAAGAATATAACCTAATCAACTGAAGTCTAAATGTGTTCTCAGTCATCTGGGTTCATTGTAATGAGTAACAAGTTTTAAAAAAATTCTACATAGTTTACCAGGATCAACCATATGTCTGTGATGTACATTCAAGTACCAGGTAAAGGAAGGATAAGATGAGTGTGTGTCTGTGTGTGTGCGAGAGAGAGAGAGAGGGGGAGAGAGAGAGATTACAACAGATGAATGGAATGTTGATACAGTATCTACCTAAATAGAAAGATTAACCATTCTAGCCAAGGTAGCGCATTCAACTACTAACCCATCTATACGAAACCGTTCACGCACATCGATTAGGTGAGGGGATGTGAAAACTCCAGTGCGAAAGCCACACTCCCTTAAGATTGCCTCACAGAATATGCATGTTGAACCCTAATAAGTAATCCATTAACAAAACAATAAAAAAAGAGGACATGAAACTGTAATAAAAAAAAATTAGAAACTCTATTCATCAATGTAGTGTATCTAATCCTTTACATAGCTATAAATGCAGGATGAACGTGAATGTTAGGGATGTCCTTTCTGTCATGTCAGATACCTGACAACAATATCAGACAACTATAAATGGGTAAAATATCTGTTATATAACCACTTTATTTCAACCATCTTAATACATGCACTAATTTTTTCTAAAAAGATAATGTTCATCATAATAATTAGTTCTTGAATCTTGAAGCAAATAACAAAATTAACTTTTCAACATACTGCGATAAAATGAATCAAGAAAATATGACAAATTATGAATAGAGTACCTTCCCCTTTGTTCCTGCCACATGAATAATTTTGAGCCCATTTATATCTTCTTCCAAACCCAGTATCTGTATAGAAAACATGCATTTTATTTTCTACTGTTCAAAGAAGTCTCCTGAAGCAATAAAGGCCTCTGAAATATGATAAGAAACTAGATCATTCAAGGAACATTGTCTGTTACGAGAAGGAACTCCTAGGAAGTAGAACATTTTCTTTTCCCTGATTGGTAAAAATGCATAAAGAATTTTGAGCCTGATGAGTTGCAATCTCACAACCCACTTCTGTTTTGTTCTATTTTCTTCCTTATTTTCACTTGGGCAGATGGGTTGGGAGAAAATTGGATTATGCCCTGAAACTCACCAAGACAAAACTATGCCATAACCAATCATAAGGTTATAAATTGCAGGCTGCAACAGCAATTGCGGTTGCAATATTGTGGTTTTTGAGGTTTCCGCAACTACAACAAGGCTGCAATTGTAGCCACATTAGGCACATTTTCCCACAATTGTCCGCAATTTCTATAATCGTGCAAGGCAACCACAACCGCAATTTAAAACCTTGGTTATAATTTCATAGTATCATCCATCATCACTACTACTTCAAAATGCTGGGAAAACAGTTCAGCATTACCTTAAGATACATCAACATCTTTTCTAATTTTCCATCTACCGGTGGCTTCTCTCCACGCCTTTGGCGAGTAATAAGAGATGAAAGTTTTGCCATGGCAGTTTCATACGAAGACAATGGAAAATTCCGCAATTGTCCTTTGGCGACGCCATTGCTTCCCCTTTCAAAAAGAACTTCAGATGGCATCTTATATCCAAACCCTAAAACATTCAAGCCACAAAAGGATTTTCTGAAACTCAACGTTAAGCTTTTACACGCTCTGCAGTTTCACACGAGAACAAGTTTCACATACTTTCTAGATTGATTAAGTTTCAGAACACAAAATAGAGAAAGTTTGTGCAATGTGCACCACACGATGTAAAGTAATTCAATATTTGAAATTGAATTTAATAAACCTTATATAAAGAGGCATCTCGTAATTTTGCTTTGAAAAAAAGAGCTTACTGTTTCCAGTGAGATTATTATGTATTCTTCTTATGCGTGCAGGTAAACGGTTAGAAATACAATTTGTTGTAATGGTGGATTTGATATGTCGCTGAGGGAAGTGTGGAACTCCAATTATCTCATACTTGTGGTAAATGTTGATGTTGGTACTAATTATCATCGACATATCAACCCTGCAATGCAAACATTGCCACAATAAAAAAAAGGTACCAAGATAGAATAATAAAGTCAGATATTCTGATTAGGAAAGAAAAAGGGGAATTACAAAGTAAAAAAGAGAAGCCATAATCAGAATCAGAATTGTTGGTGGTTGGTGGTTGGTGGTGCAGCTTTGTTTTCAGTTCTATCCGTGGTGGAGGTTTGGATGACCACTACTAGCGGCAACGGTTTCAACTAATTGAAAAAGAAAAAGGTCTTTTGAAGAATTGAAATTGAAATGGGCCTCAGAATTGGACCTCTTCGTTTTGACCCGCCAGTTAAAACAGGCCCGGTTCCATTGCATAAAATTTTAGAAAAATAACTTAATAGTACAGCTTGTAAGAAATTATTATTATTTGATTCGGCTTGAAAAATTAACAAAGTATTCAACTACATTAACTAATAATTTACATACTATTAACCATGTATCAAGTATCAAAATAAAGATAATTTATTGGTTAACCATATGTAAATTATTGGTTAATGTAGTTGAATACTTGGTTAATTTTTAAAACGAACCAAACTGGTATTATCTTTCACAAGAAGAACTAAAGAGTCATTCTCCCTAAAATTTTACCATTTCGGCTTTCTTTCTTTAAAAAAAAAAGAAAAAAAAGAAAAACTCACTCTACTTATAAAAATTTAATGATTAAATTGATTTAAAATTAAGATATTTGTGTTTAAAAAGCTATACATAAAAATTGATTTGATTTTGAAATGAAATCTTATGTTTAGAAATTTATAAAATAAGAATTTATTTGATTTTGTAAAAATTTATTCAAATGCTAATGACCTTATAGTTTAGTGACATCTCTCATAATCACAGGGGGTTGTGGTATTCAAGGTAGGGGATCAAATCTCAACCCCTCACACCTCATTCTCCTAATTCCTTACCAAAATTTCAATAAGGGTCTCTTTACTAAACAATTACAATCAAATCATATCAAATTGAAGTGAATTAAATTTTTACATCAAATCAAATCAATTTTATTTTTTTTAATAATTCTAAACATAATATAATAAATTAAGGATGGGATAAATAGTTGAATGAGTCATGGCTCATTACTCAACTTAATTTAATCCACTAAAGTAATGGATTGAGCTAAAAAATTACAGCTCGTTTGGAATCAGTTAAACAATGTTTGTACTATTTTTTTCTTTAAAAAATTGTTAGTGACGTATGAATTTTACCATTAAAGTGATAAAACTTATTAATATTTTTCTCAATCAATTTTTTTTATATAATATGAATTTTTCTAAGGTGAATACATAAGAAATTTAAATATTTTCTTATTGTGGTCAATTGATATCTAGATTTATTTATGCCCTCTATTTAATTTTTCGTAGTCTAATCCCAAGAAATTAGTGAAGATTTAAATATGTAACAATGTATCTATCACACATCACACACTCCACACACTCGTATTCACCATCACACCAACCTCTTAGATTGTCTTTGTTACTATTTTATGTATAATCAAATATCACTCATGATCTCATTTCAATAAAAAATAAAAATAAAAATAAAAATCAAATAGCCATCATCAAAACTAAACTCACTTTCATCTAACTTTTTCTTTAAAAAAAATTAAGGATTTTTTTATGAATTACAGTTTTGTAATACATTTTCACAAATTTAAAATTAAAAAAGGTATAAATTATTATACTATTATGCATTAAAGTAAGTTTTTTATTCACGACATTGCAGTGTCACAACTAATTACTTATAAAATTGACAAACTAAATTTTAAGGCCTAATTCACCTATGGACCTTGACTCAATGGTTTGAATTTCGAAGTCACCAAACTTGATGAAGAGCTATCTCGTTCATTCAGCCAAAAAATCATGAAAGTAAAAAGAAAACTATATTTATTGTTGACTTGACAAGCACTTGCACCTTGAACAAATTGTGGGTGAAACACCAAAAAAATTTCCTTTTCTTTCTATGCTAAGTATAGTTTAGGGATATCAAGTGGTTACTTCTCATTTGTAGACTTCAGCGGGATTTTGAAACCCTCTCATTTTAACCTGAAAGTACTATACTATTTTATTAAAAATGTAATAAGTGATACTACATGACTATACATGTTCGTTGAATTAAATTTAAAATATTTTTTTAATAAAATTTAAATTAGATCTAATAGTTAAAAAACTGTTGAAAGTCATACTCTCAAAATATATTAAAATTTAAAAGAGAATTTCTCTCTAAAGGCACCATTTCTCTTTTAAAGGCACCAAAGAATTCACCATCAAAAGATACTTTTTCATCTCTTCAATGACAAGTAATCAGATTTCATTTGGTCAAATTACATGTCAAAAACTGTTTCTTGTCCTAAAGCACAAAAGAATCTCAAGATAATTTATACGAATTTTTTTAAACTGTTTAATGTTGAATATGTCTCAAGCAGTTTATGTGTAAAAGAAGAAAAAAAAACATTTTGACCCAATATCTAAAAAGTTATAGGAATAAGTTTTTCAATTCATGACAAGAACTTTTCTTTTCACTCCTCTTATAATCAATCACACTATGACTAATCACAAAAAATTCATTTGAGTGCTCTTGAATGCCTGTTTGGGTTAGTGTATTTTACTTTCATAAAATCTTATAATTAAAATGGTTCAAATCATAATAGGATTGTCACACTTTGAACCTAAATCCTTTACAAAGTACAAATCCCCCAAACTTAAAAGATGTGTTCATGATCAATTGAACCATTACTCGTGGTTTATAATTTTTTTTCTGGTGTAATACTCATGGTTTATGATTTAAAGATATCTTCTGATATTTTCCTATTTGTGATCCAGAAAAAAAAATTACATACACAAGAATTCAGATGAATCGCAGGCAAAAAACTTCAATAGAAATAAAACGTTCCTATAAGAGAAATTTAGAACATCTCACCTAATTTCAGAGAAATCCACAGCCAAATTCACCAGAAAACAAATTTATGGAGTTTGGTTGAGTCTCACAAGGAGGCCACTTTTATAGTTATTATTATTTTTTTGGTACAAGAGTGGCGCCACTTTTATAGTTAACTTGAGTTGAGTGTGTAATAGAAAAGCATCAGATTCTAAAATTAGGTTTATAAACGGAATGCTTTAAAAGTACAAGCTGTCCTTCATCCACATAAAATTACCTTATCCCTGGAGTATTTTTTTTAAAAAAAAATCTCTTTTTGGCTGGACATCTTTCTTCTCCAGTTGAATCTTATCCTTATTTTTTCACTTGTTTTGATTAATATATCATTCATAAAATTATCCTTTGATTTTAACAATGACAGGCTTTCCGTTTTCTTTCATTATTTTAAGATTCTTGGGAATGTTAGAACTCAGGTTCTCTGGATTTCATTCTCCTCCATTCACTTCCATAACAATTGCATGATGGGTTTGTTTTTTCTTCCTCCCCTTTTCATTCACTTTATTTTTCTTTTCCCATGTCAAAAATTGAAAAATGACCTCTGGAGTCTGAACACAGCTTTTCTTCGACCCCCACATCCCCAAAAGGGAAGATCATTTAGATTTGACTTAGCTTTTGGGTAACCAGAAAATTTGGTTCACTGAATGTACTAATTCCATGTGAAGTGTGAACAAAATAATTGTTTGCTGCGCAATGATTGCAATCCAAGGAGCTTTGGTAAGGCTAAACATGTGAAGTGAAGATCAGCCAACATGACAAATACGTATTTGAATGGTTTTGGTGTCAATGACATAGAATATGGCCAGAATTCGCCAAGAAAAAATTTCTTTTAGATTATAATGTTGTTGACATTCAGCAACAAATCTATCAACACAGATAAAATTGGATGAATTGATAACTCAACTCTTTTTTTATTTTCCGCAACACCAAGGAATTGAAGTAAAATCCTGAAAATTGCAGGATTGAAAAAGTGAAAATATTAAGTCTATCATGCTGAATCAACGCAGGATAAGAACAAGGCGGAAAAAGGAACATAGATTCAGACCTTATGACACGACTCTCTGATATTAATATGAGCTGCAATAAGGGGTCCAATATTCCCATCCAAAACAGAATTTAGGTCTGGCACGTCAATGCCACTCTTTACATCATGTACTAACTTGTATGGATGAGAGACATACCTCCGAGTTTCTTCTTGCCACAGATTGACAATGTTATCCTTCCTTATACTACTTATACTTGAAACTCCTTGTTCCCTTGCTATCACTTGAAGTTTAGCTTTCAATCTGTTTAGTGCTTTCATCTTATTAGCAAAGTGGCTTCTCTCACCTGCACAAAGAAAAAATAAAATAAAATGAAATCAAGAAAATTCACCATTTTTATGCTTGGCGAAGTTTTTTGAAAATGCTCCAGGGAAAGGAACTGGGTAGTTTTATTTTAGTTCTATCAAATTATTGTCAGGGGATGTGGTAGAAAAGCAAAAGAGAAAATTGAGAAATAGTGAGTGCAAAATATTAATTAACTTCTTCCACATGCATTTGCTAGTCTTCTCCATGTGTGAAATTAATGCATCTGCAAACTTGATTAAATCAGGGCCAATTAAACAGATGATGCCAAGTATAACTTTTACCCATTTCATCTCTTTTGGCTGCCAAGTCAAACAAATTTTTCACAGCCCCCAACCCTCAATCACAACTTCTTAAAACAAGAATTATAAATAGGCCTGGGAATTGACAGCTGCTTATATGATGTTATAATAGTGTCATTCCAAGGTAGGGATCACTGTCCCACTAGACTTCTGAATATCTTTTCTACTTTTTATTTTATCATTAATACTCGATGGATAAATAACAATATAGAGCAACATGTGAATCTATTCAGGTTCATTATATGAACCCATTTTATAATTAAATTAACTAATTATTTATAATTTATATAAGCTTAAAAAATATAGTTTGTTAAATAATGAACGAATGAACAAGGTAAGCTATAATTCAGGGTGATGTAATCCTAAAAATGGAGAAAAGAATCACTATTTTAATGGGGTAAACATAAAATCCCTTTTAAACTTGCTGTTGTAGTTATTGTTCAACAGAGACAACAAAATCAAAAAAGAAGACACATGACAAAAGTTCTTCATAAAATAAAGTGTTAACAAAGAATACATAAGATGCTGCTCAGAGTCAGTTATGCTTGCTTCTTTTCTTTTTCTTTTGCTTTCCTATTTTAAAAGCCATAATTACCATGTCCTCATGAACCATAATCAACTTTATTAAGCTTTCACCTCTTGTAAAACACAGCAATCAAGACCAGGATTCAGTCAAAATGCTTGAAAAAATGGAGAAGCAACTTCAAAGAGAACCTGAAGTCCAAGAATGTGGATAGGTAGCATGACATAGCACTGTTTATCACAGCATAAAAGGAAGGAGAGAGAAGAGAGAGATTTTCATGTCAGATTGGGATGTATTGATGTGAAGTGACTGGATGTCATAATGTCATAATGCACTAAGAATAACCAAAGATACCAATCTATAGACTCTAACAATCTATCACATTAGTAGTTTCACCAACAGAAGGCATGTCCATCCATGTCTCTGGTGAGGCCAAAATGAAGAACTTCCTCTAGCAACTTGAAGTAACTATCAGTTAATTTTCATTCTTAAGTAATATTTGGTGAAAAAAATATCCCTTAATTTCAAGATCTGCTTCTCTTTTAACTAGTAAAGAATCCACAATGTGGTATCGTGAGCTTTTTGTTACCTATTTTTCCTATAAAAAAAACAGTAACAGCAGTATTGCTCAATTTCTCACCTCAAGAAATTAGTGCAGCAAGTTGTATAGTACATATTAGATTCAAAATCAATGAGACCACAAAGCTCTAGCAGTTTCCCTGATGAATGTGGTGTGGAACCTAATTTGATAAAGTTTTTAATGCAAAGTAAGATCGAGTAAAGGGGGCATGGCATGTCTGTGTATGCCATGCATCAACGTGCTGCATTAGAAATCTTGCAAGTAGACTAGCACACCATCAATGGCCATAAAAAAAAAAGAGTAGCACATCATCTGGGACATTGCAATTTCATTTGCAAATTTTGGCCATGGTCATGAATATAGGATGAAAAGAAATAAAGAAATTATAAAAACAAAAAGGTAAACATTTGAACACAAACATATGCATACCAGAGGATTGGACACTTATGCCAGTAGGTAGATGCTGAATGCAAACTGTAAGCTCAGTTTGTCTCTTCTGTTTTCCATGAATCAAGGGTGATGAGATAATCAAATCCTCAGAATCAATTTCTAGGTCACGAGCATTCTCAAGGAACATGGGAACAACATCTACAATTGCCGAGCTAGCCTGCAAATTTTGAATTTTGCAAACAAAATTACTTTATCAAATTTCAATATTTAGTTCAAAAGCCCAAAGACATTGATAAATTTTCTAAAGAATAGGATATATAAGGCATAAATTTTCTAAAGCATAGGATATATAAGGCCATGCTATGATTGTAGTATTATAGCCCGAATTCACTATAGCAATAATGCGGCCAAACTTCATTGTTGCGAATTAAGAAAGGTCACAGGGATGACAGCTTTACGATCAGAAGTTACTTCCCTTGAAATATCATCTAATCCAGCAAATTTGAATTATGTACTTGATGAAATTTCATAGATAAAAGAATTTTGAAGAAACTTCATTGTGAATAGTAGGAATATGACCTTTCTCTTCATCATGGGCTTCTGCCAACATATTTTCAAGAAATATCAAGCTACAGTTTTCCTAAAGTTTTGAACTTATTTGAAACTGATTTTGCATTTTTGCTAGAGCTGAAAGAATTTAAATTTCCTCAAAAAAGAGGCCAGTATGTAAAGGGTAATCAGAAAGCTTGCTCCACCAGAAGAACAGAAGTTTCATATATGGACAGATCTGGACAAACTCAAACTAATGCTGGGGCATGGCAAAAAGGTTCAATTTTAGACTAGCCAGTAACCTGTAACCTATTACCTACCTATTTAACTACAGAGCAAAAGTCTGCATGGATGGGCATGGAATTTCATATGATAGTTAAAGGCTCAGAAGAAGAAAACTGAACAGCCTGAATAATATTCCGACATATTAACCAACTGCAGTTTCTGTCAAAGGGGAAGTTATGAAACCAAACTAAAGGAAGACAATATTTGAACAAACCAGACAAAGTGATCATATCTCAACAAATATTATGTGATGGAATTGGAATTAACACTCAATATAAGGAATTAGAAGACTTTTCTTCCCAAGAAAAGTTTTTCTATAATAATATTCAATATGAAAATAATGCAGTGCATTACAAAAGAAAATCAGTTTACTATTAGGTAGGAGAAAAGGAATTGTTTACACCTCAAGCTGAGAAGATTCATTCAGAGAACTCCTTATCAGGTAGTGAACTCCTTTTTCCCCTGAAAGATAGCCATAAGCACACTCAAATTCAAACTCTATAGTTGCTGAATTAATTCCTCCATTCTTGAACGGAAACTTGTCAACAATCCTTCCTTCGTAACCTTGTTTTTTGGCCCATTTAAGATACATGCTTAGAAGCTGCTCTGCCCACAGCTGGATTTATGCAAAAGTAGGTCAAAGACAGCCAGAACAACTTTACATAAATAGGTTAAGAACATAAAATATTGAATCATAGAGTGGACAATCAACAACTCAGTTTTACAATAGTCTTGATGAAACATATAGGTTTGTCATGAGTAAACAACGTAAAAATTGGCACATTTCATAAGTTTTAGTACTTGAAGAAAATCCCTCAATAATTAAGTTCAAACAAATTCCAAGATTGAAGTAATACTAAAACTTCAACACATACTACACCAGAAAAATCAATATTTTATAGTAGAAAATAACACATCCACCCATTAAAGTTGATTTCTATTCATTTCAGTAGCAGATGGAACTTGATTGCTGTAGAAATGAGTAGGAATTTTATTGGCTGGTACAGGTACAGCACCATGGCAAATCAAACATTTCAGTTATCAATGAAAATCACTCCTTTGTAAGAGGAGAGCAAGGATGATATTTAACTTTAGTTCCAAATGTGTGCCTGTAAAACAATATTCAATTACACTTATGAACAATTGCTAAAGTGAAAAATCAATTTTAGAATGCATCATCTTAGAATTTGGGTTTGGGCCTAACTTAACCCCAAAAGCTAGCTCATGGAGTGAGGGTTGCCCCCCACTTATAAACACTACTCAAGCCATATCACTATCCAATGTGGGACTCTCAACACATCATAACCAAGGTTAAGTTTTCACTGAATATAGCAACACAATCTATCATACATCTGCCAGATTCACAAGTTATAAGTTCAAACATAATCATAATGAAGTTAAAACATTACATTATCAAACCTTAGGATAGATGCCTCCAGGTCCAGCTTTTATAACCAAACAAGCTCCCGCTAGATCAAATGGCCCCTTAAGAAGCTTAGACATCTCATACTGATCCAGAATCTTGCTCACATCCAAAGATGCATCATATGCTTGTTTATAAAGCCCATAATCAATAACCTTCATCTCAGTCAACAGCTTGATCAGCTTTGCTTCCTCTACCTGCAGGATATACAACAAGGCATCACTTTCTTTTCAAAGAAAACAAAAAAGCAAACATATTTAAAATAAACTGGAATGACATTCATTATATGCTTTTAGTGGTTATGGCAAAGGTACTTCTTGAGCCACAGGATCATAAATGTTATAATTTTCATCAGGTAGCACAATTCTGGTTAACCTTCTATTCTATCTAATAAGTGATTTCCTGAGCCAAGCATATATCATTAATCACTTTTAAGAAGTGTGGTGGACCAAAGGGAGCAAGAGGGTTCAACTGCACATCAGAAGTTTACAGTGGCTAGAAGTAATATAAAGTAATTCTGATTGAATAAAAAGCCATTCACAATTTCAGGGCTATCTCTGAGCTTTACAGGACAGCTATCTAACTAAATATCATATTTATAATTGTCTCAGACAAGAAGTACTTGTATGCTTCTTTCTTTGGCGTAATTGCTACATTTCATTTTATTTTTTATCAGTGTACCAGAGTCACACACATCATTAGTTTAATGGCCAAAACAATCATCACACCAATCAAATTTTATATAGAAGAGAAGATAAAATAATTTTGTCATAGTTCTGGTGAAACTGATGGGAACGGAACATCACCTTGTATCTTAAGTCCTTAAGAGCATCAACCACTTTGGCACTATTAGCCAACTTGACAAGAATGTCGTTGGACTTAGCTAGATCATCCCACAGATCAAAATTCCGTACCATTTCTTCTTGCTTAGTCCACCTTGCTTCTTCCATTTCCAAGGCTGTTGATGCGAACATGTCAGCACGAAGTACTGCATCTTCAATCTTCCTTCTTAGAGAAAATAAACCTGATTGTATTTAAATGACTGTCATGATTCATGCAAATAAGAAGTAATATAAAGCAGTAGGCATCAACAGCTTATAAGTTATAACAGTCATTAGACTAACAATAGTCATTATTTGACATTGACTTCACTCAGCCTCAGGCCATCAAATTTAGAAAGGGGAAGACAGAAAAAACAAGAAAGTGAATATTTGTGCAAGGGTGATAAACACCACCATATGCATGAACCCTCGTGATCATATATGCAATTAGCATGAGGTATATATGGTAACTATAAGGAGTGGCATTCTTCTAACAAATTTACATTGACAAGTAATTCTGTTTATAGAGAATAGTTAACAGAGTTTCTCTTCTTTTACCATTGAACCAAGTTTAACATTCCAGTACTTCTGCGACATCATATATCAAAACTACCCAATTATCTGAAAAGAGTACATGATAAGAGCTCTCCCATTATTACCAGAGACATTTTTCCAAAATGAGGTGAGTGGGCCAGTTATCCTACAGACCTGTAGTTCTTTAGACTTTATCTGCATGTTTTGTTGAAATAGGCATACAGCAAATATTGAACCTCACAAGCTCCCACTATTTGGGACATTGTTGGAACATCTATAGCGAATAAAAAGATAACATTTTACAACCAATATATCATCATCAGCATTTTTGGAGTAATATATTAAAACCAAGAAAATCCGTTCTTGACTGATAACACACACACACCTGAACATGAGTCCTATATTCATCTTCTAAAAGCTTAACCAGATGCTCTCCTCCTTCCCCCTTCTATCCTCAGTTTGTCCAAAACAGATTAATGATGTGCTTGGTAGAGTGAAAATGGGAAGGTGGAATGGAAAACGAAGGAATGAAAATAAGTGGTGTCTCTAGATTTATTTTGTATCGAAATACCTCTTCAAATCTCACTACTCCATTTTCACCTTCCCATTTTTACTCCTATAAAGCAAAGAGAAATGACATATAAGAATAAAACCCACTATACTACACCTTCACATTGAGCCACTAATATCAATTAAGAGAAAAATCAAAAGGTTTCAACTTTCAAGCTCTGGCTTTACAGCCAGAATAGATTTTTTTGGTTTCCCATTGTATTGGTATTGTCAGGTGCCAGAAGCATAACCTCTCATTTTTTTTATACACACCGTTCCAAAAATCGAACTTAATGACCGAACCTTTGCAGTCAGAATAGATTAAGATTAACCATAGCAGTATATGTTCTTACACAAAATAAATAAATAAATAAATAAAAAGATAGCATTTTGGAACAGACCCACTTGTTTGTAGACCTCTTTGTTGTCAGCCATGGAATGACAAGCTCTAATTCCGGAAGAATATAGAAGCACCTGAGTATGTGGCTTCTTCCTTACCAGAGCAGACTGCCATTTTGAGTTAAAAGAAGATGCAATATCATGAGCTTTTCTTAAACAAGCAGGTTCAGAGACCACAGTTGCCATAGAAGCAAACAGTGAAAAATGGGTGCCACACAAATATGAAGTTGAATGCCTAGGTCCCTCTGCTACCTATCAAATCAAAGCTCCTACTACTGTTTGTGTTTGTGGCAAAATGAAAATATAGTTCCGCTTTGTTTTTGCCCCCCTCCGCTGCCTTATCTTCAAAGGGAAAATCCATTTTCAGAATTTCAGTGTAATGCACATTTAGACAAGTGGACTACACCACAGCCACAGCGGGTCAGAGAAACAGAATCGGTATAAGTATAACTCAGCAATATAAGGAATTAACTTGAAAAGAATTAATTGAAAAAAAGTTTAACGTTGAAATATTTAATTTTAAATTTTGAAAAATTTTTATACTAGGAAGTATAATTTTTTTATAAAATTATTGAGTTTCATTTATTAAAATTAGTTTTGTAGTATTTTTGTATCCGTACTTTTAAAAATCGCTACTTCCTACCTCAAAATTAATTTTGTTCACAAAAAAAAATTAATTTTAATTTTTTTTAGTTTGTACAGTAAGAATATCATTATGCTAATTTTGCTTTAAGCAAAACAAAATCCTTCTACACCTCCTGCCATGCTTGCATCTTCACCTTTACATGCACTATTGCCGTAAATCTCTCTCCGACCAATCATTGGCCAGAGAAGGGCAACTTCGAGTACCGTGTGAAATTGGCCAACTGCAACCTTTCTTATTCATTTGTATGTGTGGGTAATTCATGGTAGATTTTGGCTCATATTCTTGCTCCACATATTGATATTAGAGTACCTTTAGTTGTAGAATGTGTAAGATTTTTACTATCATGATATTATGTGTAAATGCCTTTTTTCCCTCATGTTTCCCTTCCCGAACAAGTTACATTGTTATGTTATTTATCCATGGAGGATACATATTTTCATGTTATTTTTCTTAGAAGCTGATTTGCCTCCACTCTATGCAGAACTCAACATATTTTAGCAGCTTTCAACTTTCCATACGTTCCATACTTTTTCCTCTTTTAGGTATAGATTTGAGATGGAACACATTATCTTCATTACTATCTTTCCATCGTACACGTGGCCAAACAATATTGTACTATATTAAGATTATTTTACGGAAATTTATTTATAACTTAATAATTATATATATATATATATTATCTTTTTTATTTTTAAATATTACTTAATACTAATATTTTTTATTGAATTATTTGGCAAAATGTGAAGCAGTGTTAGTCTTGCGGACATACATAGTACCATGTTGATTGTTACGGGTAATTGGCTGTCATGACCACATTCCAGGTGTATTTTATCTAGATGTATATACCAATCTTAAATTTTAACGTAAGAACCAAAGTTTTAAGAGCCAATTAAAATAATAAATAACAATAACCATCATCATATATAACTCATTTCTATAAAGATTAAAAAAAAACACTTAATTGATTAATTTTAATTCAAAGTTTCAAGCTCAAACAACCAAATTACTAAACATAATACATTCATATCATAATTCACAAGCAAAATACATAAAAATAGAGAACAAATTCAAGTCTTTTAAAGCATTACTTCAAAATTCAAACAATCAAACAACAAGTCATAATTCATTTATGTCTTGTCAAACATTAACGCATCTTCCAAGCATGAGTCTCTCCACATAATTCAAGTAGCTCACAATCACCATTATCACTATTCACATCTTCTTGAGGAAATGAATCCAAATTAAGTCATTCATCTTCAACTCTTTTGTTGTGATTCTCTTTATTGTTATCTTGAAATAATCATGGAATGAAAAAGTAATCAATAATGAAAAAATTAATTTAGCACACATAACAAGTAAAACATAAGTTACAAATGTTTAACCTTCATGATCATGTAGACCAACCTTTGGAATTGATTTCTCATTATAAAGCATACTTTCTATATCATCATAATCTTTTTCCATAATCCAAAACTCAATGTCGTCTATGCTCTCATAGTCAATAGGATTATAAGCACTATTCTTGTTAAAGGCTCTAAACAATGACATGAATTAATAAGTATATCCAAATGAAATTTCGCAAAGAAACATCAAATTAGAATGACATACCTATTTTTCAAGCACAAATTGTAATGCACAAATTGTAATGCACAAATACAAGATCATTCAACCTTTGATACTTCAACATATTTCTCTTTTTTGTATGTATTCTTTCAAAAACACTCCAATTTTCCATGCTTGGACATTTGGCACACCATTTGCAAAAGTTTTCCACCACATATTTATTGAAATCATAGTATATATAGAATCATAATCAATATGGATTATAATTAAAGAAGCACAATATAACTAGAAAATTTTAATATTTAAGTAAAAACTTATCAGAACGCATTGTCTTTAAACATTGAATGGCTAATGGACGACTGAAGTCACCAACTTTTTCACGGTATTTTCATATTCTTGTAAGAATTCAGTTTGATTACAATCAATTTGTGTAGTCAACATATCAAGAAATCCAGCCATAACCTCTGGCTTACGAGACATATTTTCTTTATCATAGTAGAAAGTTGGATTCAAAATATATAAGCAGCAGCATGTATTTTTTGACGAAGTTGTATATCTCATCTTTGCTTGATAATCATTGTATATGGCTTGTACAAGGACTTTTTGTTCATGAAAGTTCTCTTAATAGCTTTATTTGCCATATACATTCCATCATACACATAACCAATTGATGGTTTCTCATCACCATCAACAATCATTAACAACCATATGAGTGACGCAACAATTTGGACAACAACCCCATAATCATTCCAAAATTTATTATCTAGGATAATAACTACAAAATCTCTAGCCTTTGAATCTCTATAGTATTTAGACTAAACAAAAGTTTTGCTAGTTACAAAGGCTTGGAGATCATGCTTGTGTATGTGGATGTTGTTCAATGCAATGAATGTTGTAGCAAAACATGTTAGCCCATAACGTATAATTTCAATCCATCCTTCTCTTTTCCTCAACCAAGCCAACAAAAATCCATGATTATAAACAAACTTTGTAATCAATTATGCATGATTTGCTAAATTTAGGACAAGTTTCATCTTCCCAATATCACCCAAAATCAAATTTAAACAATGTGTAGCACAAGGTAACCAATAGATACTAGGGTATTAGTCATTTAGCAATCTCCCTACAACTTTATAATTAGCTGCATTGTTAGTAACAAAATGCACAATATTTTTTGAACCCGCAAATTCAACCAACTCTTCAAACAAATTGCAAAGAGTTATAACATCCTTTAACAACATCGGAAGCATCAACAGATTTCACAAAACTGATTCCTCTAAAGCAATATACAATGAAATTTATCAACTATTTATTTTTTCTATCTTGCCAACCATCAGCCATGATAGTACAATCAATTTCCACCCAATTACTATGACAAGCATCAACCAACAACTGAACCTCCTTCTTCATATCATGCAATAAATTAGATCTTAAAGTGTGATAATTTGGCCCTTTATAACTAGGACTAATGGCAACAATTGCATCCAACATAAGTTGAAAGTAAATTAAATTCAAAGAATCAATTAGGATGTAATTTTCAAAGAAAAATCTAGCATTAGCCAAATCAGCCTAATGAATGGCTTCTTTACCTACCAATACAATCTTGATCGATGGGTAAGCTCCAGGAGTAGTTCTAGAAGCAAAGTAATTACTCATTCCTCCAATTGCCTTCCTTTTTGCATTTTGGGAAGAAGGTGTAGTTCTTTGTCCCCCGAATTTAGCACCCTGAGATTGTGGGATAGGTATTTTTTGCATGTTATCCCCATCAAATTACATGACACTAGGACCATAAGGATTTTGTTCTTCCCATTTTTTTGCTCCTTTTTTCATCTTTGCTTCAATTTCCTTCAAATTCTCTCGCATTCGATATTTAGTATCAGCATCAACTTTTGTACAACTCAATGCATCACCAAATTTTCCAGCAAGATGTTGTTTCACTCTATTTATTCCTCCACCTCTAAAATACTTCCCACAATACAAACATATAAGCACTTTTTTTCCCAACATGCCTCTATCTCTAATTTACAATGATTCCAAGCAGGATCTACTTTTTGTCTAATTGATTCTGTAGATGGAACCAATGGTTGTGTGTATGGATTCATTGCTAATTGATCTACAGAATTTGAAGTTGACATAGTCTACAATAAATAAAGCAGGCAACACTGAACATGGTAAGTAATTAACTAATTCATTTATGTAGTAACTACATTTGAAATAGTGAAATAAAATAGTGAATATGATAAGTAATTCATTTTTTTCAGTTAGAGAATATTATCATCCATTCCCCTAAAATCAACATTTGGATCAGGCACAACCGCACAACACAAAAATAAAAAATCATAGTATAAGGGAATGAAAATTTAGATTTGGATATTGAGATTTGATGTGTCAGAGTTCATTATTTGGAATCTAATGAACTCGGTTTCCTATTTAATTCATTACCTCGCAGTGATGTATAGGACCCTTGATACCAGTTGAAATAAGGATAGAATATTAGATTCTCAAATAGAAAACAAGTATTACATGTTGATAAAGAACATAAAATCAAAGTAATAATATATGTATCTTTGCTTAGTATTGGAGAATATATGCTTAAAACATGTATTCCCGAGTCTAACAGGGTATTCCTGCATAACTATACCTTGTGTCATTCTAGCTTTAATATAGCCATATTCTAACAAACCATGTTCTTCAAGAGCTGTTTGGACCTTACGCTAATTGATCGTAATTGAATAGTGGTACATTGGCCATCAATGACAACTTTCATGTGTATGCTTCTCACCACAAGAAGAAAAACATGTTCATGTTACTTGTAAAGTTGTACATATACAAGTGCACTGGAACAGTATTGTTCAAAGCAGCCATAGCAAAGACTACATGAATTAAATGGATAATATAATCAACCAATCAATATCACAAAAGCAAAATATACATGAGGTGCTACTAATAATTTGAAAGAAAGTGAAAACTTGTCACGGTTAGGCATCCAAATCTGGAACTAAACCCTTTTCAGCTTGCAATTTCTACTGCAGCTGGCGCAGCCTGCTGGCGAGCTCCACTGGAGTAGTGTGGACGTGAGTAGCGACGAACCTCTATAAGCAACAGTTGCTCTTCATGGTGATAGAGAAATGGCAGCTCTTCGTGACAAAGTTAAGGAGCTATGGGAGAAAACCTAATTTCTTAACCACCAAAATGGGTTAAACGACACAAATAAATGAGTTAAACGACACAAGCATTTGGGGGCAAAATTATAAATAATGACAGGGAATTTTTTTTATAAAAAAAAACAAATAACCGGTTCAACTTGGTTCTAGCGGTTTTCGAACGATTCAAAGACCTATATGGTTTTTGGAGGTTGATCGAACTGGCCAGACACGCGTGTCATGGTCCAACCGGTTGGCTGGTCTGGTTTTTAAAACATTGGTATTTAGAATTAATTAAAAATTAAATTAAATTGTTTGATTTAAAAATTAAATTTTAGGTTTGAAATTTATTATAAAAAATTAGATTTCAATTGATAGAAATTAATTCTTATGTTTAGAACTCGTTAAAAAAGAAATTAATTTGATTTTAGTTTATTATTTTACCTTTTTACCCTCATATCATTGTAAATAATATTGTTATATTAATAAAGTAAAATAAAAAAAGTTAGTGACCATAAAGTAATCAATCTAAATAATTAAATTTAAAATCAAATCAAATCCTAACAAATCTCATCATATTCGAGAAAAATTCCAAATCTAAACTATTAAATCCATAAAATTTTAAAAATCAAATCATTTTTTTATTTTTTAAGATTCCAACCACGAGATTTGATTTACAAATCAAATCAATTCCTACATTTTGACATTCCAAAGACACTCTTTATGATTTTAATTTCCATAGTCATTAATATATAATTGGTAAACAAGTTAAAAAAATGCACTCTGATTGACTAGATTAGGAGTGCTTAAGGGTCGGATTGAACTTGACTTCTGTTTCGGCCCGAAGTTTTGATCGAACCAATTTTCATGGTTTGGGTCCAATCATATTAGAGTCCGAGTTGAGGCGAGACTGGGATCAGACCACCCCAATTTAGATACACAATTTTTTTTTGTATTTTGATTATTTTCTCTCTATTTGTATAAAGTTGCTTGCATCTACTACTTTTCGCTCATGCTAATATCTAATCCATTTGATAATTATATAATAAATAAATGACATAATTGCTATGAAGAAAATAAGATGAAGGTAGAATTGTTTTCTGTTATTGATTCAACGAGAGAGTACATCAAATATATAATGTGATATAATAAAGTAAAAATAGAAACATAATCAATCATAATAAAAGGGATTAAAGCAGTGCCTAATTACTTCATGAAGATATCTCTTGATTTAAGGGATTTCAGGTTGACTCTCCTAATAATATATTTACAGGTAATAATTACATATTTACAGCTCGACACTCCCCTCAAGCTGAGGAATAGATGTCTTCCATTCCCAGCTTGATGATAAGATCATGGAAACTTGAGTTGTTCAGCCCCTTTGTAAGAACATCAGCCAGTTGTTGTTGTGATGGAACATATGACATACAAACTAGGCCTTCGTCCAACTTTTCTTTAATGAAATGTCTATTAATTTCAATATGCTTTATTCTATCATGCTGCACAAGATTATAGGCAATATTGATTGCTGACTTGTTGTCACAATAGAGCTTCATCAGACCATTCAATTCGATTCTTACATCATCTGGAATAATTTTCAGCCATAGTAGTTCGCATAGTCCTTGAGCAATTGCTCTAAATTCAGATTCTGCTGATGATCTTGCTACTACATTCTGTTTTATGCTCCTCCATGTTACCAAATTTCCCCCAAAGAAGGTACAATAACCAGAGGTTCATATTCTATTCCACCAATGATCCTGCATAGTAAGCATCTATGTAAGCTACTAAGGCCAGGGTACTATTCCTTTTGAACAGAATTCCTTTCCCAGGACTGCCCTTTAAATAATGCAGTACCTTATATGCAATCTGGAGATGATATTCTCTCGGATTATGCATAAATTGGCTGATCACACTCACTAAGTATGCTATATCTGGCTTTGTGTGAGTAAGATATATAAGTTTCCCCACCAACCTTTGATACATTTGCTTGTCAACAGCTAGTTCCTCTTGAGCTTCTCCCAACTTAGTATTTGGGTCCATAGGGGTTGCGACTGGTTTGCATCCAAGCTTACCAGTTTCTGCTAGTAATTTTGTTACATATTTTTGTTGGGATATAAAGATCCCTTGATTCGAATAAGCAACTTCAAAACTGAGAAAATATTTAAGCTTTCCCATCTCTTTTATCTCAAATTCTTGGACCAGTTTATGCATCAAGCTACCCTTTTCTTTCACATCATTTCCTATTATAATAATGTCGTCAACATAAACTAGGAGTGCAGTTACTCCCTCTGCAACTGTATGTCTAATAGAGAGGATGTGATCACCTTGGCTTTGCTTATACCCAAACTTCTTCATAGTTTTTGTGAATGTCCCAAACCATGCTCTAGGGGACTGTTTTAGTTCATAAAGAGCCTGTCAAAGCTTGCACACCTTGCTGCCTCTGTCACCTTTAAATCCGGATGGAATATTCATATATATTTCCTCATCTAGATCACTATGTGTTTGAACCAAAGATGAAATCAAGTAATTGATATTGGAACCAAAATAATTCAAGTAATTGAATCCCTCAAGTTTTGAAGATAAAAATAATATTAAATTAAAATAAACAAATAAGTTTTAAATAAACTTATGATATTTCGTTCTAAAGAAAGTGAAAGGTCAATTTGTATCTCTCGTGTAAAGCTTTTATAAACATTTTAGACTAAGACAAGTTTTGTTAAAGACAAACTTAACGTGTTATTATTTGCATCCAATATTTATGATGGGTTGTCTTATTATATTTTACCGGATCATCCAAATATTATCTTTGTTGTTTCTACTCTCAAAGTGCATTCGTCCAAAGCCAATTCAAAATACAAGAACGACAAAATGCATTAACTACTGATGAGATCTCTGACAAATACGTAATATTCGAAGTCAAATTTGTATGCTGGTGATGATATACCTACTCCATAAGTTTGAATGTATCCCTTGGTGACTAACCTTGCTTTATACCTTTCAAGGGAGCCATCAGCCTTGTATTTCAAGGTGAATACCCACTTGCAATCAACAATGTGTTTTTCTTTTGGCTTGTCAACCACCGCCCATGTGTTATTCTTCTCTAATGCATTCATTTCCTTTTTCATAGTCTGCCTCCATTCGCCTTTTGACAATGATTCGGAAACAGTATTAAGAATAACAATAGTATTTAAACTCATGATAAAACTTCAATGAGAAGGGGACAATTTTTTAAGAGAGACATAATGAGATAATGTATAGAGGCCTTTTCGTGCACTCTCTTATACCTTTTCTTATAGCAATGGGAAGATCTAATTCATGTGCTAAACACTTATTAGCTGGCAATATTAATTCAGGTTTAGTACTAACCTCTTTTATATTTTCAGAATCTGAGTTGTGCTCCTGAATTTGTGTTTATTTAGGAATAATTTTCCTCCTTGAGTAAATCTGAGAAAATCTTGGGAAATTCTGAGACACACGCGCTGGGACAACACCAGAATCAGTATTTTGAGCATCAGAATTTAAATTTGAATCAGTATCAGAATTTTTTATAGCAGAATTGGGAGCTTCTTAAGAATTAGGAACTTTAGGAGCAGTACACGAAACTTCAGGAGCAATACACATAGGGGTTGGAAATTCTAGAAGTTCAACGAACTCACAAGGACCGTCTTCCATCATTGAAATCTCCCCTTGAAGAGAGGACTTGGAGAAGAAAGGTTTATGCTTTAAGAAAGTTACATCTGCAGATATATACCACTTCTTTGATGATGGATTGTAGCATTTATACCCTTTTTGAGTCAGTGAATAGCCAAGGAAGACGCGCCTTACAACTCGTGGATCAAGTTTATCTCTATGTTGTTTGTGAACATGGACAAAGGTTGTACACCTAAATATCCTAGGTATGAAACCATTAGAGGTCCTAAAATGAGGATAGAAACTGTTGATGACTTCAATGGGGATTTTGTTGTCAAGAATCCGTGTTGGTAGTCGGTTTATCATATGAGGCAGTAAGGCTAGTTTCTCCCCAATAGATTTGGCCACATCTCCTTGAAATATTAAAGCTCGGGTGGTATTGAGTAAATGGCTATTCTTCCTCTCAGCTACCCCATTTTGTTAGGGTCTATTAACACATGATGAATCATGGATGATGCCTTGTGAAGTAAAGTATGTAGACAACATTTGATTAAAGTAATCTCTAGTATTGTTAGTTTTGAATTTTTTAATTTTGGCCCCAAATTGAGTCTGAACCATTGAGTGAACGATGGGTGTAAGCACCCTATTTTGACCGAGAGATGTTACCAAAACTTCCCAATATATATATATATATATATATATATATATATATCGTATCAGGAAAGCAAAAAATAAATAAAAAAATAAAATAAAATAAAATAAAAATAATAAAAAAAATTAAAAAAAAAAAAACACAGTCATCACACTTCACGTTCACGCTCGCTGGCCAGACGACCTTTCCTCCATATTTGCTCTGATCTGCACATTACACAGACACTCATATCTTGCGCCCTACACCCATACTACACCAGGCTGACACACCCAGCACCCTCACGCTTTAACATTTGTTCTGAACTTTAAATAGGGGGATGAAAGAATGGAAGGGGGCAGGTTTTTTTATCAAAGAAAGAAAGAAACTTTTCATAGAGAGTTTGCTGGAGTGGAGGTAAGCTTACTCCAACTATCTCTGTAACGATACATATGAATCAAAATGAATTTGTTTTCTTTGAATGAAAATCCATATGAGCTGTTGATGTAGATGGATAGTGTATTTAGCTTCCTCATTTGCATACCCTGCTATTGACACCATTTTTTTTCTTCTTCTGTGTCATGCTGCATAGTAGACTAACATTTTTTTTTACTGCATCCTGTTTGTTGCTTGCAAAATCCCTCAAGCTCATCCTCTTCAAAATACATACCCATCACCGCACCACCAAGCCTGCACCACACGCCCAAATCAGCAGCACCACCCACACCAAGCCACCGTCGGCACCACCCAAACAGAAACCCAAAACAGACCCAAATCAACCAAACGGCCAACCACCATAGCCCTACCACGAGCTACCACTCCAAGCCACCATTTCCGAAACCCAAAACAGATCCCAGTGTCACCACCACACAAACCGTAGCGGACCAGCCACCATTTCTGGAGCCAAATCGGAACCCATCCGCCACCCAACAACCACCATAAACCACAACCCACCATCAACCCAAAACCACCCCGCCGGCACCACCCAAACAACCACCGCAAACCGCCTGCACCCATACCTAAACCACCATTCCATCAAGCTCCCATCCCCATCAAAACCGGCACCCAACCACCACCGTCCAGACAAACCCAGCCCCCCACCGCGAGCCACGGCCGCAGCACCACCACAGCCCCAACCAGTAGATCACCGAGGCCCCTGCATCTCACGCCCCTACACACACGCACCCAACTGCACAACACTCATTTGTTTTTTTTTATTTAAAAGGGAATAATGGGTGCGTGCGTGTGGAGAGCTTTCCTGCATTTCAATTTTGGGAGCAGATTCTTTTTTTGGGTTGTGTGTTATTTTGGTTTAAGTTGTATTTGTTTCAGCCTTTCAGGCATTTCTCTTTTGGGTGTTAATGGGTTTGGGTTGTCAAACTTGGTAGATGTAGTGAATTTTGAGTGGGGTGCAGAGAAAGATAAAAGACAAAGATAGAGGGAGAAAAGAATGAGTTAACCGTGAGAATTGAGTGAGAGAAACGTTAGAAAGAAAAATAATGAATGAAGGGAGAAGAGAAATAATAAAATAAAGAAAGATAAGTAAAATAAATTAAAACAAAAAGAGAAAATATAAGTTTTAAAAGTTGGGTTGGCCGTAGGAATTATTGGGGGTAGAAGAGAGAGAAGAAAAAGGAAGAAAGAGAAAAGTAAAAAAAAAGAAGAGACAGGAGAAAGAAACGAAGAAAAAAATTGGAATAAATAAAAAATGAAGTAATAAAAAGAATAATATAAAAAATTAATTTTTGGTTCTCTTTAGCTTGGGTTGGTACAAATTTTATTGTTATTAATTTCTTTCACCATTTTTTATTTTATTTGCTCTTGTTTACTTTACTTGTTCGTTTAATTATTTGATTTTACTGCATTTAAGTTTTTTTATTTTTTTATTTTTATTTATTTTTATTTATTTTTTAGTTGATATCAATTATTTGTACTTGTATTATGCAAGAAAAAAAAAGAGAAAAATAATCAAATACATGGTCCAATGCTATAATATTTTTGTTAGTTGGTGTTGAAGAGTCAAGTACCCTCTGACCAATTTTTCTTGTGATGGTTTTGTGGGCGGAGTACCATGTGCCATTTCACTTAGGATGCACTAATCTACTGTTTATCAAATCTTTTTTTTTTTATCAAGTCAGTTCATTTTCTTTTAATCAATAAAATCAAATAAATCTTTTTTATTAAAGTTGTTCAACATATAATCACTTTCAAAAGAATTACTTAATTTCGAATGGCCTAATGTCATGACTAATTATATTTAGAATTTAAATTAAAAATAAATTTATTAATATCTGTTTAATGGTATCGAGGGGTCAAGTACCGACTAGCCAAGTTTTTGGGGTTGCTTTGTGGCCTAATGTCATGACCAATCCTATTTAAGATTTAAATTAAAAATAAATTTATTAATATTTTCTTAGAGGGCTCGAGGAGTCATGTACTCACTAGCCTATTTAGGGTTGCTTCTGGGGACTATTGTCATGTTCAATCCCACTTAGGACTCGTTCTTAAAATTAAATAATTTAAATATCGCTTAGATTGGTCTTGAGGGGTCAAGTACCCACTGGCCAATTTTCTTTGGAATGACTCTGTGAGCATAGTATCATGTTCCATTCCATTTAGGACTTACTCCAAAAAAAAAAATTAAATTAAACATCACTTAATGGTCTCGAGGGGTCAAGTACCCACTGACCAATTCTTCCTAGAATGGCTTTGTGAGCATAATACCATATTCTATTTGAATTAAGACTTATTAATAAATTCACCTACTTTTATTCAAATCAATTTTTTTTTTAATTCAAGTTAACCGTTTATTTAATAAAAATTATGTAAATATTTCTTTTAAATCAACCATTTCCCAATATTATATTTTAAAGAACTACGTGGCTTTGAATTTTTCATTGCACTTGGGGGATACGTAGGCACTCACGGCAAGCCAAATATATAAATAATCTAATTTAATTTTATCTTTGTTTTCTTCCCATACCTGTAAATATTCTAATTTATTTATTAATTTATTTTTCTTTATTTTTCTCCAAACCTGTAAATATTTAATTTTTTTATTCAAATTTGTAAATTGTTTAATTTAGTTTTTATTTAATTTTGTGAATATTTGTAGTTTAATTATTTTTCTTGGTTTCGACAACAAACCTGTAAAATATTTAATTTAGCTTTTTGTGTCTATTTTCCTTCAAATTAGTAAATTGTGTAGTTTAGTTTTTATTTGAATTTGTGAATATTCGTAATTTAATTATTTGGCTTGTTTTATCTTTATTTAGAGGATAAATCAAATATTATTTAGGTTATTAAATTTGCACAACCAGCTTAAGGTAACCGTCGTAGGACGAATGTATCAGGGATGCTGTAGGATTAAGTTCCTGCCCTTCTCTGTGCATAATCGACTCCCGAACCCTATATGGTTATCGCAGACCTTTTCTTTTTGTTTTATTTTAAATCCATTTTTAAAGGATTTTGCCAGTCATTTTCCTTACCCAATAAACGATTGGTGACGACTCCATTTATTTTTACTAAATTTTCTCTCGTCGATCCCGTTGCGATCATGGTCGTGACAATGGGAATTATAACACTTACATTAGATTTCTGTTTGAGTAAAAAGATCCATGTAACTCAAATGCAATCATCAATTAATAATAAAAACCAATGAGCCCCAGAAATATTAGGTACAACGGAAGGTCCCCAAACATCACTATGTATTAAATCACACGTATGCTTACCCAACTCACATTCATCATAATGAAATTCAATGACATCTAATCCTTGAAATAATTGAGGAAACATCAATTTTAGGACATTAAATGATGGATGCCCTAGACGGAGATGGTGCAGCCAAACAACATCCTTATTTGAAGAACTAATAAAATATGAAGGTAGATTTTTCTTCTTGAAGTCTTGGGCTTTGAGGTGATAAAGGCCATTTCTCTCCTAAGCAAGTCCAATCTTCTTCCCCAATCCCTGCTCCTGGAAAACACAATAGGAAGGAAAGAACGTAGCATAACAATTGAGATCATCAGTAAGCTTCTTAATAGAAACAAGATTTGCCGATAATTTTGGCAGATGGAGAACATCTTTCAGAATAATTGTAGGAGTAATGTATATGTCTCCAACACCTGCAACAGTAGCTACAGACCCATTTGCTACCATAATTTTCCTATTACTTGGACAAGGTTTATAGGAATGGAAAAATAGTGATGTGGGAGTCATATGATCTGTTGCACCCGAGTTAATTACCTAGTAGGTGACACAAGATGAGACATTCATGTAAAGAGGAGTACCTGAAAGTACCAAAGAGCAGAATCTAGCAAGTGAACCAACAGGTTTCTCAGGTGTTCCCAGCAGAGCTTTTAGCTTTTGAATTTTTTCATCATTGAAACCTCCATCCCTAGATGGCTCTAGGAATTTTTCCACCATGTGTGCTTGAGGCCTTTGCTGCCCCCCACGAGATCCCCACTTCTTGCTTGGTGGTTTTCCATTTAGCTTCCAACATTTTTCTCTCGTATGCCTTGGTTTATTATAATAAGTGCACCATAGATTGTCTTTGTTGTCCTTCCTTTGGCCTTTATAATTTGAAGGTTTGTTGGGCAGATCACTTCCCTCCTTTTGCAGCAGCTCTTGTTTGGTTACTAGTGCTAAACCTTCTATGTTTTGAGGCTCAAGCATAACACTCCTTCTACTATCTTCTGCCCGAACCATAGAGATTGTTTCTTCTAAGGAAGATGTATCCTTACTAAGAATCCGAATCCTAACTTGGTCAAATTCAGGGTTTAGTCCAACCAAAAAATCATATACACAATCTTTTGCAATGAGCTTCTTCAAAAGGGCTGCATCTTCAGTGCACTTCATATCAAACACACGGTAACGATCCAGTTCTTGCCACAGATTCTGCAAGGTGTTGGCATACTCTACAACCGATTTGTTCTTTTGCTTAGTCGCTGCAATTTTTACTTTTATCTCGTACACTTGGGCATCATCATTGGCCTTCAAATATGTACGACCGATGAAGTCCCAAATGTCCTTGGGTGTCTTCAAGAACATGCTAGTATCATTGATTGTGGGTTCCATGGAATCCCATAACCAAGACATTATCAAAGAGTCCTCTTTATCCCATGAGTCAAATTTTGGGTCCTTCTTGTTTGGACTAGAAGCCAGAAGATGAGAAAGACATCCTCTGCCCTTGAGATAGGTCCTAACGAATTTGGACCACTTGAGATAGTTCTTACCATTGAGGCAGTAAGAAGCTTGAATACTCTGTAATTCACCAGTTTTTTGAACTGAGCTGGACTCGTCAGAGAGAGGATTGCTGGTCACTGTGGTTTCAATTTCTGCTTCTGACATGGTGATAAGGGAAACACCCAGAAATTGATGAACAAAGAATATGCAGCGATTAAGGAGGCCTTCAGATAGATCAAGGGCGCAACAATTGAAATAACCAAGTGAAACACAAGAAGGGGGGTTGAATTGTGTTTCTTAACCCTTTTTGAAAATTAATAAAAGATTTTCCTTTTTAATAGAAAATAGAACATAGCGAAGGATAAAGTTTAACAAGCAAAGAGCTTAGGACCAACACCGCTTAGTCCTATTGGACTCTAAGGATTTTGAAAAGACTTTTAATAAAATGGTTAACACGTTCTAAAACCAAATAAAAAGATCTTTGTTAATAAACACAATGGTAAACCCCAGAGGTTAGTGAATATAATAAAGCACACTAGAAGAGAAGAGAAGCTTACACACAAGATTTATCCTGGTTCACTCTTATCAACCAAGAGCTACGTCCACCCCTTCAACCGAAGGATTTTCCAACTAATCTTTTCACGATTACAAGTATTATGCACCTCTTCGTGTAACAAGTATTTTCAACCTCTTCAGGTTCTATCTCACAAGTATTCTTTTACACACAAATTTCTTCAAGGCTTACAATGCTTAAGATGAATAAGTGAAAGTAGATGAAAGCTTGAGTTTAAAACTCACTGACAAATGAGAATAGACAATAGAGATCTCAAGGCTTTTTCTTTTTACACGTATATGGAAATCCAAGAAGAAATAAAGCTTTTTAGACTTTTTAGGATGCTTCGGCAAAGATCTTGATATATCCTCAAGTGCTGCTTCTTCTCTTTATAAGAAAGAACAAATTGAGCAGACTTCATGGGCTAGATCGTCCAACGGAAACATTTATTACCGTTCTGAGTAGCATTAAATGCATCTACTGGAAAAGTGCTGAACTTCTTCTGATGGTGACTTTTATTCTCTGAGATTTCCAATCAATGAAAACAAAGTCCTCGATTTGTCTAAGATTGCAGACGGTTTCTTATTTGCGGATCTTTGTAGTTGTTAGACAATGTCGGCAAAAGTGGCTTAGTTGACTTCTTCTCGTCAGCCGTGAGTCGTCGTAGTTCTTTTCTAGCATTTAATGAGGAACAGTTCTTCATTTTTGAAATTTCACTTGGACGAGAGCTTGAGCTTGAACTTTGAAAGAGTGAGTTGAGTCCGAGCTTTGGCAGACAGATCGTATTGGACGAACTAATAAAAGGTAACAGTATATGCATACAAGTATTGGACGCACCAATAGTAAAAGTATATAATACATTTATTGGACCCACAAAGAGTTATAGCATATTGGACGCACGAAGAGTTATCTTTAAGCATAGAGCAGAATGGACGCACATACAAGTAGCGATTTGTTAATACTATTGTCGAAACACTTACTTGTTCAAACTAAATAAATATTTTTGTTATCCTCAAAACTTAAACAGGGAAAGCTACAGCTTTTAAGAATTTAGTACTTAAACCTTTTTATAAAAAATTGGTTTCAACAACAATAAGGTTGCTTAACAAAAGGACACAGGTACAACGATTAAGGCTACCCTAGCATGCAAAAGAGAGAGAGTTGTAGCATTGAAGGCTTAGCAGGTGGGATCAGGAACCAGAGACCTTAGCAATCCTAGGGCTCTTGATACCATGTGAAGAAAATAAGATGAAGGAAGAATTGTTTTCTGTTATTGATTCAACGAGATAGTACATCAAATATATAATGTGATACAATAAAGTAAAAATAGAAACAAAAACAATCTAATAAAAGGGATTAAAACAGTGCCTAATTACTTTATAAAGAAATCTTTTGATTTGAGGGATTTCAGGTTGACTCGCCTAATAATATATTTATAGGTAATAATTATATATTTACAGCTCGACAATTGTTACACTTATGGAGAGTCATAATACTTGAACAAAGTATAACATTTAGAAAAATGACATAATAATATATAAAAAAATATGAAAAAAATAATAATTTATTCAGTACTATGCCCCATCGAGGTGGATCGAAGATTGACCCGATCCTAGCCCAAAAAATATGTTGATTCTAAAAGATTCGGCCCGACCCAAACATTTTGGATTAGGGTCTGATCATGAGTACCTCTAGACTGGATGGCAAAGCTGAATGTAAAAAGTTAAATAAAATTCTTTGTAATTCAAAATAAAATAGCGGCGATTCAAACTACAAATTTATTTTGGTACAAAAATATATTATTTAATATTCGCTAATCATATATATATATATATAAGAGGTTCTTTTGGTACTCTTTGTTTTTATAAGAGTATCGGTATCCTTAGTAATTAATGACTAATATTTAATTACGTGTCCTATTTGATTGAAATATAAATAAAATATTTATAATTTAACTAAATGAGACATGTAATCAAATTGACCATTAATTTGGAAAGAATATGAGAACCCTTACAAAAACATAAGGGTACCAGAGAAAGTGAAACTCTAAACTTCGTTATGTTATATGATAACAACAGTTAACAACCACTAATAAACTTATAACTGCCAGGTTACCACCACTAATAGACTTATAATTGCAAGTTAAGTATCACTACAAAACACTTTCAGCGACAGTAGAAAGTACCACTAAACCTAAAATAATAACAATTTTTTGTTTTTGTTTTTTTTTGTTTTTGTAGTAAACTATCATGATTGAGCTATTAAACTCTAAATCAATCTCATCATCCGATTTTCAAAACTTCAAAAAAATTTGATATTTAAATTTAAACTTACTAAATTTTTTATCAAAAATTATAGATTTCTCACTTATCAATTTTATAATGTACCTCACACTTAAAAAATCTCTAAGTTTAAATATCTAAACTTAATAAAAGTTAAACACTAATAAAAATATAAATAATTAATTTAATAATGATTACAAAATTATTTCTTTAATCACTTGTGAATACTAAAATAGAGTAACATTTTATTACTCGTAATTGAATTTATTTTAAATAAGAAATTGTGTTACACACTTCAACCCAATAATATCGAATGCAATCATGAATGCTAGCTATTTATAAAGTTCAACTACAAAAGGGAAGATTGGACAAAAGAAAAGAAAAGAAAAACTTAAGAAGGGAAGTTACAAAAGTAACAATAAGATGGAAAGGTTTTGTTTGGTCCAGTAAAAAATGAGAAGGTAATGAAAATGTAAACTTCATGGAACCGTGCAATTCTTTCATAACTTGAATTTATCATAGCCAGCTATATCCTATCTTATTTCCACATCAAATTAGTGATACTATTTTCACATTTTAACATCACTCCTGTCTCCGATAGAATTTTTATTTTGTAGGATTGATGGATTCAAATCTTTTATAAGGACTTGCGCAAATAACGTGGACATATATCATTTCCAGCATCTTCTATACTACTATAATCTATAACGGGGATTCTCTGGTTTAGTATCTATTTTTTGATATGCCCAAAATGCCACGTTGTTAATTAAAGCATAAATTTTTAAAAAAGGATAAAAATGTAAAATTGTACTACTCGACCTTTCTCACTACCCATTTTGAAAAACACGTTCCACTCTTCCGTAAAATAGTTATTCAACTCCTCTGTTACAACTGCTCAACGTCCTCTCTCTCACAAATCCCAGATCTAGCAAGCTTTTTTTTAGGTTTCTCGTTGCAAGAAGATTGATTAGTAAATAGTTTCTCATGCGATCGCTGTAAATGTGTTTTTTATTTAATTAAAGAAGTTATTACAAGTATGATCGTGAGATAAGTAGTTTAATATTTATTGATTGTTTAATTTTTTAATAAATATTTAAAAATTTATTAAATATAAATAACTAATATATACTTAATAATTCACTCTAGTATTAATATAAAAATAAATAAAAAAAATAAGTACTAGAATAATTGTCTTTCAAATTTTCAATTACTTATTTTTCTCTGATTCTCTCTTTCACCTGCAGTTTACTAATGCAAAGCCCTACCTGTTAATGATTGGCTTTGCAATTTGACATATTCTAAACCAATCGATGAGTGCTTATCCGTCATACTCACCATATCCTTATCCACCTTATCCATCTTATCATTATCCACCATTTCCGTATCCAGGATATCCATATCCACCACATGCTGCTCCATCTTCTTCATACATTCCATCACAGGCAGGCCCTTCTCATCCACCACCCCAGGCAGACCCTGCTCATGTACCTCCACAGCCTGACTACCTTCACAGGCCGCCACAGTGACATCCTTTATATTATGTATTATCATTATTGTCTTAGGTTTTACTTTTTATTACCTAACATTAGATAATTATTATTATGAACAATGTATTGCATTTCTATATTTGGTTATACTTGGATATTGTTGGATTGATTGCTGGATTTATATATTTGGTTATACAGGTTTTGTTTTATTAATTTGTTTGTTGGAGATTTATATTTGTTGGATATATGGTTATATAGGTTTTGTGTTATTAATTTGTTTGATTGATTGTTGGATATATTTATATGTTGAATTGATGGTTGGATTTATATATTTGATGATACAGGTTTTGTTGTATTAAATTTTAGGATTATCTTTAATCTATTATTTTTTTTCCTGGTCTATCATTATCACGTCAATGACTTAGGCGTGATATATTTTATCACGTCAGTGCTTTTAACGTGATTATGCATATCACGCCAATGCTTTCAGCGTATCCACGTATGTCACGTCAACACGGTTGGCGTGATGACGTGTATCACGTCAACACGGTTGACGTGATGACGTGTATCACGCCAACCGTGTTGACGTGATACACGTGGAATATTAAAAAAAAAAATTTGCCAACGTGGTAAAAACGACAGTATAAAGGTAAAATGTTTTAAATGAGTGGTATTTTGATAAATTGTTTCCTAATCTACTGTAGTTAGGCCAAATTGCCCCTTTTGTGTTCATTGTCTACCGCAATGCCATGGCTGCAATTGCCTTTGCTCCATTTGCATTGATTAAATAAATGTTCAGGCACTAATTATACATATTCAAGTTATATATTTTTTAATAGAATTTAATTTTAATCTATGTTAGTGTAAAGTTACATTATCATTTAATCATGTGTTGACACATCATTAAAAAAGTTAGACTTTCTAGATAATTATTATAATTGCCAAACTTTTTTAATGATTTAACTATACATGATTGGATGACAATGTAAATAAACTTTACATGGATCAAAATTAATCTCTTTCTTCATATTACTATCTAATTGAAGTGTGTACCAACTTGTGTTGGTCCGATTTGAAGGGGTTCGGTCACCTTAAGTATCTTGTCCCGAGTTTGATCATTGTGATGATGTGTATGGAGAAAACGCAGTTGGGAGGGATCTCCGCTTCATGCGCATGACTGTATCTTGTAGGATTAGTCTCTTACCTTCCGAACAAAGGGATTTCCTGACTTACACAAAAAAATAAAAAAATCCAATCGAATTGTGTTCTATCTATCTGGTCTCTCTTATTACAATGGTTTGCTATGCGAAATAAAGCATAATGAAAATTGGGTTCGAAGGAATGGCTTTTACTCGGGGTCCAAATTTACTGTTTTTTTCACTTGGAGTTGGTGGGAGAAAAGCAGGGTTTTACATTTTTACGACCAAGAGAATGAAGACGACAAGTGGGAACATCTAAGCGAAAGTAGAGAATCCCCTTATATCAAAGATAAAATCATATTAAATTATTATTATTATTTTCATTTATATTGGTTTAAAGGTTCTGGCATAAACTCTCTGCTTCCTGCTTTACATTTGAAGGTGATAGTTGCAAAAGAAGAGTGTGCATTTTGATATATAATAAATGTTTGAGTTTAATTGCTGTAACTGCAAGATGATCATTCATCTGCTTAGAAAACCAGAAAAAAAAGAGAACTTTTGGGCCAGGTTGAATGCAGGAAACTCTATCTGGATTTTGATATATCAGGTCTTACAAGTGAAAATTTAAAGAGTTATATTTCTTCTTAATGAACCCAACCCCAAAATGATTTTGATTTATTCCTTCTCTGTTTCTATCCACTAAAATGTAAGAATGTTGAATGATTTTTATTTTTCTATCTATTATTTTCTCTATTTTATAGTTATGTTCATTTTTGCAGCTCAACACATGTGAATACCTTTTTTACAAAAGAAAGGTGCCGACAATGGCGAAGAAAGAAGCTGAAAAAAAGGCGGATGTACAGAAGATCAATACAGAGAATCCACTCTATAAAACCCAACAATTTCCTTCTTAAGTTTAGTTCTTTCACACTCTTTATGGTTTATTTCCGACTGTTAGGAATCAATTAAAAATAAGTTATATTAGATTAGATTAGAATCAATTAAAAATAAATTAGATTAGATTTGAATTAAATTGATTTTAAAAAATAAATTTTATGTTTGAAACTTATTATAAAAAATTAGATTTGAATTGATTTGGAAATCAATTTTTATGTTTGGAATTCATTAAAAATGAAATTGATTTGATTTGATTTTATTATTTTACTTTTTTATCTTTATATCATTGTAAAAGATATTATTAGGTTAGTAAATTCCTTTTTTAATGAATTCTAAACATGAATTGATTTCTAAATCAATTAAATTTTTTTAATTTTAAATTAAATCAAATTTAATTGGTTTCAAACACAACTCATATGTTGTAGTCTTGAGAAATTGCTTTAATTAAAACGATCACCTGTTATCTGTTACCTAAATGGGTTCAAAATTGGAACTTTGATTTTCCGCCTTCTTCTTTGACCTCTTTATTTTTGCCAATTTGTTCTCTCACTTGGAAAAATTTGGCAGTTTTTTGACATGGGTTGTTTTATTAAAATAACAAGAGGAGGGAACATCTAGATGATAACTATAGAATTGAGCAGGTTCTTTGTTAGTTTACTTCATGCAGTATTTTTTTCCACCTTAAACTAATTTTGAGGAATCTGTATTGGCTATCAGCTTCAACAACAAGGCATCCATATACTTAAGTTCTGGAGGAAGTGGTCAAGTTGTAAGGATATGGGATTTGCAAAGGAAGCGCCGTATTAAATGGCTGAGTGTTCATACTTCATACTAATACTGTCACTGGTGTAATGAACATTTGGCTTCTATCAGCCTTTGTATACTTCATAACCTTTCGTCTGGGGCAAGGGCTACTGAACTGAAAGACCCCAATCAACAGGTTTTTCATCTTTTTTTAACCTTCTACTTCTTAGTGCTTGGTTCTTTGGTTCTTCATTCTCAATTTCATCCCATATCCGGGGATTGCTTTCGTTTATAAATTTTGATGATTGCCCTCCAATCTGTACTACTATAAAGGGATTTCCCGGTTTGGTATAAATTTTTATTCCACCACCTGAAGATTATGCATGTGATTTAAGACATAGTTTAGCAGCGTCAATCATTTCCTAGACAATTCTAAGGAAAAAACTGTAAAGATAGACCGTTGTGGTCCTCTGTAGTAGAGATCAGATGATGCTTAGATTCAGAATTAATGTGAAACCCAGATTTACATTTGTTCTAAACTATCCAGGCTTTCTTGCAATTATATTCTGTTTAAAGTTTCTTCCCACATTTTTAATTGTATAAGCCTATCACAGAATATTGTTAGTAATGATAAGCCTTTGCAGCATCCTGCAGTACAGAAGTACATTCATGTATAATACACCAGTAAAATTTAATTTACTATTCGAATATGCATTTTCTAAATAATTACAAATGGAAAAACTTACTACTGTGTAGATTGGTGAACTCCACTGCTTCACTGAAATGTGAGAAGATATTCCCAGTCTGGCAAGCAATGACATATAGAGCAGCATCTTCAACATCACCAAGAAGGGCTTCCAACTGTAAAGCAGTCCGTCATAATAAGGTAAACTTTACAGCTAGCTAGGTCGATTTACAAGATATATCAGAGGCATTGCCATTTGGTTGAAAAAAAAGTAGTAGCTTCCAATGAAAAACATTTTTTTTTTATCACAAATCAGCCTGCAAATATCAAGAAAAAGAAATTGTTATTGCTTCCCGGTTTACAGAAAACAATGGATGCATCAATATTTCTTAAATTCATGAAGATCAGGTTGTCAATGCTGTAATTCATAACAAGAGAACTTTCATGATTTCAACCTCCAACTGAATAGGCCTTGGTGATAGAGCTGAAAGAAAAGGTGACCACCATTGACGAAATCAAGCACAAGGTACAACCTATAGTTGGTCTGCAAGTCTAAAATAGGTAGTAATTCTGCAAATATGATAGTACTGTGCATTTTTCCTAACATATATATCTATCTTCATAGCGCTAATATATGTGCAGAGACAGATAATATAAAACATACGAGATTAAATTTATTCAGGAAAAATGGAACGAGTATCTGAGCCGCACAATAAAATGGTGGTCCACCTTTGTCAATATATCCCTTTCAGATTTTACATATTCAGTATGATTTCTCTGCATAATCTTATCCTTGCGCATGACCTTCATTGCATGTATTTCTGAAGTACCAGCCGTCCTCACCTGGTACACCTTACCAAAAGAACCTTGCCCAACAACCTTCAAAACTACAAAATCCTCAACTCCAATAGTCTGATGCTTTAGACAGTAATTATTGAATTGTTTATATTTCCAGGTTTCTCAGAGCTCACTGCTATTGAGGCTTCAATGGGAGCTGGACCAAACACATCAGAAAATTCAAACTCGACATAATCAGAAGGCAAATGATCAGGTGTTCCACTTGGAAGAAGCAACTGATTCAGGAAACCATGGTTCTTTGATAAAATTAGGAGAGTGCAGAAAATGACTAAGAATCTTCAGTACTATAGGTGTGCCTCGCCGAAAGATTGATGAAGACCACAAATAAACCCAACAATGGGCTTGATTAATTGGAAGCCAACGTATACTTCAGGAGCTCCCAGAAAATTTGGTAACGAGCAAACCAAAATCCAGAAAAAAGAAATTGTTATTGCTTCCCGGTTTACAGGAAACAGTGGATGCAGCAATACTTCTTAAATTCTTAATTCTTAAGATCAGGTTGTCAATGCTGTAATTCAAGACATATGTTTTTCGGTTCATATTAGTGTTTGTGACTATTTATATGTAAATTAAATATTTCTATGTTAGTGTTTATACCTTAACTTTGTATTTATTTCTTCAATATAAACGTTGTTATGATATATAATTAGTTACTGTAACAAAATGAACATCAATAAAATAAAAATGCGGATTGATAGTCAATATGCTAGTATAACACTCTTCGGAGTCAAAAAGGAGTTTTATTGTATCAGTCAAATGCATTACAAGTGAGAAGAAAATGTTGCAAGTACCTAAGACCATCTTCAACGCCAACATACCTCCAATCTACAACACTCAAAATCCCCACACTCACCTTATTCACCCTCACCTTCCCATCACTCCCCTTCCCACTGCACATCCCTACCTTCAAATCCGCCACCACCGCGCTCGCCACCGCATTGGGGCAACAACCCGGCGCCGGAAGCTCCTCCGAGAACCACCCTTCCCCACCAGCCACAAAACCCACCTTCCCCTCACAGTCCATCATGGTGAAAACCCCTCTCCACCCCTTCAATATCACATTCCATGTGATCTTCACCTCCTCCCAACCCTCCCTCACCGCCGCACCGTCGCGGCAGACACTGACATCGAACCGGAACACGCCGTGCGGATCCGTAAGCAGCATGTCACAAGGTTTTGCGGTGGTGACGACGTGGAACTCGTGAGAGGAAATGGAGATGGCGAAGATGAGGTCGCTGAGTGAAAGCCTGGGCTTTGAGGGGTTCTGGCGGCGGCGCTTGGCGGCGGAGTGGCCTATGGCGAAGAGGCGGCGGTAGGGGACGGCGGGTGGAAGGGTGGAGAGAGAGGGGAAGTGAGTGGCAAACATGGGTTTCCAAAGATGGTCAGAGGACATTGAAAATGACCATGACTTGGATACGCAGGAGGCTATGGCTAGGGTTTTGGGTTCAAGGTGGTGAGCTACGAGGTCAAGAACCTCCCATGGCGGTGGTGGTGGTGATGATGATGATCTTATTCTTGCAGAATGAGTTTCCATGGGCGTTGGAGCAATGGCTGCTACTACTACTGCGTCGTTTTAGGTTTCTTGCAAGTTGAAATGAAGAACGGTTTATGGTTTATAGAGGGAGAAGCGGCGGTTTGTGCGGTAGTGATGTAGGGTGCTCCGGTGGTGGGAGGTGGCACGTGGAGGACGGTTGTGTTTTGCATGGCTTTTGAGTGCCACCTAAGATTGCATGTTGGAAGCTAAAGGTTTTCCTGCAAAAGACACGTGCAAAGGTTTTGATAACTATGGTATGCTGTACGATTTTTCAGTCATAAGTCATAACTATAATATCTACGAATATATCCATTGATGAAAAGATTTACCATATTAATCAGAGAACTAAACATGACACTTTTCAGGTAGATGTTGGCCCAAAATCATGATCAAAGCCGAAGAACGTGATTTTAGAACAATTGGAAAAACAGAATTGTACATAATAAGGTGCTTTGCAAAAGAAAATTAAACCGCGGATATAGTTTAAGCTTGGGGGACTCGTATAAATAGGCTTAAGTAACTCTTATTGTTATTCGATCGACATAAGATTTTGTCTTGTATAAAAGAATAATTCTTTTATTTCAGCGTGGATAGGCTCAAAATTACAAGAATTTCGACATTCGTTTACAAGTATTATGAGCAACAAAATTAGTAGATCTTAGAATTTTGTTTACAGTCTAATTGGTAAAGCAAGACAAAGCTGATTTTAAATCTATAATTATAAATCTAAGCTCCCAATTAGGCTCAGCATACCAGTCTTTCAGAGGATGAATTACTAACTCAGCATCACTTTCTAAAATAATAGACTCTAGATTCAAAGTGGAACAAAGTGTCAAGGCAAGAGCACCGGCTTTGGCTTCTGCAACAGCTGCATAAGGGAGGAGTTCTTTTGCTGTCCATAGAGCAACTGGAGTGGAGTCATGGTCCCAGCATATTGCTGCTATTAAAACTGCTTGGCTTTCACAAAAGGCTGCATCAAAGTTTGCTGCTATTAACACTGCTTGGTTATCACAAAAGGCTGCATCAAAGTTTACTTTATACCAATTAAAAGGAGGAAGAGACCAAGGAGCATGTCAATATACATTCAACATGAAATCGTTTCTAAGAAGCAAAACTTTCTCTTACTCAATGAATCTCCTTTGGACTCTATCAGCAAGAGCAAAAGGATCCTGCAGTACTCCTTGATTAAAAACTGTCATTTCTGGCACACCAAATCATTTCAACAACCACAGAAGCATACAAAACCAGTTCGTCTTTTCCTGTACCAATTAAACCTGGAATCATTGAGGGATTAAGCAGAGTCTTCAACTATACAAAAAATAGATGGCAGGTTTAAAGACTCAATGTTCGATCGCCATCTTCAGTTAAACCAAAAAAATTTCACAAAAAGGGCAAGAAATGAATACATGATCAATGGATTCTTGCTGGTTGAGGAAAGAGGGCAGATATCATTTGCAATAGGAATCTATTGCTTAAGGACAAACAAAAAACTGGGAGGGCATGCCATAAACTTTTCCACCACAGAGTTTTATGTTTTTATAAAAATGATTAGTTTCCAAAAATCTTTCCAATCTTCTTGAGTCAGAAGGTAACGAGTAGGAGCTCTACTAGAAGTTGAAGTGAGGTAACCAGATTTGACTGAGTAATTACCTTTTTAGTTGAAAATCCAATTCCAGCCATTCTCCACATTGTGCTCCGGGACTTGAATCAATAGTAGCTCCTTCTTCAAGTACTGCCATTAACAACAATACACAAGAAAATTGTTCACGTTTGATTACCTGGATGGTGGCTTCCAATGTCAACCTTCAAATTTTCCAGCAATTGAAGTGTTCTCTGAGATAGAGGTGGATACCTGCAAAAGGCACTCTGGCACTCAAGTCAGCAATAATAAAGGGTAGACTTGTGGTTTACGTTTTTATGAGCATACTTGTGGAATTTATCCCCTGATTTATATCCGAAGTGTTAGAATTAAAGTAGGATGATCCCTGTCGCATTGATCTCTCCACTTGTCTAGGCTGACAGTGATCAGACACCGGCACCACGACATGGTTGGAACACTCAAGGTGACGACATGGCCAGAGCATGGGCTTCTACAATGTGGCCGGAGCACATGCAATTGTGTGAGGAGTGTAATACATTCCCTTAATTTTGAATTAATACAATTATTTAATTAATTTGTAATATGTTTAATTTATTTAGCTACACTATTTATTTAATTTTGTCTGTCTTGGATAATCAAACTTAGATGATAATTCCTTTTACTTATAATGTGGCACACCAAAATATTATTTTTGTTCATTACTAAAATTTATTTATATACATAGGCTTCATCTTACAAACTATTTACATAAATACATCAAAACTCAAATATGGTATTCTAACCCGATGGATGAAGCCTTTATCTACATTGTCTAATATACAGTACAAGTTACATAATTATACAATAACCAGAAAATAACAGAAATGAAAACCTCTTATGTCCAAAATATAAGTATCATCCTCTGGGTCATGAAGTAAAGCAACATCAAAATCTATTATAATGGTAATATGAAACATCTTCTTAGTCCTCCACCTCTCCTGAAAATATTAGATTTATGAGTGATAATTATATTCTCAGTAGGAATTCAAGTAGATAAAATTAGTAAACAATAACTATAATATTTCTAGCTACATTAAATTGCAGAAACATTTTCATGGATAAAGTATTGTACATAATACAATTAAATAAGCTAACAATACATATTTTAAGTTTTATGCTTTATGCCTTAATTCTCATAACATTTAGCAGCAAAGTAGCTTATAAGAATCTGATATCTTATTTTCTGCTGGGACAATTACATGCTCATGTTTGACTTTTATCTGTGGGCATAGCCCCATAATCTGTGCTTACATGGTCAACATGATAAGATTACTATAAAAATAGTAATAAGAGTTTTTCTTTGACATAGGACGTCATCTAAACCAAATGGTCATACCACATGTCTGGGTAAATTTCATATGATCCTCAGATAATTTCACTCTTTTGTTGTAGCTTATCCATCTCTAGACACATGTAAGACTTTCATGGATCACCTCCTTTACCGAGGATCACATCCAATAATTATTTGGTAATCACCTCCCTTACGATGATCATTTTCATCTGATTATCTGGGAATCACCTCCCTTACCGAGAATCTTTTTCCAGGATCACCTTCTTTACTGAGGATCACACCCTTGTCTTTTATATCATCTTACATATCATTAAATGAGCATGTAATGTCATTTTCTAAGTTTCTAGCTAGAGTAATTGGACACTTTTCAAATAAAGTCAACTTTCTTAACCTTTTTCATTCCTAATTACTCTTAGAAACATACTTAACTAATACCCAGCCTTAGAAACTAGGTTTTGGCTGAAACCTCAACCCGATGGTCTAGGTTTCTTTTAGTCATCATAAACATCTCATTTTGCTAGTCTAAATTAGTCATTAAGAAGTCTAAAAATGCTTTACAACTTAGCCAACATACTATTCATTTGGTAAGTTACTACTAATTTGGTCATTTTTTCAAATGCTTGAATTTTCATTATTCCTTAACATTTAATCATTCTTATTCATTCTAACACTCATTTCTTTGAATATAAATCAAATCTTAGATTAAAAACTTTAATTTAATTAAAACCTAATATAGGGTTTCTTTAACTCATTTAACACTTGAACTTATCAGTTTCTCCCATTTTCTTCCAATTTTCTACTAAGATCATCTTCTTATCACCATGATATTATGATAACATGAAAATTTTCTAACTTAGGCCATTTAAATCTCTTGGCTGAAACCGTCACACTTAGTTTCCAAATGATTTTTCTAAACTTTTGTCACCTAAATATGCTTGAATTTTGCCATATATACAATTTAATTTACTTCTAACACATTCCATTAACTATTAATATAACAATTTACACATCTAAACCCTATAGGATTAGCCTTGGCTGAAACATGTATATGACTAGGTTTGTAATATGTTCATCCGAATCTATCAAAATTTCATCAACTCTTGAAAAATCACTTAACTAATCACTAATTTGCATCATAAACTCTTATTTACATAATTAAACACATTGAAACCCTAACTCCCTAGCTTGGTCGAAACACAAATGGACATGGTTCCTAGGGTTTTTCAATCCAAAAACAACCATATAACATCAAAACATAGCATAAATCATGTACTATATCATCAAAACCATCATCTAATCACTATAAACCCATGAATTTCGAAATTTTTATGAAGCTAAAGTCTCCAACCATCATCCATATTCAAGCATTATTTGATTGTATTTTGACAAAAGTTCATAAAAAAATTCAAAATTCATGGAAAACTAATCAAAATTTCAAGTTTGAAATCTAAGAAATGAAGAACACTTGAACTCCTACCTCTTCCTCTTCTTTCAATGAAACTTTTGAGTTTGAAAACATGTTAAGAACCCTAACTTCTTGATTATTAATAAGTTCTTGGATGGAGATTCAATTTCTAGCAATTTTTCAATCTTTTGAAATCTTTTCCTAATTTTTCTATCCTTTTCCTTTTCTCTTTCTCTCGTTTCTTCTCTTTTCTTCATGGCCAACCTTGTCCATCTTTATCTCTTATTTTTTTTAATTACCTTGATATTTCTTAAGAATTAATATTTTATTAAAATATATATATTTATTAAGAATTAGTAATTTATTATTCGACTTCTTGAAGAAGCCTTAAAGAAATTAATTATTTATTCCTCAGCTAGTTGGATTCTAACTATCTAGTTAGTTTCTAACTAAAGTAGTTAGTTTGAAACTAATTTAGTTAAATTGTAACCAAATTAGTTAATAATTAACTAAATTAATTAGATTTTAATGAATTTAGTTAGTTTCTAACTACATTCCAATTTTATTTTAATTAGTTGCCAACTAGATTCCATCTAGTTACACTTATTTTGTCTTCTTCCTACTGATATTTTTAAATGACAATTTTGCCCTTATTTTAATAATAAATAAATTCTAAATGACATTTATGTCTTGGTTAAAAACCCTACTAAACAAAAGGTCTATGTTTAATTATATAAGCTATACTGAGTATTTTAACAGATATTCTTTAAAGTAGTTTCTAAAATATTATTAACCTAATCAAAGAAAAATAGAAAATAATATTAACAATAATCTATTTTGACTAATTATATTTACTGATATACTAAAAGTAGTAAATGACTATAAATAAATAAATAAAAATATATCTTAAGTGAAATTTTCTGTACTATAATTTCTGGTTAACAAAAATTAGAATTTTAGGACGTAATAGTGTAGAAATAAAATTATAAAGAAATAAATAATACATAATTAAATATTAATTAACAGATAAAAATAAAATATTTAAAAATTAAAAATTAAGGAAGAATGTTACAACGTGACTAGAGCATGCCAGCAGTGACATGGTCGGACCATGTTGGTGACATTGATTGTCAGCAGCAATGATTGATGGAGAGTTTTTAACTTGTGCCATTTAATATTCTAAATTTTAAAAATCTTAGTGCTTGAATTAATTTTTAAGGATTAAGATAAGAATTGAGATTAATATAAACTAATTATTTTTTAATTTTATAAAATTGAACTCAAAATTAAAATTTTAATTTTAATATACACATCAAGTAAGATAATCAAAATTGAAATGTCAATTCAAATTTTAAAGCTCAATTCCAAACTTAATATTGTCCGTCAAATGGTACATAATAGTAACTAAAAAAATTAGCTAATTGTGGTTATTTAGCAAATTTTTTAAATTTCAACCAATTTGCAAATATTAATAAGGAGTTACAATCAAGGCCAAAAAAAATTCAATTAATGACTTATTAATCATGGTTCACCTAATTGACCCAATTTATTTATTTTTTAAAAAATTAACAAGAAATGGAGAAATTAATAAAATAACAATAAAATGCTAACCAAGTCGAATGAGAAAATCATTACTTATATGTTTTAATTATTTTTCAATAAAAAAATTGATTACAAAAGTAAAAGAAAGAAAAAAAAATGTGATTTACAATTAGTTTCGCAACATGCGACCTCACAATTATATAAAATATTCAAAATAATTCAAAATATCATAACTAGTGACTCTCAAATTCAAATTGGATGAGAATTGCAAAATACAACAATATCACCAACAAATTATTTCACCGTCTAAACAAAGACACATCTACGAGTATCCAAAATATAACAAGTCCAGTAAGGTCACAATTACATACAAATTTTTAGGGGCAAATTTGGAGGGTACCTTATAGTTTTATTTAAAATTATGAAAAAATAACAAATAAATATATGGAGATAACAAAAAAATAATTCAAACTCACCAAAAATTAGTTTAGGGCACGTGGAAAGCAACCCAAAAAACAGAAGTGAAAAACACAGTGCGTGGTGTTCATGCACCAACACGCGCCTTGGGCTAGTGCTGGCAGGAGCGAGCATCATCTTCATCTGAGTTTGGGTTGCCCGACCTGCTTTGCGACTCAGTCGCTTCCGAGTGCAATTTCTCACTCATTTCTCTACCAAATTCAGCGATATTAGTGTCTATGAACTTGAAATTAATAGCTCTACGTTAAACCTAAATCAATTTTATGGAATTTGTCCAAGAAAAGAAACGCACAATACGAAACACAAAGTTAGGGTTTTTTGTAATCCCTGCTTCATGGGTGTCAAAATTCATAGCAATATAAACCAAAACATAACAAACTTATCACTTTCACATGATTGGTTCATAAATTCTTCCAGGAACCACAGTGAAACAAAATTAGACCTAGGGTTTTTAATACATATTCAAGTCATCGTATTTGTTGTACTTCTCTATTTGTGATTCAATATCCTTTTGAAGAAGTGTTATATACATAAATATTTTGCGTACACACATAGACTTGCTTTTCTTCTCACTTATTTTCACGGAGTTGTTGAACTTTTTGTAGGGGTTGGAAGTGGAAACCTCTTCGTCAGAGGTTGGATAGATCTCTTTCATTTACTCGGCTTTTACTTGACTACTTCCGTTTTTTATATATTCTTTACTATAGTGGGTACTACTATTAAACTCATCTGGGTACTGATTGAAGTCACTATTTCAGTAATTCATGCTACACCTTACATCAAAATATTTCTTTGGTTGGTGAGACCAGGATGATGCTCTTCTGGAATATGGGTTTGAAATTTTAGGATGTCAGAGTAATAATATTGTTTCTCCAAAGGCTGATTTTGCTGATGAAAGGACCACTTCCAAGGAAGCATTGCAGCTAAAGGATCTCAACAAAGAAAAATCCAGTATTTTGGTTTCGGTTCTCCACCGCAACTACTTGAGCATAGGTGAGCCCTGGAGCTATTACATGTGGACTCAGACTGATGCTTCTGTGGGGTTTGGTTTCTTCTTTCTTTCGTTTTGGTTGCTAAGAGATGTCTCTGTAGGTTTGATTAATGTTAAGAATATTATAACATGTGACAATATATGGTCAATATGTAGGTTATGTTTTCTCAAAATGAATAGACTTGCCCAATTGGTGTCTGTGGGCTTTTACTTGAAGAATTTGGATATATCATATATATTTTTATCCGTGATGATCTGGGTTAGAATATTAGGGTATTTTATGTTAAATAGTATTATCGTGTTAAATGTTATTGGGCTGGGCTTGTGACTACACTTTTACTTGTACTTGACCTAAACTATTAATATTAATAGGGGTGTAAGGTCAGTGCTTTGTATAACAATTATTCAGAGTCTCATTGGTTAAATATATCTCTTTGTCCTTTTCTATCTAGTCCCTAAAATTTCAAAGATTTTTGTTGTAGTAAAGCAACTAGTCATGATCTAATTTATAATTGTCTTTAGTTTGCATTGCAAGGTAAAAGGAAAGCTTACTAAACATGTCATAGACATAGACATTGTCAAACATTTATTGAAAATGAAATTCGAAGACTTGATTGAAATTTTAATTGTGATGAGACTTTTCCTCTTCATGATTGTGACAACTATATGACTTGTAACAATTCGCATTACTGTATTTTTGCATGTACAATCATTATGTGCTACTGCTAACTTCAATGGAATTCATTTCTGGAAAACTTATCTTGCCTCGCCACAAAAATGTTAATTTCTTGGGGGTTTATGGATCATCCATCTCCACAATAGCTTATGGAATCCTCATTGGCCAAAGGTGAGATATCCTCTTGCTTAGCTAATCTTATGATTTTTGTGATTTGATGCTCTTTCCTGTTTCTCTGAATTTTTGTTTATATTTTGTTCTATTCTATTAACATTCTTTTTCCTTTACTGTTGTATTTTCTCCTTTTGCTCTTTCCTTGGCCAAAATGCCATCTATCTAGACGGGGAACTCTTTCCTTCACCAATGCCATGGATGTCCCTGCCCTGCACACAGTATTGGTGCCTTTGTCATGATTCACTAATTGCACGTTTCAGATGATGATGTGTTGGATGTTGAGACTTTTCTTAAGAGTCAAATGATTAGCTGAGTTTATGAGTTATTTTAATTAAAATTTGAGTTTTTGTATAACTTTGGTTAAATGCAGATTTTATGTGTAGTTTTGGGTAAAACCAACTTTAGTTGGTCAGTAGCAATGATTTTTTGTTTTGGTGAGAAAAGCTACTGGTTAGAAAACTCTTGTATTTATACAGCAGCAGAAATTAATGAAAAGTGTTAAGCCTTTGTTGTATAATACTCCCTCTTATTCCTTGTTCTGTTTTAGCTTTCAGCATTCATATAGTTTTTTTTAACATGGTAAACCATAAACACCTAGCCACAGAAAAACCAAAAAATTCAGCATGGCATCTAGCAGCACCTCCTTGTCACCTCCTGTATTTGCAGGAGAAAACTTTTATATTTGGGATGCAAAACTGAGAACTTATCTTAGAGCCGAAAAGTCTTTAGGAGGTGGTGTATTCCAACTCTTCCAAGCATAGCATGACACAGTCTTCTAGTTTTTGCTCTTCCAGATACTCAGAATGATTTTTTGCTTCTTTAGAAAATGGCTTTTTGATTTTCCTGTTTTCTTTCAATCTATTGTTGAAGTCTTCTGCTTGGACATACATAGGGTTCACTATTTATTCTTTATTTTTTATTGTGGAAAGAAAGCGTTCTTACTAGTGTATTTTTAACTGTAGCAAATTTATGAATATGTAAACCTGTATCCTGGTGATAAGTGGTCCTATTTTAATAGGGTCCCTATACATTCAGTTTAACAGCTATGCATCAAGTTTGTAGCAGAATGTCATAAAGAAAGGATCCAAAGCTATTTTGGCTACAATTTTACGCAGGGTTGTGCCCTTTGTCCCCGTTTTACCTATGTTTTAGTAAAACCTAACAAATGCCTCACAAGGGAAATGGAAGTTCCCATTTGGTAAACTTAGTTTGAGACAAGTGCTTGGATGAAATCTGTAACTGTCTTAACCATATGCTATGCAAGTTTGTGTCAAATCATGATGTAATTCTGGAAGGAAGAAGTTACTTATACCATGTGAGGTGTCTCTAGAATGTGGACCATTAAAAAAAATTGCAGTGGGACCAAGAATATTATCTAAAGGCTTGCAGAGGAGCATGCAAATGTTAGTATGTGTAAATAACATTACTCAATTCTTGAAAGATGGTGGCTTGATGCCATCTGCAAGCCACTTAAATGTTTCCCGTCTATCTCTTTATCTCTTCATAGACATCTATTTTTCTGTAGTTTTTGAGTGCAAAGAGCATTACCCTATTCTGCAACTATAATGGCGATATAGAAGTTTTTGCTCACGGTAAAGAGGTGCCTGTGCAGCCACTATCTCGCTCAAATGATTTGACCATATGAATGGCAAAAGGAACAAGTTTTAAATGACCAAACAAACAGGCACTATTCTTCGGGTCTCCCACCTCAACTTGTAATCTGAATGAACGCGGCTGAATTAACCAAAAGAATGAACTGAATGGTTAAGGTGTAATTGTGATAAGTGTAGCCTATCCTACCTAGTGAGAATGTAATGTTTCGACTGTTGTTGTTGATGTAATGTTTCTAGATTCAGGATACGTTCTGATTGAATCATTTGTAGCAATAATCTCTGATAATTAACTATGGTATACTTCATCTCTTTTGATGTAGAACTTGTAAACTTTGTTTGAAGTGTAATCTATGTTGTCTCCTACTACTATTTTAGAGCGCTTACTGACAAATTTTGAAGCGGTCCTGTTGGAATTTTGATACTAGCCAAAGAAATCCAAACTTTCAGTTAAAACCTCACAAACTCTGCTGAATATAAACAAATGCTAGTTCACGAGAGCAATCCAACAGAACAAACTGAATACCTAACCCTCTCTCTCTCTCTCTCAATGGTTGAAATGGACGGCTAGCTCCTTGTCTCTCACATTTCCTATGCAATAAAATAAATACACACAAAATACACCATATGAAAAGACCAATGCCAACAAATGAAATGGCCTAAAATTATTTTTAATTTTCACTAGTGGTGACACAGATCCAACTAATAGTATCACTAATTAATCACAAATTTTTATATTCAGTTGAGAGCTAGAACACTGCATAATATACTAACAATGGCTGATCTCTATAACAAAAGATAGAACAAAATGGAACAGTAAGATGTGGTTAATGAGTTAATTTACACAGAATATGTTTGATAAGTAATGCCACGGTTAGAAAAGGGAATTGCTGTGAAATATGAACATCACTTTTCATATAAAACCAGCCAAATACAATGGGTGCAATGTGGACAAAAAAACAAAAGAAGAAATGCATAATTAGTTCACGGGAATGCTATTGAGTATTGACTAATCAGAAGGATTCCCATACTGCCTGGTTTGGATAAAAGACAAGGCAGAGCATGGGTGAGAGGTTAGTGTACGGTGTTTCTTAGTTCTTCTATCGCTCTCTATGCGTTAGTTACTCTCAGAGGGCATTGGGAAGCCACATGTGAATTCACATGTGAGAGGCCACTTGTCCTTTTCACCCAGTCATTCACATGAACGAACTTCTGCAGCCCCTACTTTTTAGACTGAGCAATTATTTAGTATATGTTCTTTTTTTTTCGGACGAACTTGACCTTACCTTCAATTATTTGTTATACGCAATGGCTTCACCAATTATAGTTAACTCACTAAGCTTAAACTTCTTATTTTCAGAACGAAGGATTAGTCTACTGGTTAATTATGTGTATTCATTGTATTGTCTACTTAGATTTGGATTTTGGGCTAGTACCTAGAAGAATTAATTCTTCTAAATGTATTAGGCTTATGCGGGAGTGCGCCTTTAAAATCACATGAAAAGGAACTTAATTTCAGTTGGCAGAGAAGTTAATCCAAGAATACTCATACCTTAAAGAAAACAAACTTTTTTTTTGGCACCCTTTTTTGTTCATTTTCCATAACTTCATTCTCATTTTTAGTATTCATTTCATAATGCTTCAAATTAAGTAAAAATGACAGTAAATGTACTAAGATAGCTTTTCCAACTCCATGCTATTGAACATTCATTTGAAAAGGAGATTGAAGTAATGTTAATGTACTCACGGGTCAAGTTACGTAGATTTGAACTCTAAAGTTTACAATGGTGAGAACTTAGTGCTTTGTCCTACCTTTTATTATTGTTAAGAAGAGGCAAAACACCACTCATATGACCGATCTTAATAATTCTTGTAGCAAATATAGTGATTTAGAAGGGTAGGGTTAAAAGAAGGGTCAAATTGGCCATTTCAATAGGGAAGGAATATGATTGTGTAGAATCTGCAATTGTCATTTGGGAAAGACAAAGGTTGTACTTTTTTCTATCTAAAACTATAGCCAACATTGCGCCACCTTTCATGCATAAAATAGACAGAACTCTTGTCTAACTGCCTATAATTACGTATGCTTGCTAGTTCTTGAAGACCACACTTCAGATAACTTTTCTCTGTTTCTGTGTGCGAGTGAAACTGTGAGCAATGGCCAGAAAACTAAGCATCGTTCTGCTCTGCCTAGTTGCAATGTTTCTTCTTCTTGTGGAGAACCATGTAAGCCAACATAATCCTTATAGCTCTCTCTCTCTCTCTCTCTCTCTCTCACGAACACACTGAGACACATTTGCTGATAACTTCAAGCTCTGCTTGGGTAGATTTACTCTGTTTTAAGCCCTGCATTGCCCTCATTTCACTTGAATTTCTCTGCTGACAAGCAATGACAATAAAACGATCAATTTCAAGGAATATCCTTGAAGCAGTGCATCAGCTATAAATAATAAATACTACTTGCCTGGTTTATTCTTTTGCCATTACATTCCCTTGGCATGCTTTTGGTTTCTTCCTTTAAAATATGGGAATCTCAAGAATAATTGTCCTTTTTATTTTCCTTAATGTTGGCTGCATTTGAATATATATATATATATATATATATATATATATATATCAAATGCATACATTTTGCACAATGATAATTATATTTATGTAACATACCATAATAATGATGCTTTCAGGCTGAGATTGTTGTGACCACCACTGAGGCTCCAGCTCCGCAGCCTAACAAAAACACTACCCAATTTCCCACGGTGAGACTTCTCGCATATTGTGTTTTTGGTTTGGCCAATATTTTTGCATAAAGCTCACTATTAATGTTAGTACATTTACAATTTACAACCTTCCTAGACATCTGCTATCTACATTTCTATTTTTTATGTTAATTTCATTTTTGTTTTCTTCAGTTTCAGCATGGCATCACTGAAGGCAGTCTTCAACCACAAGGTACTATTTAAGGACATGTTATCTGATCTAAGTAGATTTAATCATAAATAATAGTCGCAAAAGAGCTTTTTTTTTCTTTTGAAAAACATCCTAAAAGAATCAAACCATACCAAGATATTAGATTCTATCGAAACTGATTAATGACAAGTGATTAATCAAGTCATGCAATTAGTTATTTGCGCTGATTTACTAGTTGTCACTCATTAATTTCCTTCATGTCCAATATCTGGACTTCTGAAGAATTCTTCCTTCTTTGGTGCATGCATGAAATTGCAGAATGTGGTCCACGTTGCACGGATAGATGCTCAAACACACAATACAAGAAACCGTGCTTGTTCTTCTGCCAAAAGTGCTGTGCCAAATGCTTGTGTGTGCCTCCTGGAACCTATGGCAACAAGCAGGTCTGCCCTTGCTATAACAACTGGAAGACCAAAAGGGGAGGGCCCAAATGCCCCTGAAAGTTGAAACTTTCACTATCTACCACCTCATGTACAAGTACTATATAACTACGAGATTCAAATTGCCTTAATTTAATTATGTTTGTCTTTGTGTACTTTCTGATTCTTCCTCAAGGAATAAGAGAGAAATTTTTCAGCATTGAACTTGCAGAGTTGTAGTCAAATTCCTTCATAGAAATAGCTAAACATTAAACACGGCACAAGGAAGCAATACAATGCAAATAGTGTGTGTCTTCTTAAAAATTCAATATATGCATGGTTGTTACGTCACAAAGGGCAGATTCAAATCCAACCTATAAAGTATAAACTCTTTTCACCCGATGAAGAAGAAAACATGGTTTCTGTTGTAGTCTACACTCTCAATATTATAGAAATTAGAGTAATTGTATTTAAAAAAATCTACTAGACAAATATTCTTTATATTTTTTTATACATTTCTTTGTACAATTCTGTAAGGTGCAAAAAAATACACAAACTAGATAAGTTTAATTTTTAAAAATCAAAGAAGATAACTTTGTTTTAAGTGCTTTTTCTTACAATTTGTTGCAAAGGATATAACTTCCCATCTATTTATCTCCCTAGAATGTCATAATAGTAAACCTTATTAATGAGCAACTCTTGACGAGGGAAAAAATTATATATTAATTTGGGTGAAACAATTATAATAGGATGACAGAAAAATTATATATTTTATATGTTTGTATATTTAAATTTAGAACGAAAGAGGAAAAAAAAAACTTGTGGAAATCCCAGTGAAACTTGACAATTTTCATATAATTAAGTCCGCGCGTAAGATACGTTTATATCTAGATATATAACTAAAAGTTGCTAGAAAAACTGCAATTTTTACATCAGTATACAATAATATCTTATGTTGCACATATATATTTGGAATGCTACATAGAAATCTTGTCTCTGTTATTGTGGAAACAGAGGCTTCGTCCATTGTGCATACGCAGACTAGAATAAAAGATGGCGATAACATATTTCTAGTTCACCTAATTTGTTAAATTGGGATCACACGTGTAATGATTAAATGTGTTAAGTCATTATTTAATTAGCCAAAATCAAAGTGATTTAATTGGATTAAAGTGTTATGGCATGAGTATCATGAAAAATATTGTGTAGATACCAAAGGTCTTATTTCTATTTTTATGATGGGCCGAAATAGAAATAAGAAAAGTTTAAGAGTCATGACTCTTCATGAATGAGTATGAACTCAAACAGACACTACTCTTTATAAAAGGGCATGTGCTTCTTATAAATATAAGAGGTTATGGTTCCTAATTATAGAACATATAATATTACTTCTCTTCATCTCATTAGAAGAGGAACTGAGGCAAAACCTAAGGAATTCTATAATTGGAAGATCATTACTCGACCAAGAACATCATCCTCTCAATCAAGATCTCATGGATCCTTCAAGTATGCTTTCGCATTTATTAATCATCTTGAATTGACTTGGGATTATAGATAGAATATGATTTTGGATTTGTGCTTGATGATGAACATGTTTCTTGTTGATATTGATTTTGTTAATATGAAGTTTAAGAATTAGAAACATGTCAATAGGCACAAATAATTAAGTTTAACAAGTGGTATCAGAGCCACCCATGTTCAATTCATGTATGATTTAAGGAATTTTAATGTTTAAAGTTTCAACAATGGAGTTTTCAAGTTTTTCTAAAAATATTGTGTTCTTGATCTTTCATGGTGAAATTGGTTTTCATGAATTGTGCTTCCTATTTGCCCATCTTTCTCTGATGATTTTCTTTAGATTTAAGGTTATTGCAATTGTGATGGTGAAACCATTTCCGTTTTGTATAGTAAAAATTCGAAATGATAATGAAACGTTTTATTTTGAATTTAAATCTTAAATTTCTTTAGATATAACCAGTGTGCTATGGCTTGGGTTTGAACAGTGGGTCCTTTTCAAAGGATTGGAGTTCAATTCTTAGACATGTATTTTGAGCATTTTTTTTATCCTTCTTTATGATAAATGATTAAAACAGACAAAAGGTGCCTTAGTCTGGATCAAACCCGAGACCCAAGACCCAAGACTGAAAGTTAACAGCAGTATGCTGACCGTTATGCTATGGCTTCAGTCGTGTTATTTGGTGTTCAAACAACTATGTTAAAGGCAACCAGAATAAATTCAAATATTTGGTTGTGTTTTTAAATTATATAATTGTTTAACATTTTAAGTGATTCAATTAAAACAAAATGTCACCAAAGTGACCTCTATTGTGTAGATTGCTCATGAGAAATGTTGAATGTTAGTGTGCATGTTTATTCATGTGAGTATTAATTAGCCCAAAGGAAGGTTAATATTTGGCCGGATTACATACACACTTGTGATGGTAAACATGTAATAATTATAAGGTTGTACATGTGAATGATAAATCAATTCAAAGATGGGTTTATTATTTGACATGCACTATTGTCAATGTTTGATCATTACAACAAGAGTACCACTAGCAATTAATATTACTGTTGTAAGACTTGATATTAATGTTGCACTAGGTATCTTGGGTTGTGCCATTATTTGAATTTGTTGATGATTGTATTTTGATTATGATGTGAGTATACTTATATTGTTTATTTTATTCTTTTCAGCTACTATTGCTACTATATCTGCCAACCTGAATTCAGTTCTGGTCCTCAATGGTACCAAATTTAAGGATTGGAAAGAGAACATTTTAATTGTTCTTGGCTGCATAGATCTTGACCTTGCACTAAGGATGAAGCAACCCCCTTCTCTTACGGACTCCAGTACCTCCAAAGAGAGAAAAATTATGAGAAGTGAGACAGCTCCAATCGCATGAGTCTCATGATCATCAAGCGCGACATTCCAGAGACTTTTAGGGGTGCTATATCTGAAGGGATAACAAGTGCCAAAGAATTCTTTGCCGAAATTGAGAAACATTTTGCCAAAAGCGATAAGGCAGAAACAAGCATACTCCTTCAAAGCTTGATTTCTATGAAGTATAAAGGCAAATGAAACGTAAAGGATCATATTATGGAAATGTCTAATATTGCTTCGAAGCTTAAGGCTCTAAAGCTCGAGTTTTCAGATGACTTACTCATGCATTTGGTGTTGACATATTTTCCTGCACAATTTAGTCAATTCAAAATCAGTTATAATTGTCAAAAGGAGAAATGGTCTCTTAACGAACTCATTTCATATTGTGTACAAGAGGAAGAAAGGATGAAGCAAGAAAGGACATAAAGTGCTAACTTGGCAAGCACATCTAAAGTTAAGGGCAAAAAGAGGAAAAATGAGGTTGTTAAGAATGAAGCTGCTAAGGGTCCAGCACAAAAGAAGCAAAATAAAGGTGACAACAATTGCTTCATCTGTGGAATGACTGGGCATGTCAAGAAGGAATGTACCAAGTACCATGCTTGGCGTGAGAAGAAAGGTATGTTCCTTACTTTAGTCTGTTCTGAGGTAAATTTAACTTCAGTACCTAGAAACATTTGGTGGTTAGATTCTGGTGCTACTACTAACATCAGTGTTTCAATGCAGGGTTGCTTGAGTTATTGAAGGCCAAATGATGCTGAAAGACGCATTTATGTAGGAGATGCCAAGTCGGTATAAGTAGAGGCAATAGGGCATTTTAGGTTGTTGTTAAGTACTGGTTATTATTTGGATTTAATTGATACTTTTGTTGTACCGTCATTTAGACAGAATTTGGTTTCTATTTCTTGGTTGGACAAATTTGGTTATCATTGTTCTTTTGGAAACAATCAATTTAGTTTATCTATTCATTCAAATGTTGTTGGAACTGGTACTCTTATGGTGTATGACAATCTATATTTGCTTGATACTGTTGCTTCTTATAATGAAACCTTGAATGTGGAATCACGTGGTACTAAGCATAAAGTTGACAATGCAAATTTAGGAGCATTGTGGCACAAGCGCCTAGGTCACATATATAGAAATAGAGTTGAGCGACTTATGTCAGATGGGATCCTAGATTCTATTGTCTTTACAGACTTTAATGTCTGTGTTAAGTGCATTAAGGGCAAACAGTCCAAACAAAAGAAATTAGGTGCATATAGAGCTACAAATGTCTTAGAATTGATACATACGGACATATGTGGGCTATTTCCAACACCTTCGTGGAATGATTCATTCATAGATGATTATTATAGATATGCATACCTATTTCTTATACATGAAAAGTCCCAATCATTGGACGTATTCAAATCATTTAAGGTTGAAATTGAGAACCAACTCGACAAAAGAATTAAGAGTGTCAAATCTAACCGTGGTGGTGAATATTATGGTAGATATGACGGTTTAGGTGAACAACGTCTAGGACCATTTGCCAAGTACCTAGAAGAATGTGGGATCATCCCACATTACCACCATGTTGAGGTCACCTAGCATGAATGGTGTAGCTGAAAGACGAAATCGAACTCTTAAGGATATGGTAAGGAGTATGATATGTCATTCTACCTTACCAGAGTCACTCTGGGAAGAGGCACTAAAGACTACAGCTTACATTCTGAACAGAGTGCCAACTAAAGCAGTTGCCAAAACACCTTATGAGCTTTGGACAGGCAGAAAGCCTAGTCTAAATCACTTTCATGTATGGGGATGTCCAGTTGAGGCAAGGCCTTATAGGCCAAATGAAAAGAAATTGAAACCCTGAACAGTAAGCAGCTACTTTATCGGCTATTCTGAACGATCCAATGGCTATAAGTTTTATGATTTCAAATTAAAGATAATTTTTGAGATGAGAACTGCCACGTTCTTTGAGGATATTGAGTTTGGGGGGAGAAATAAGGTTAGCAACTTTGTTTTCGAGGAAGAATCAATTTCAATTCCAGAACCAATTCATATAGTTGCTTCTGATGAAGCAAGTCCGGAACCTTTACAAGACATTGTTGTTCAATCTACCATTCAAGATGAATTAGTTGTTCATGAAGAGCAAACTCAAGATCTTCAAGAACCATTGCTTCAAGAGTCAGTACATTTGTGACAATCCACTAGAGAAAGGAGAAGTGCTATTCCAGATGATTATATAGTATTTCTCCAAGAACATGAGGAAAATGATGGTATAATGAAAAATGATCCAATCAGCTTTCATCAAGCCATGCAAGATTCAAACTTGGAAAAGTGATTGAGGCGATGAATGAAAGGTATAAGTCCATGCAAGACAATAAGGTTCAGTTATGATAGATATAACAAAAACCGCTTTGGTCCTATATTGATATAACTAATGGATGAGATTGTTTGGATATGCCTTATGTTTATGATGGCAAATTTTTGAGCTTATAAAGTCTAACACTTTTATAAGAATACATATGTGGCCCAGTGGGAGATTGTTAGAAAAATATATGTTAAATTGGGGCCACACATGTAATGATTAAATGTGTTAAGCGATTATTTAATTAGCCAAAATCAAAGTGATCTAATTGGATTAAAGTGTTATGGCAAATGGCATAAGTATCATGAAAAATAGTGTGGATACCAAAGGTCTTATTTCTATTTTTATGATAGGCCAAAATAGAAATAAGAAAAGTTTAAGAGTTATGATTCTTCATGAATGGGTATGAACTCAAACAGACACTACTCTTCATGAAAGGGCATGTGCTTCTTATAAATATAAGAGGTTATGGTCCCTAATTATAGAACATATAACATTTCTTCTCTTCATCTCATTAGAAGAGGAATTGAGGCAAAACCTAAGGAATTATACAATTGGAATTCTACAATAACATCATCATCTCCATCAAGATCTCATGGATCCTTCAGGTACGCTTCCACATTTATTAATCATCTTGAATTGGTAAGGGATTATAGATAGAATATGATTTTGGATTTGTGCTTGATGAAGAACATGTTTCTTGTTGATATTGATTTTGTTTATATGAAGTTTAAGAATTAGAAACATGTCAATAGGCACAAATAATTAAGTTTAACACTTATGACTTGCTCTAATTTTAGAATTAGATATCCTTCCCTCCACCTAAACATACTCATCACCGAAAAAAAATTATTTTTTAAATTATATTAATTAATTAATTTTGGTAAGTAAATTATATTAATTAATTACTATATCACCAACAACAATCGAACCTTATCTCACTACATATGATTGGCTTCTTGAGTCTAATCAGGGCCATTAAAATCTAATAAAACCTAAATAAAATTTTTTTTCAATAATTTTCTTAACGAAAAATGTAAAAGTAGCACTCTAACTTTCGCTCATGTATGATTTACCCCTCAACGTTAAATAGGGTCAAAAGACTTGCTTAATTTTTACTAAATGTACAAAAGACTCCCGTAGTTAAATAGTTATGCCAAAGAATCCAATGTAAAAAAACCACTCAAAATTTGAGTCATGTGGTTTATCCCCCATTTGTTTTATACCATGGCAATACAAATATATGAACTTATAACTTCTTGCAAATTATCAAAACCCTTCACCAATAGCCCACTCTTAGTGGCATTTTACCTTTCAATTTTAAAAAAAGTATCAAAACACCCATCAATTATTTACTAAATGGATGAAAGACTTCTCTCATAACACTGACTACTACTCCTCCTACACCCTAGAGCTCTGGGAGTCCTTCTAGGCCTTCAAGTTTCTTAGAATGTAGGTTACAAAAATTAAGATGCTAATAGAAGGTGAGTTTATAGTTACAATCTCCCTCTTGAGCAACAATCTTTAGAGAACTAGAAGCAAGAACAGGCTGGTGCACCGCATTAGGGACTAGTGTTCTAACAGCTGGATTGTCTCCTTCATTCACACACTTTGTGAAGGAAATTAATGTCGCGATTGGCTAGCCAATTGAAGCCTCGCCCATGAGCCTAGTTTCACAGAATGGAACAGACCCCCTAAAGGTCTAAACCATCTTGTTGATGATAAAGTAGGGGTCCCCATATTCCTACATGGATTTTGTTATTTTCTTTCTTTTTTGGGCTCGAGTCCCATTTTTGCACTAAAAAAATGTGAAAAAGAAATCATTTGGTGATTTCTCTAAAAGAGAATAAGTTGAATTATATAAATGGTGTTTTTTTACCATGTTGGGGGTAAATAGGATTCTTATTTCCCGTTATGGCGTAAGTTTAGGAATTATTCTCAGTATGGTGTATTTTGAACAGGGAGTCGGAGGCAGTGATACCGACTTAAGTGAATTCGTATACAACACCTACGACTTATGTATTTTAGGGTTTTCCGAAGCAAAGTCGTATGCTAGGAAAATGACTTAAGTTTAGGGTTTTTTTTAATTATTTTAATGGGAGTCATATGCACTACATATGACTTTGATGTGCATCATATTTTATTAATTTTCAAGGATCTAAAGTCGTAGACAAGGTCGACTTTATTAAAATATTAATTTTTAATTATATTTTATGTTAGTCATATGTAGGAGGCACGACTTATATTTTTTATATAAGTCGTATGTAAAGACTACGACTTCTAACCACTATAAATATCTTCCCCCTTCACAAATCATTTCATCTGTTGCTTTATATTTGTTCACCTATGCGTTGTATAAGTTTTTTCAACCTTTCTACATGCACGAGTAAGAAATATCTTTGTCTTTGTCAATATTTACAAGAGTAGCAAATTTTTATATTAGGAAGGTAATTTAATTTATTTTAGTGCTATTATTTAAATATTTGTAAAGAGTAATTATTCTATAAAGTTTAGTAACAATGACATTTTATTGTTGTTTTAATTAACAAATGTCTTTATCTATGAGTTGGAAGCTTATTATACTTGTTTTTCATGATGGAGAAATTGTTAAAATTGATGAATGAGCCACTTATCAATGTGATAATCCTATAAATTTTCATATTTCAAGAAGTATCACGTTGGAAGAGTTGAGATTAAGGATAGAGTCAAGATTGTGTGTTGATGGAGTGAAAAGAGTTTGTAATATGAAGTACCAATATCCAATATCTATAGGTGACATAATAAAATATAGAAGTTACAATGTCAATGAAGATGACAATGTCAATGAAGATGATTGATACCCATGATCCATATCCTAATATTGTATTTATTGAGTTATATACTGAGTTAGAAGATGTTTGTTCGTATACACAACCAACCATACCTGTTTCTTATGAGCCCCCTCGTGATTCTTTTGTTAGTGAGGTTGGGCAATTTTATGAATATAATAAGCCTTACAGACCTCTAAGTCCTATGATCCATATCCCCCGAGACAATGTAAGTGAATTTAGTGAAGATGAAGAGTTTGAGTTAGGAGGCAATGAGAGTGATGATCCTAATACTAATCCTGCTCCATCCAATGAACCATGCCATATGGGTATAAGTCAACCTCTCAGTATTACTTATGCTACCCTATTCTTGTTTATGTCTGCCATTAATTTGCAAGTAATGCATGCTCTTGAATTTCCCGAGCATTATAGAGTCGGGAAAAGAAGCAACGTCAATGAAAATAATGACCTATTTATCGATATGTAGTTTAACACCAAAGAAGAAACGGTCACGTCAATTAAGGAGTACCAAATACATAACTCATTTGACTTAAATGGTTGAAGAATCCAGGCCAGTAAGTATGTAGGTAGGTGTGCAAAATTTGGCCAGGGGTGTGAATGGAGAGTCAGAGCATCATTGATAAAAAGAAATGGCATGTGGGAGATAAGAAAATATAATAGGGGTACACTTGCACATCTTTAGCCATCTCTAAAGATCATAACAGATTAAGCTCATCACTAATTTGTGCATGTGTTGCTGAATTAGTGAATACAGGTCATGGCATCCCAATTTCGAGCTTGATTGTAGAGGTCCGATCCCATTTTGGATACAATGTCTCGTACAAGAAAGCATGGAAGGCAAAACAAATGACACTTGCTCAACTTTTTGGTGATTAAGAGCAATCGTACAATGAATTACTAAGATGGATGGCTGTGTCCAATACTTTGTACTTGGTATAATCATGAGATATTGTACATCTGATACAGATGATCCCAACACAAAATTGCTTGGTTGTCTGTTTTGGTCGTTTAAGCCATGCATTGAAGGGTTTGCATACTATAAACCAATTGCTCAAGTGGATGGGACATTCCTCACTGGTAAATAATAGGGGGCACTGTTAATAGTCATTGCACAAGATGGTAACAGAAGCATCATCCCAATTACCTTTGCCATTGTTGAGGGAGAAACGAAGGAAGCTTGGTTGTGGTTCTTGTTTAACCTTCGCAAGTATGTAACACCATGACAATGTTTATGCATAATATCATATAGAGGCAAGGGTCTACTTGATGCATTGTGACACCCACAAGTTGGGTGAGTTAAATTTGGTGCACTTCAGTATATTGCATTCGCCACATTGGGAGCAATTTCAATAAAGAGTTCAAAAATATTGAACTCAAGAAACAAGTCGTCAACATGGGTAATTTTATATTTTATTTGGTAATGTTTTAAATAATATGGGTTTAATGTTTACAATTAACTAATTTGCATGTTTAATGATCTCAATTAATTAATTTACAGGATATGAGTAGAGGCAACCTTGGTTGGAGGCAAAGCTTCTGGCATTGCAATCAGAGAATTCCAGGGCTGCTGATTGGCTTGATAACATCCCAAAGGAGAAATGGACTCAAGCTTACGATCAAGGTCAACGTTAATACCATATGACCACCAATCTTGCTGAGTATATAAATTCCGTGTTGAAGGGGGCCTGAGCCTTGCTTATAATTGCATTGGTGAAGTCAACTTTTTATAGATTAAATTCTACATGGGTTGAGCAAGGCAAGAAGGCAGTCAACATGATCAATGAGGGACACATATTGTGAAGAGTTGATGATAGACCTACAAGAAAATCGGCGTAAAGCTAGCGCTTATGCCATCCACAATTTCATAAGGGAGACAAGTACATTTGAGATCCATGAGATTGCAAACTCTCGAGCTGACAGATGCGCTATGATTTGCAATGTTAAACCTTTGGAATGATGGTGTGACTGTGGGGAATTTCAATCATTGAAGTTACCATGTTCTCATGCCATAACAACATGTGCCCACGTTATGGTTGATTATGATCTGTTTATTGCTCCTATATATAGATTGGAAAATATCTTCAAAGTCTATGAGTTTGAGTTCCATCCTCTTGGCAGTGAAGAGTATTGACCTTATTACTCTGTCCCTAATTTCATTCCTAATCCTGCCATGCAACGAGACAAGTTAGTCGGCCATGAACTTCTTGTATCCGTAATGAGATGCATATTAGGGAGACTAATCAAACAAAAAGATGCAAACTTTGTAGAACTCAAGGCCAGACTTGAACTACTTATCCACAACGACCTTCCAATGTTGGACAAAGTTCGCGCTAAAGTAGTGATAGTTGATTAAATTGTATTACTATAATGGACCATGTTTTTGAAACGTTAATTAGTTTTATTATTTTGATTTAATTTCCATTTATTTTTCATTATGTATATTCCATTTATTTTTCATTATGTATATATTTAATTCCCATTTATATTTAATTCTCATGTCTGCACTTATAATTAATTCTTATGTTTGCATTTATATTTAATTCTTATGTTTGCATTTATATTTAATTCCCATTTATATTTTAATTCTCACATCTATATTTATTTTTAATTTCCACTTATTATAGTAAATATATATTTCATAAAAAAAGGTTCATTCATCACCATTAATTTAAATTATATTAACTTTATAATATATTTTCCATTAATCAAATGCAACAACCTAAATAATTAATATAATTAACCACTAAACCATTAATGAAATACAACCTAAATAATTAATATAGTTAACTCGTAAACCATTAATCAAATACAACCTAAATAATTAATATAGTTAATCATAAAATATATGTCTTTTACTTACTTTTATGTACTCAAATAAACATAACTTTAATATAAACCATTATCCATTTTCATGGTAGCAGACGTACGTCCATCCCACACTTTGAGGTATTGTGTGGTATGGTGTACAACTAATTATTCTTCAAACTAACACATGGATCAGACAACACATGGAGCATTGGCAGACCATTCTCACGTCTTCAAGGCTGCAACGCTAGGACCCTTCACATGGATGTAGCCTTGCTTTGTTGAATGGATGGGCAGACTTCAATGGATGAGGACAATGCACGTCCATATGCATCTTCACTATGTGGGCATCTTCACTGAATGGTGGCAGCCTTGAATTTTGATGGACAGTTCAAATGCACTGAACAATGGTAGCCTTGAATCTTAATCAACCATGGCAGCTTTGAATGCAATAGTTGGGGCAAGAGTTCATGACAGCATTTAATATAATCTTTGGGGCATCTTCAACAGGACTTTTTTGTTGTGATGCAACGTTGATGGAGTTGGGCATCTTCAACAGGATTGTTGGGTTTCGGGATGCGAAAACACAGCAGAAAGCAAAACAAAAATCCCAAACCCAGTCGATGATCCATGTGAAATCATAAACGTGTTAGGGAGTTACCTTTATGAAGGGACGATTGTTTCCACAATCAATCAATCAATCACGAGCACAATAAGGTGGCGGTGCCTCTATTGTATCCACATGAACAAGCCGAAATCAAGCTCTCCTCCACTCCACGGTACTAGCTGCCAGGAGAGGGTTGTGCTCCTTATGCTCTCACCCTCAAGGACTAATGGCTAGAGTTTCTAAAACTATTTCATAGCTCTCTGGCTTTTATGTCTACGATGACTAAGTGTATATTGATCAATTAATTTGAGACACTTATGTTAGCTTTGTAATAGGCTTTATTAAATATTTATTGTGCCCAATATTAGTATTTTAGCTGAGTTTAATGTTGTTGGGTCTTATTGGGCTTTAATGCAAATTGTGAATAATTCTTGGATTTTGATGCATTTTGGTTAGGCCATAACTTGGGACTCGGTGATCTAATTGAGGTGATCTTTGTGTCTGTGGAAAGTTAAGACAAAGCTCTACAAGTTTCATGAAGAACTCAAGAGCTGGATCGGACTTCTAAGGGTCCAAAATAGACCTGCAATTCAGAGTGGATTTGCTGTCACTAGAATCTGAGCAGTGTGCACATATTGTACCATATTATGGGCTATAGGCCTCATTTTGAGCTGAAATGCGGCCATTGGAAAGATAAGACCCATATCTCCAATTTCACTGAGACCATTTAGTCAATAGATGTCGTTTTAGGCATGATTATGAAGCTACAAGTTGGTTTGAATTTGGAAACATGTTCTGCCAACCTGACTTGAGGTAGGTGCAGTGTTTTTGGAATATCTGGAGTTGTAAAAGTCCAAATGGCATGAAACTAACGCCAAAAGTTCAAGGAGACAATTGTCTACAACTGTCATGAAGACCTCCAAGCCAAAATACATCGTTTAGGTCATGAAAATCAAGCTGGAAGTCGGAGAAGAGTTGTGGACTAGAAGCCACAAACCACACACCAACCCACATACCATGCACCAACCTACTAATCATGCATCAAGCTTTCATATTTGACAATTTTCATGTTTTTACAGCTTGCATTTAGATTATTTTCAATTACAAATTGGCTTCTAGGATTAGTATAAATAGAGCCAATATCTTTTTATTATAGATCATTGAATTTGAAGTAAGTTTGAGTATTTGTTTGAAGAAAGTTTTAGTATTTGTGAGAGTTTTCTTTCTTTTCTTCTCCATTCTCTTTAGAATTTCTTTTTTGTTCTTCTATTTCTGAGTTCTTCCTTCCCATCCATGGAAGGCTAAGCTCTAATAATCAATCCAAGGGGTTAACCATCTTGATGTTTAATTTGGAGATCTTCTTTCGCTTGTTCATATTGCTTAATTGTTATTCAAATTTCTCTTCTTCCTCTTTTGATTTTTTTCTAGATTGAATTGCTTAATTTGATTTAGATGTTGATGTGATAATAACTTTATTATCATGTATTCAAAGAGGATCACAAAGACTAAACAATATATCAAAGCTTTTTGATGGATTGTTTAGCTTGGTTAAATTTTGGATTATAAGTTTATCTATGTTTGGATGGTGCTTACTTTATCTAACATTGGTTTAATTAAATCCTAGATGCTTATCTATTAGAGGATTCTTGGATCATCAAAAAAATCCCTTTTAATTATCTTGATCTAATTGAATCTTTGTTTTTGGATCCTTGAGAGACGATTCGGTTCATCCATTATACTACAAATTAGTTTGTGAATTATTATTTGACGGGTCTCGACAACCTCTTGTCAAATTTGGCACCGTTGCCGGGGATCCAAGGCAACTATTTGATCATTTCAAGACCTCATATAACTATAACAATTGTATTTGTTTTGTTTTTGAAGCTTTTTCAAGTGAAATTCGGCTAAAATTGGGTAAAAGGCATCATGTCAAGTATTTCGGTTCGGTAAAGTATCTCTGATCGAGCTAAATTTTGGTAAACTAATTGAAAACATTATTTTGAGAAAGGCTCATTATTTATAGTGATGTCACCCTTATTTTAGCCAAATTCAATTGTTTAGGCCATTTTTTCCATTTTTTAAGATTTTTTATTATTCTGTTTGGATAGCATTTTTGTGTAGATTTCACCCTGTGGTGGTTCCATAATTTTTAAAATTCATTTGATATTGTTTTTATTTTTGTTTAGATTTTTGGAGTTTTTGTTTTAAGAATTTTCGTTTTATCCATCGCGATATTCATCAGTATTTGAACAAGCTGCTCCTACTCAGCAATTTATTGTACCTGAGCAGGAGCCTCAAAGAAGAAGACATCGTGGATGGCCTCGTTCGAGGGTTGATAACCATGACCAAGCACAACCAACTCATTCTACCCCACATCATGTTCCCCACCCACTCCCATGACTATCCATCATCTTCCCATCATGTTCCTTCAACATCTCAATATGGGGGATCAATAGCATCGATGTTTGTTGCCCACCCTAGCACTCTATTCTCAGCATTCACTGCTGGGCCAATGGAGTCTTATTATCGTCCTACTATGTCATCGCAAGACGATGAGCAGATTGACAATGAAGATGATGAGGATGATCAAGAGCATGCACCGATACAAACAAGAGTGAGAATAAGAGGCAACGTGAGAACAAGAGGAGGAGGCGTTCAACCAGAACGAAGGGTTCAACCACAACGAACCAAAAAAGTCCCTGGTTGTAGTACACATGAACCACCACCGTGATAATATATGTATGTCAATTTCCTTGTACCCATGACAATATCTTGTAAATATTATTTTTAACTTTATTATATTTAAAATATTTTCATCTGTGTTTCTTAAAATTTTACGAATAAAGGAAAAAAACCCTAACATAATGCATGCATTCCTAACTCTAGCTATTGACCACATGGAATATCAGTCATTACTATTGGTATTCTTGACATTTGTTGCAAGTTGACGAACCACACTACAAGTTGATTTTTGTGTACTTACATAAGTCAATAGGAGATAACTCTTATTAAAAAAAGAACACTCTCACTTGACCTTAGCACAAATATTTTTCCCATTTAGTAAAATATATTTACAGATACACAAAATCCCTAAATCACATATAGTGGCCATAAGTCGTATATGACTTATATACAAAACATAAGTTGTGCCTTCTACATACGACTACCATAAAATATAATTAAAAAATTAATATTTTAATAAAGTCATAGACCATCTTTAGATCCTTTGATGCACACCAAAGTCGTATGTGGTGCATAAGACTTTCATTAAAATAATTATAAAAACCCTAACCCTAAGTCGTTTTCCTAGCATACAACTTTGCTTCGAAAAATTCTAAAATACGTAAGTCGTAGATGTTGCATAAGACTTCACCTAAGTTGGTATCACTACCTTTGACTCGTTCAAAATGCACAATTCTGGGAATATTTCCTAAACTTACACCATAATGAGAAAAAGGAATCCTATTTACCCCAACTTGGTAAAAAAAAAAGCCTATAAATGGGAAGTTGACTTCTAAGGTCCAACTAGATTTGTCAAAATCGGCTAACTCGCTTGGGCCTTATTTGTTGGGCCAGGCCAACAAAGTCATGGGCCTACTAAAAACTGGCCCAGAGTGTAACACCCTCATTTTGATGTCACATTTAACGGAACCTCAAGTTAAATTTCAAAAACCTTTTGTATTATCTTTATGAAAATATGAGTTCTAATATTTCTTTCCGTGGATATAACATAAAATAACCAGAAAAGAAATAACTTCATATCAAAAGATCTCAAGAATATACATAGTATGTTCTTATATCTGATTCTACTGTTTAATAATGACATGAAAGAAAAACAATACTCAGTAGAATGTATATAGACACTGTACACCACCCTACTGGCTAAAGTCCTAAATATCCGTATACTTAATATCCAAGGAGACGCGCCACGCGTCTAAATCACCGTGGAACTAGGTTCTAACAAAACTAAACAGATCCTTCCATGATGCCTTCGCCGTCTTCATAAAATAGAAAGAAAAATAACACAACATACAATACAATACAACAAAGAGGTAAGATCCTTGTCACCTATCAATACCAATAAAGCAGTGTAGAAAATATGATGATTTGTATAGTTCAATAGATACAATCATGTTATCAAACAATGGGTAAATCAATAATACATAGTATAGTTAACATAGCAAATAATATAGTTTCATACTGAATCAATAGATATAATCATATTATCAAACAATGGGTAAATTCATATCAATATGCATCATGATAATGTGACAGTATGACAACTGACTATGCAATCATCCAATGATTGACCCCTACTCCATGGAGCTAAATCACAACAAGTCGGAGAGAGTGATTGGAAGTACATGTTCTGTATCTCATTAGCCTCTAATTTGCTCAAAAGTGTTATAGAATCATCTCATTTGGGAATACGGCTCACGAGAACACTCTCCACCAATCGTGAATAGTATAGTGTTAGGTCGAGATCGTTCGATGTGTTGCAATCATGTCGCCACGGCACATTCCAACTAGTCTCCTATGGAGTTTCCGCACCCCGACGTTCCCAAGATCATTGAAGATCTTCACTACCCAATTCACACCTGCACTAAAGTGTAAGCTCAACTCCTAGGCTCAAAGCCTTAACAAGTCTCATACATACTATTACAATGTCATGGTCAACTAACCCATGTAAAGTGCAATAACTCATAATTAATATAATAATTCATGGTCAACTAACCCATAATTATTAAATTAATCATGATCAACCCAATAATTCATGGTCAACGAACCCATAATTATTGGTTTATCAAAACACAACCCTCTCGGGATTTAAGCCACTATTTTAAGAATAATGTCAACTGTCCTATCTAGGGTCTAGTCTACGTCGGCCCGATAGTAGTACCGTTGTTTCTTAACCTATGGTGCTTCCAAAACATTTTCCAAATCACGTAACACGACGGTTACGGTTTTTCAAATAGCATAACACCTCTGTTACGTTTTATAAATCGTGTAACATTTCTGTTACATTTTTCAATCGCGTAAAAGCATTTTTCAAATCGTGTAATTCAAAAATTAATATTTTTGAATCGCGTAACAGTTAAAAATCACTTTTCAATCGTGTAAAGCTTTTTCTGTAAAATTTAAATCGCGTAAAGCATTTTTCACAAATACTAAGCTATTTTGAACTAAATAAAATATTTCCAAGTCTATTATCACTATGTGAGCTAAAAATAAGTTTCAATTATAAATAGGGACTTTTCAACAAATCTTTCAAAAATCATTTCTATTGAAAAACATTTATTTCTACATCAAATCATTACCAAAATGTTTTTCTCCAACTTTATAAAAAATAAAAGTCTTTAATATAAATAAGCATTAATTCAAAATAGTTTGATACTCATAAATATTTCAAAGTCCAAACTAATTTTTAGAAATCATTTTAAGATCCGAACAAATTTTCAAAAGTGTTCATACTTGAAAAATATTTATTTTCATCTTTAAATTATCATTAAATATTTTCGAAAATACTTAAAACCATATACTAAATTTTCGAAAATAATAACAAAATTTTTGATAAAGTAAATATCATTTTTATATAGTTTCTTTTCAAAACCTTTCCATTTCCATCATGATTCATTGGTTTCCAACCAAACATATGCATGTTCATAACCATGTTCTTCATCTACACATACATCATCTTATTCACACATAAGCTATATCATACTTGAATCATAACAAGTTCATGCCATATTTTGAAAACATAAAAACACATAGGATAATCAACATAAATCATAAAGCACAAACCACAACACATTAACCATTAAACATGAAATCATAAAATATAAACCATAAAATTTATTCCTTACCACCATATTGGTTGATGAGAGAAATCTCCCCCTTACCTTGGTTCAAAATTTCTCTCTAGTGAAAGTTCTTTGGCTTCTTACCAATAAAATCTTTCTTCCACCAACGAAATCCCTTATAGAACCAAATTCATAAGTTTTAAAATTTAAAACATGAAATAAGATGATTATGGATCAATCCAATGATCTAAAACTTTGAAATAGAAATTCCAAAATGAAGAGGAAGAATTTTCACCTTAGGCTCCTTCAAATTTAGGCAAGCTTGAAAGTAGTGAAAAAAAGTTTGTATTTCAAGAAACTCACAACATCAAAGTTTCTCAAAACACTAATAGAATGCTAGAAACTAACTTAGAATTTTGGCAAGAGTTTTGGAAGGTAAAGATGAGCTCTTGGCCGTGAGCTTTAGAGAGAAGAAGTGAAGGTTTTGGTGTGAGTGAATGGTGAAGTTGGCTATTTATAGAAGAAAAGTAAGGACCAAGAAGTAATTATATAAAAAGAAAAATCAAGATATTTTACCTTGTGTTGGCCACCACCCTTGGCATTGTTGGAAGCTAATGGCTTTTAATTTGAAGACAATAACCTTGCCATTAAGACTAGGTGACTCACCTTAGGTGATTCACCATACCATTAAATACATAGATGATTCATCTATGTGACTTACCTATACACATAAATGCTTGAGATATTTTCTTTAAAATATTTTTCAGTAGCTATTATCCAATGGACAAAGATCCATATCTATTGTCCAATAGCCAATAGAATGTACCCAAAATCACCCAAAGATTTTATTTGATCATTAAATCTCTAAAAATGGAAAATGATCAAATCCGTTCTCGGAATTGAGTTTCGTAAACTTCTCTATTCCTAATAAATAGTCAAAGCATTTTTGGATTAAAATTTTAAAATTATTATTTTATTATCAGAAATAGCCCTAGTTTAAGACATAAAATCAACAAAAACTAAAAATTTCCAAAAATGAAAAACTTAAGAATTTGGTCTTAGATTCGAGTTTGGTGACTTTTCTCGGTCCTAATAAATAGTAAGGGTATTTATGGGTCGAAAATATAAGTTATTTATTTTTATTTTTTGAAATTGTTCCGAATTGACACATAGCGTTTATGAAAAATAACCTATTTTAAATGAAATTTATAAAAATTTCAAAAATCATCATAAATCAAAAAAATTAAAAAAAATTAATATTTTAATTGAAAATAAAAATTTCAGAATGTGACACGGAGTGCAAACTTGGCATGCCAAACGTGGGCTGACCCAAATTATATTAGGAAAGTTGGACTGGTACAACCCGAGAAAAGATGGGCTATTTAACCATTTCCTTTTGTTGGTTCAGTGCAACCCAACAAAGATGAGATATGAAAATTTAGGCTCACCCCACGAAATTAGTCTGACCAAAGAGGCTGGCCCAGAGTTTTTTTTTTCCCCAATCATTTTCTTATGTCTTCTTTACGTTTTTCTAACCAAGATATGTAATATGAAGATATATAATCCGGTCAGTTCTAGATTCAAAGACGAAGGGATGGAGGACCAGGTCGCAGCATCTCTTCATCCCTTCTCGAATTCTAGAACTTCTTATGTTCCCACTATGACCAACAATTGAAAAACTTCTAACCTTTATCTTTTCAACCCTGTAAACTTCTCTTCTTTCAAAGATGTAATTTTTTATTGCTTGATTGGGACTTGGTCATATGGGGTTCCTTAAACTTTGCAAAGAGAATGTTTGCGTACTCAATAGAGATTAAATTCTGAGTTGATGAAAATCAAACTTAATTATATAAGCGACTCAAAAATATATAAAATCCTGTACAATTTTGACTCCCTGTGCTTGTGCCTGCGTCATCCGAAAGCAAAAAGTTTCCATTTTTTATGCATGATATATAGATAACTAGGCACCGTGGAAATTGTAAAAGGATGGTTGGCTTTTGACCGTAGATTTCTCTTCCGTGTGTTGGTTTTTGGTTGGTGGCACACTACTGCTAACCACCCATAACCCATCATTGATAAAAGCATGCTAGATCTTCTAATGGAACTCATGGTCCTCATTCATTCTTCTATGAAATCTAGAAACTCAACTAATACTTTGAACGAAAGAAAGAAACAGATAAAGAAAATAAAAACATTCTAGAAAGTCAAAGCCTCCTACGCAAGAAAAAGAAAGAAAAATTATTATTTGCATTTGCTTTATTTTATTTTTCTTATGTGGTTATGGTTGATTCTGATTTGCTATTCAAAATTATTGTTAGGCTAAAGATTCAGATAGATTATAGATTTTACGTATACTTTTTTTTTCTTGCTTTATGTAAAATAATATATAGAAATGTTATTCGTACATCAAAGTTTTAGTATAATTTTAATCTTCGAATAGAAATTGGTCTATTTTTTTTAAAAAAAAATGTTTGTGGTTTTCACAAAAAATAATCTTTATACAGAAAAGTTAGTTTAAAAAGTAAAATAATAAATTTTGAAGTACTTATACAATTACCAAATTGCGTATTAGTAAAGCATGTTCTTTGTTTAACATAAAAAGCATATTCTTTACATAATATAGTGCATACTAATTTTTTTATTATAGAAAAGAATCTTACTAACTAAACTTTGACAGGTTCTTTGTTTGAAAAGATAAATAAAATAAAAAAGAACACGCAAAGAACCAACTGGTTTGACCCTTAAATCGCGTGTGCACCATGACATGAGCTGCAACGTAAGCTGGAATTAATGGCAACGTGTCTTAATTAGCAAAATGTGGGCTCTAGCTTCAACTGAAGGACTTAAATTTCATTGAAAATATTTGTTTGTGTTTGATTTAACTTTTAAAACTTCAAAATTATGATTTGCGTAAAAACATAAGAGATAAAATTTTACTTAAATCATGATTTGAAAGATTTTAAAAAATAAATCTAATATATTATTTGTTGCCAAGTAAAGTTAATAGTAAAAATTAGCTTCATACTAAAAAAGTTAAAAGGACATTCGTGTTATTAAAGAAAAATTAATTTTGGAATTAATCAGCTCATAAAAGGGCTTTAATTATTTAATTAAAGTGGCCAAAGAATAACAGAAGCACAATCCTAAGATATTCAGTTTCAAAAGCAGCCTCTACCGTTAGTTGCACGCCGTAGGTCTCGGAATGTTCTCCAATAAGGTGGCTTCTGTTGAAATCTGTTTTCTCTTCTTCTTCCTCTCTCTCTCCCCTTTTTCCATAGGAGACTATTGAAATTTAGAAAACGTTGAATATTATTATTTGCTGGACATCCTCTAAACTCTGAAGGCTGAAGCAACCCAACCTTCAATTTCTTCTTTCTAGTTAATTTTACACAATTTCGTTCACTTACAGACAAGTCATCAATTTTCAATTTAATTTCTTATATTTGTGAAGGAAATTGACAATTTGAAGGAAACATGGAATTGGACAATGTCACAATCTTCAGTTTTATTGATTTTGAACTTCATTACCTTTCAGTCTTTCACGTTATGGAAACACTAATTAGATTATTCAGTATTCACCAAGTCCATTACGTCGCCTAAAATATATGCAATCCCATGAACCATGGGGATTATTTAAGAGGGGAATTGCAAAACATAGAAAATAGATCAAACTTCAAAGGAGGCAGAGAAATGAAGAATATCATAAGCTTCAGTTTTATTGATTTTCATAATCTATGACCTTTCACGTAAAACTTCTCAAATACTCAAAATATACATCAAAACCAATATTAAAAAGGGTGAAAGAAGATATTCTAAAGCTGGAAAATTAGACAAGACAAGAGCATAAACGGGTTGTTCCCTTAAAAATAATTTACAGTGTCTCTGAAACATGAAAAGGTCATTCCTTTGGGCACCAGCACAATTCAAGAAGTGTCACCCTCCTCTTTTGACAGCCAAACCACCCAAGAAAGTGGTTTTGTCGAGAATTTGGATAGTTTCTTATCAATCCCACTTAGAGATTGCCTCTTTGGAGTATAAACAAGAGCATGACTAGGAGGAGGAACTTTGATCATGCTTCTAGGTTGTTGCTGCTGTTTTTGGAGTTGAAGATCTTCATTGCTGATGATTTCTCCTTTCGGGGTTTGAAGGGGAACCACCGTGGGCTTGCCAGAAGCAGTTTCCAAAGTGGCAGCAGAAGGCTGTGGACGAGGGTAGAAGAAATCTGTGGGGAAGAAGTTGTATTGTTGAAGGCCAGCCATCAAAGTGTTTGATGATGTTTGCTCTCAGAGTATCTGACTTTGTTTCAACAACTGCCTCTGTGGATGTTGGATATATATATATATATATATATATATATATATATATATATATATATTTATAGATAGAGAAAGAGAGAAAGAGAGAGAGAGAGAGAGAGAGGTTTTGAACTTTTTTCAGGTGGCTTTGGAATCAAGGGAGGGTTCTTTGGAGAAGGGGTTGTAGTGTGTATTCGCTTGCATATTCTGGATTGGGCTTGGGGTGCTCAAAATTTATGGGTACCTCCTTATTAACAGGGATATCTTTATATAGAAAGAACAACTTTACTAAGACTGAAATCTTTCAAATAACACGGAATTTTATCTGAATTGGACTATGTTCTTCTAGTTGTTTATTTCGTTTGTAGGATTTGATTTTTTTTTCTTTATTTTTTTGGTAATAGATTGTTTTATGCTCTTTGTAAATATTTTAAAATCATTTATATAGTTTTTTACAATTCTAAACATGTGTATTTCATTAAAAAAATAGATTAAAAAAACAATAGAATGATTATATAATAATATAACAAACTATAAGAGAGTAAAATGTCACTTTTAAATCACAGGAGATAAAGTGATATTAGGTCAAATCATATGAAAGTAAATTATAATTTATCCAAAAAGCTTTATACAAAGAATCAAATTTAAACTCAAAAAATATATCTAGTTATTTTTTCAAATTTAATACTATGATAAGATAAAGCTTCAGTTAGTTTATTAGGGCTTGAGCTAATTTAATATCTTGATTTTTTATTTGAAAACAATGACAGGTTTGACTTCTGCAAATTATTTGAATTTCTATCTTGATTTGACTAAAAATAAGACGCTATATTAGAATTAAAATACTCGTTACTACATTAGAAAATTTTCTAGTGAACTTAACGATACTCATACCTGATTTAATTGAATGGGATTTTCTTATTTTAAACTTTTTTTGTGTGTGGATATGCTTATTTTAAACTTAAACTTCTTAATTTTATTATTATGACATGTTAGGTAATAAAATGAAATTGAAGATAATATATTATAATATTTATAAGTAAATTCATTTTTAAAACTAAATACATGTTAATATTTTATTATAATTGTGTACCTAAATGGGAACAACAATTTTGTTTATTTCAAATTATAATTATAATTAGTAAATAGATGACACAAAATTCATAAAAATATTAAAAATATTTTAAATATTAAGAACTGAAACGTCAACTGTCACAAACTATTACATCCATACAAGCTAAAAGGTTAGCGATGATTAAAATTGTTGATTATATGTTTAAAAAATTTCATGTCAACGCCATCAAAAGATTCACATCGGCATTTAAGTAATTCATATCAAAATCTATATCTATATACTATTATATAAAGTATAATTTATCAAATTTGAACAAATGTCATGTATCACTCATATATGTATTTTTTCCCTCTTAATTTATACTCATTTGATTCTTGCTCCTCTGATGCTGAAATTTAAACTTATTTTAATATTGATTGTTTAGTTACACTAAATAATTAATTTGATTTTGCTTAGATACTAATTTATCTTATCATTTTGATAAGTAATAAAATACAATTTTGAATATTATATTTATCTTAAAATTTAAATAATAACTAATTGATCTTTACTATGGCTTTCTCATTATCCTATCATTTGAAAAATTATTTTCTGATACAGAATTTTTTGATAATCTTAGTATCCATATCAACAAAAGAACGACCATAAATCATAATTATATAATTTACTAAAAAGAAAAATTAATGGGTCTAAAAGACATGTAATTAAAACAAACAATTTCTTAATTTTTAAATGGATTATTTATTGATTTTTTTAAAGCATAATATTGATAATACCTCCAAATCGTAGACTTGTTTAGATCTTATTAAATATACTTTATTATATAAAACACAACTTATGAAATTTGGACAAATGTCACGTGTTACTCATATATAAATATATATATATATATATATATTTTCTGTCCAATTCTTATTCATTTGATTCGAACT